>CM038676.1:116012024-116470935 GCA_021605205.1 Aegilops longissima
GGATTTGGAGATCAATTCGCTTCTGACAGCCACTACTCCTCAAGCCGCGAATGACACGGAGGTGTTGTCCCAAAGGCTCCCCGAGCGGGGGGAGGTGACTCTGGAGACGCTCCAAGGCGGGGTCCCAGACGTCGGACACGCGGGGTTCAAGATCCCCACGGATCATGTCGATGAGAGCCACAATAGGTCGGGCTCACCAACACCGCCCCGAACCTTCAATGGTTCCGACCCGGCGGCAGCCCTCGCCGAGAGAGCGAGCCGCCTACATCGAGGACTTCCGTGCGCCGAGGCATCGGATTGTTCACCCGGCGCGCGCGCCTTCCATAGATGAGGAGCACCGCATTTTACGAAGTTCGGGTGATTCGAAGGTTTCGGCCCGCCAAGAGCGGACTAATCAAGCTTGCACCAGCCTCTTGACATGTTTTGAGGTAAGTAAGAAATATGTGTAAAATTACCATCCGATGGGTAGTAACCCCTGATACTCTGTTTGGTGTTTGGAAAGAAAAACCAAACGGAGGGTCAATTATAATCCGCAAGGGTCTAACAATAAATATTCGTGTGCATAAACAGGCTGTGCTGCTTGCTGCTGCTGCCCGCACTGTCGAAGTCGCCGAACTGAAGCGGGATCTGGAGCAGGCGCAGGGAGAGCTCGGCCCGATGAAGAGGAATCTCGAGGAGAATAAAGTTAAGCGATTCCCCGTTGTATGTATTTAAAGATAGGAAAATTTGGTCAGTCTAACGCCTAAAGCGTCATGACTGTGTAACAGGGGCCACCGCCGAAGTGGCGTCCCTGAGGAAAGCGCTGTCCGAGGCCGAAAACAAAGCGGCCTTGGAATGCAAGGAGCGCGAAAAGCAAAGTGCTAGGGTAGGCGAGGTACAACAAGAGCTCCAGGACCTCGGCAAGAAGTGCGAGTCCGTGGAGGATGATCTGAAGATGAAGGAGGCCGAGCTTGCGAAGGCCCTTGTATATTTGAAAGATGTCAAGGCCGAAGCTGAGAAAGCACGGCAGGAGATCCAGGAGGCCAAAAAGATAGCAGCGGGTAAGAAATTCTTTATGCAAAGCAAGCATGTGGAGGAGGCATTTCTTTTACTTACTCGACTTCGGAGCTCTCTAGGGGCATTTGCAGATCTACCACGCAGCGCCTCGTGACGCCATGGAGTTCTACCGCGCCGGAGGGGAGCTCAACGAGAAGCTGTTCGGTCCCAAGATGTCAGCCGCCATCCGATGCCTCTGAGCGACCAACTGAAGCAGTTGATCAAACTCCAAAGGGCGGCCGAACTGGCTATGAAGGACTTCATAGTCTGGATTTGGCCTGGTGAACTCCTGCCCAGTAGCTACTTTGGCCTGATCAAGCGGATGGTGGATGCCTGCCCGAGGCTTGAAGTGATCAAGCGATCCATTTGCATCGAAGGTTCCCGCCGAGCCTTTGCCCGTGTCAAGGTGCATTGGGGCAAGCTGGATGCGGAGAAGCTGGTCAAGGATGGGCCGCCGGAGGGCAAGGCGCATCGCCATCCTGAAATGTACTACGATGGCGTGATGAAGGGTGCTCGTCTCATCGCCGATGAGTGTACCAAGGACGCCTTTTTGGAATGAATTCACTTCTGTCATGTTTGTAGTTAAAGACGAAGTTACTTGCGCTATGTAGCGCTTTTGTTATTTAAAATATTACCTCCTGTGTGGCTGTTTATAAAATTCTGAAAGTAGGCTACCGTCGGCTTCCTCCCCACATAACTAGTAATCGGGTGTTCGTGGAAAACCGGACACTCTTTATCCAAATGTTTGGTCCCTTAAGGAGGTGTTTAGCGAGCTTAACAAGGCAATCGGACTATGCGGCTTTATAACTTTCACTTAGCCATAAAAGTGTACAATTTTAAATTTCGCAAGCCCCTAGAACTGGAAGGTCAATCGGGCGCTATACACGCCTAGATTGGACGGCCGATTTATCGCCTAAAGCGGAAAATCTTTAAGATTTTAAAACCTCTCGAACAGCGACCAGCCGCCGCCACATCATGCCGGGTTGTTTGCTTTCATCGAGGTGCTCGCTCGAAGAACCGGACACAATCGCAGTAGTTCTCCTCGCTACCTTAGCCGATTTAACGGAACGCAAGGCTCCAAAACAAGGAGCCGGGCTATCCCAACTAGAGACCCAAGACATGATTCGAGCTGATGCATATAGTGCTATAAGTTCGGGTGCCGACCGTTGAAAGTGTTCGGACTTTATTTGCCATATTACAGGTGCCATGAGAAGCCCTCGGCAAACCGGACCGCACTAAGGTGTAATGGATGCAATATCAAATAAACATTTTAAGAGAAAAATGCTCAAATAAGAATAATAAGTCGACGCTATATATAATCTTCCATTGACTAAAAATACGTTTAAGTGTACGTTTACAATGGATGCGTTAAGCAGAGATAAAATAGGACTATTTAACATGTCCTATCCATGGGCAGGCTGTGTTCAGGTAGATAAAGCAGGTATAATGATCGTAAATAGATTCCACCTGGGTATTTCCTTCTGTGCACAACGTTTGTTGCCTCCTTGGATGTCCCTCCCCTATAAGTCCGGCAATTCGGCTCTTTTGAGGATGTTGCACCAACGCGGTGTCCTGCAAGGTAAGAGGGAAAGAGTATGAAGTTATTTGGCAGTTACCCGCACTATTGACTGAGTCATTGATGCGCCTCCGCCTATGCCCATGGTATTTTGAGTGCTTAATTGTGTGCGCGTGGCGCAACTGCTGCTTTGGAGGGGCTTGAGCGGAGGCCGGACTACTAATCACGCTCTTGGCGTTCCCCGATGATCCTGCTATGCGGGTGCTCCGACTCGCTTTGATCAGGCTGAATTTGTTGCCGGATTGGTTTGTCGGAGTAGGCCGCATTGTACTTCTGCTGCGAGGGCTGCTGTATGCTCTTCTGTTCAAAGGGAGCGGTCCATATTTCCGTTGACAGTGATGACCCCGCGCGGTCCTGGCATCTTGAGCTTGAGGTATGCATAATGTGGTACCTCATTGAATCTAGCGAATGCGGTTCGTCCGAGCAGTGCGTGGTAACCACTGCGGAAGGGGACGATGTCAAAGATTAACTCTTCGCTCCAGAAGTTGTCCGGGGATCCGAAGACCACTTCCAGTGTTATAGAGCCCGTACATCGGGCCTCTACTCCAGGTATTACACCCTTAAAGGTGGTTTTAGTGGGCTTAATCCTTGAAGGGTCGATGCCCGTTTTGCGCACTGTGTCCAGATAAAGTAGGTTCAGGCTGCTGCCGCCGTCCATAAGGACTCGCGTGCGGTGGAATCCGTCGATGATTGGGTCTAAGACTAATGCGGTTGAGCCGCCATGACGGATGCTAGTAGGATGATCCTTATGATCAAAGGTGATCGGACAAGCTGACCATGGGTTGAATTTGGGGGCGACTGGCTCCATCGCGTAGACGTCCCTTAGTGTCCACTTCCGTTCCCGCTTGGGGATGTGCGTGGCGTAGATCATGTTGACCGTTTTCACCTGGGGGGAAATTTCTTCTGTCCACCCGCGTTCGGACGTCGGGGCTCCTCGTCATCGTCGCTGTGCAGCCCCTTGTCCTTATCTTTGGCATTTATCTTGCCGGCCTGTTTGAATAACCAGCAATCTCTATTGGTGTCGCTATTGGCTTGTCCGGGTGCCATGAATTTGGCACGAAGCGCCCAAAGATATCGGTCCAAACTGGACGGTCCCTGATTATTTCTTTTGAACGGCTTCTTCCGCTGACCGGGCTTGGATCCGCTGAATCCTGCGTTGACAGCCGTGTCTTCAGTGCTGTCGCCGTTGTTCTGTCGCTTATGTTTGTTATGCCATGGCTTGCCGTTACTGTCGTGGCCATCCGAATTACCAGAATGTGGCGTAGTGCTGCTGCGAGCCAACCAATTGTCCTCGCCCGCGCAAAAGCGGGTCATTAGTGTTGTGAGAGCTTCCATGGACTTGGGTTTTTCCTGGCCGAGGTGTCGAGCGAGCCACTCGTCACGGATATTATGCTTAAAAGCCGCCAGGGCTTCGGCGTCCGGACAGTCAACTATTTGGTTCTTTTTAGTTAGCAACCGAGTCTAGAATTTCCTGGCTCACTCTCCGGGTTGTTGAGTAATGTGGCTCAAGTCATCGGCGTCAGGTGGTCGCACATATGTGCCTTGGAAGTTGTCGAGGAATGCGTCTTCCAGGTTTTCCCAACTGCCAATGGAATTTGCTGGCAGGCTGTTTAGCCAGTGCTGGGCTGGTCCTTTGAGCTTAAGGGGAAGATACTTAATGGCATGTAGATCGTCTCCGCAGGCCATGTGAATGTGGAGAAAAAATCTTCGATCCATACTGCGGGGTCTATTGTGCCATCGTATGATTCGATGTTCACGGGTTTGAACCCTTCTGGGAATTCATGATCCATTACTTCATCAGTGAAGCAGAGGGGGTGCACGGAGCCTCTGTGCCGGGCTATGTGGCTACCCAGGTCGAATTGCTCTGGGTGGCTATATTCGGCCCGGCCGGACTTGTTGAAGGTGTATCCGGTGTGACGGTCATCGTCGCGTGCCGAGGCGCGCCCCCGCGATCTGTAGATCGATCTTGGCTGTCCTGTTTTGTTGCCCCGGGCCGTAGTATTTTGGCGTGTGGGTGTTGGCTGGTAAGCGGACTGGTATGCCGTTTTATCCCGGCCACGAGGTGGCCGGTCAGCCGTATGGTGCTCGAGTCCGTATTCCTCGGCTGCCGGGACTTCAGTCCATCATGCGTGCGGAGCAGGTCTTGATCAGCTTGGAGTTGTTGCTGCTTCTTTTTCAGGCTCCTCGCGGGGCTATGAGCCGACGCTGAAGCGCCTGCTGCTCACGGATCTCGTGCACGATTTAACTCGCTGCCGCTGAGGCTAATCTCATCTTCGGAAGGGGGCATGTAGTTGTCCTCCTCCGGGTATTCGCTCGTCGCTGCTCTTCCGGGCTGACCTGCTCATCCTCCTGCTCGGCCTGCTCAAGCGGGCTGATCAGGGTTGTATTCTTCTTCGCACCATTCGGATTATGCTTGCCTCCTGGGCCGGTATTGCTGTGGCGGAGCTTGGAGTGGCGCCGACGACGCCCATTCTTTGCTTTTTTCCCCGAGGTTTTATCCTCCGCTGCCTCGCCGCCATTTGTTTCCTTCGAGTATCCACTATATATATATATATATATATATATATATATATATATATATATATATATATATATATATATATATATATATATATATATATATATAGGATAGGAAGAGTGGCTGTCCACCGCCCAAAGGAGCGGTGGTTCATGTTCTTCTCCTGCATCGTCGTCCATACTGCCGATGTCTTCGGAGTCAAGTCCAGTATCGCGGTTAAATCATCGACCGTGGCAATGAAGTGGGTGGTGGGTGGGCAATGAATTCTTCATCGCCTGCTTCCCACTCGAACCGGACATAGTTCGCCCCAGCCTCCTCGACAAAGAGAGAGACTTTAATGAGTCCAGCAAAGATGTCGCCAAAGGGCGAGTGCTTTGGAAGATATCCGCAGATGGTGAACTCCATTACCGGAGCCCAACCTGGCTCGGCTGGCTCGGGAGTGCGCGGACTGGAACCCTCGTCCGGATACGAATCCAGGGGTCCGGAGTCATAGGTCACCACAGAGGTAAGACCCGTGTTCGGCTCCATCACCGATGAGTTCGCGACCTGCGGGGCGGGGTCCATCCCTCCGTCCTTAGGCAGCGCAGCCTGCTCCGGATTTAGGTCCGGGGATACTACGGGGGTGATACCCCGAGCTACGTCTGACGGCAGGTCTAAGCCATGCTCGTCGTGACTGTTTGGTACTCCTGGCTTAGGCCCAAATCCATCGAAGATCAAGTCTCCGCGGATGTCCGCCGTGTAGTTCAGGTTTCCGAACCTGATCCGTCGCCAGGGCGAGCTGTCGATCTGCTCCGATGGCTGCGAAGTTGGCCCGCAGATCTTGAAGGCCGCCACGTAAGATCTGTCCGGGGAGAAAAGGCTCGCCCTGGACAGCATCGTTGATAATGATTGAAGGAGCCGTCGAGCCTGACAACGACGGTCACAGAGGAAATCTCAATGAGAGCACCAATGTTGGTGTCAAAACCGGCGGATCTCGGGTAGGGGGTCCCGATATGTGTGTCAAGGCTAATGGTAACAGGAAGCAAGGGACACAGATGTTTACCCAGGTTCGGGCCCTCTCGATGGAGGTAAAATGTCACGCCCAAGATGCGACCCTATCCTAAAGGAACTCGAAGGTCCCACCAAGGATAGAAGCGCATCTTGAAGACGCTTTTGCAAGGTGGATATCATTACATCAACATTACATAATAGTGGGGATACATCCATGTCAGGACCCCGATCCTAAGTCACACCGATCTAGCATGTAACACATCATATCACTTTGCGGCCTCACGCACGGTATTCCCACGGGTGTCGCCTTACCATGGCCCGGGACCGCTTATGTCTTTTGGCTCACGATATGATAGTGTCGCTAGCATCCATATGACGAAGAACCGGGCCGACATGGCTAGTCGTGAACCCAAAGCGGCGCTAACCCATGGGGACAGGCATACATGAATCACATCGAGCATGTCGGTCATCAACGATGTATTCGGCTGTAGCACTGGCTAACAGGACTCCGGTATCCCGGCTGTAGCAGGCTAGACAGACTCCAAATAACACCGCGTGACATTTCCCGAAGGACGGACATAAGGAACGGTGAAACACATGCCGCCAGTCAAGTGTCCAAGCAGTAGTGCTGGGCTAGCAGGACTCCGTGAACCGGCTGTAAGCGGACTACTATCGCCGTAGCACGAGACTACATTTCCCCATATGAGAGGCTGCCAAGGATAAACAACTAGTTTGTCGGATCCCACACATACCAAGCATTTCAAACATACACACATTATGCTCAATATGCGTAGATACAACATGGCATCACAACATAACTCTACGACTCAAAATATTATTCATTAGGCTCCGAGGAGCGAGATATTACAAACATGGTTCTCATGACCCAACACTCAGAGCATACAAGTCAAAGCACAAGCGGAAGCTAAACATGTCTGGGTACAGACAACTACAAATGAAAAAGGCTAAGAAGCCTGACTATCTACCGGATCCTGCCGAGGCACAAGATCGTAGCTGAGGTAACAAGCTAAACGTCGAAGCCCACGCGGAACTACTAGCGAGACTGACGTCTCTCTGCAAAACATAAATAAGCAAACGTGAGTACAATTGTACTCAGCAAGACTTACATCAGAACTAACTACATATGCATCATTATCAAAAGGGGGTGGTGGAGTTTGACTGCAGCAAGCCAGCTTTGACTCGGTGGCTACCCTGAACTACAACTGCAAGTAACTCTTTTGAGGTGGCGCACACGAGTCCACATATTCACCATGTCAATACACCACTATGGACCCGCTCCCGTCTTCCTACGAGAACGCCATCCATAGCACTCACGCTTATCTTGCGCATTTTAGGGTATCCACTTTCACTTGTCAATGAACTGATATAGGCAACCCGTAAGTCCTTTTCATGACACGGCTATTCAATAGATCATATTAACCCTGCAGGGTGTACTTCTTCACACACGCTCACCACTTACCGCCGTTTACACGACATGTACTCGCAACCTTCAAGCGGAAGCCCAACGTGGTGTCGGCCACGGCCTACCTAAACACTCAAGTCCCTAGTCCAGGTTTATCGCCTATTCGGTTCCATCCGCAGGAGTCCGCCGAGGTTTCCCATACAGCCCCGAACGATGTGTGCAGGGTTCCCGAGATACCAAACGGGCACTCGGTACACAGACCCACGGTGCCTCACCGCAACACAACCCACCCCTAAGGTCAGCGCTATGCGGCCCCCAAAGATGCTACAAACACCGTAAACTACTTGCAACTCCCTGACCGAGGACAAGGGTGGTCAAGAAGCCGAGAGGGTCCATTTGTTTCGGACCCAATGCGTGGTAGTAACTGTTTCATGGATCACAAACACGTAACTCAGTTCCTCGAGGACGGCTGCAATGAGACAACCCACCATGTACTCCTACATGGCCTCTCACCGCTACTCTTTACCAAATCGTGTTCACACACTTAGCTCACCCACAAGAGGACATGTTTATAACAATTCCAATTCATTCCCGATGAATCAGACCCGACTCAACTCTAAGCATGTAGCAGGCATGACAAAGAAGCATAAATGAGTAGGCACAACATGGCTCAAACAACTCCTACTCATACTAGTGGGTTTCATCTAATTATCGTGGAATGACAGTCATGCAAAGGATCAAGGGGTTCAGCTACCGCAGCAAGTAACACATGAGTCGTTGTTGTCCTAATGCAGTAAAATAGAGCAGGAGCGAGAGAGTGGGATTGTATCGAATGAACAAGGGGTTTTGCTTGCACGGCACTTCAAGATAATATAGTTCTTCATCGGTGTCATCGAACTCATCGCTTGTACATCGCTCACCGAGAGGGACAATTACCGGCAAACAAGAGAGAACACAATCAATGCAATGCACATATATGATGCATGATCATGTTAAGGTACTGAATTCACCTAATGCAATAATAATCCAAGTTAGTTGAAGTGGAATTCAAACAAGGTTGAACTCCAACTCCAAATGCTATTTCATAAATTACCCTAATCATGATTCATCCTATTCAGTGAGGTTAACTTGTTCAAACATGCATGATCATGGCATAAACAGATTCTTCATATTTTTCTGATCATTTTTCATATATAAATTATTTCAATCCGGGTTACGGTTGAATTTCTATGATTTATTAAAGTTTAGAGCATTTTCTGAAATTTCCTGAATTATATTAAATCCGTAAACTAGTTTATTATGCCACCGACGTCAAGGTGACGCCGGCGAGTCAACAGGGCTGGTCCGGTCAAACCGGCAGTGGGTCCCACGTGTCGAGTAATTAGCTTAATTAAATTTTAATTAAAACTAAACCTAGTTATTACCCAGGGCTGGGCCCCACCTGTCATTGACTCAGGAGAGTCAACAGGGCCCACCAGGTCAAGGTCAAGGTCGGCTGCCGGCGTTTAACCGCCGGCGAGCCGACGCGGCGGCGGAGTGATTTTGCCGATCCGCCACCAAATGGATCGGGAAAGCATCTAAATGGAGCCGAGGACGAGCCAAGCTCTTGGTGGAGGGTTTGAGCTCGGGGCGGCCGGAATCGACGTCGGCGACGAGGTTGGCGGCCGCCGGAGTTCGGCCAACGGCGGGTTAGGCGATGCAGGGCGCTAGGGGGGGTGTTGGCGCGTGCTACGTGCTCCTGGTGCTGCGCTGAGCATGGAGGTGGGGTTGGCTTCGAGCCAATGGGGCTCTAGCCACGCCGGCGACGAGGCACGGCGGCGGCGAGCTTCGGCCGCAGTGGGAATGGTGGCTAGGGCAGGGGAACGAGTCGGGGAAGAGGGAGAAACAACTCGGGGGCTCACCGTGAGTGCGACGATGGCATCGGCGAGCTCGGGGAGGCACCGGAGCCGACGAATTCGTCGATGAAGTCCGGCGGGTCCGAGAAGGGGGAAAATGGCGGGCGGCGCGCCGGGCGCCCGGTGTCGGGAGGCTCGTGAGGAGGGGAGAGGGCTCGGCGGAGCCGGGGGCATGCCGGGAGGAGAGAGGGTGGCGGTGGCGAGGGCAGCGAGGGGCGGCGACGACGGCGCTCGGTCCGGGCGAGAGAGAGAGAGCAGAGGAGAGGAGGGCGCTCTGGAGAGAGGAGAGGGCCGGGGGTCCAAGGCGGCGCCGAGGAGGAGCTTCGAGGCCCTTCGGTGAGGCAAAGTAGCAGGAGGAGGCGTGGCGTGCTCTGGGCGATCGCCGTGTCCCTCCTCTCGCCATTGGCAGAGGTAGGTGACGACCGCAAGGTGGTGGTGGGCTGGGCCAATCGGGCCGATGGGGCACTAGGTAAGCCAGTAAATCCTTCTCTCTCTCTTTCTTTATTTCTGTTTTCTATTTATTTTGGTATGTTTTGATTTAGTTTATAAACCAAATCATTTAAATAAATCCTGAAAATAATTGTGGCATTTAACTGAATTATTGCATAGGCCCTTAATTATTTTCAGAATTGTTGGAGCATTTAAAATATTAATAGTATTTAAATGCCCCAATTCAAATACAATATGGTTTACCCAAAAATCCAAAATGTCTTGGAAAAATATCCATCACCTCTGGATATGGTTTTCACCTTTTTCCATTAATCATGAATATTTTTGCAAACCAATTTGGGTTTTTGAAAATATTTTTGAATTTGAACCTATGTGAATTGCTTTAGTGCTAGGGCTTGATCATCCCCATTTCAAATTTCATGGAAATTAAACATGATGCATGGATGCAATGCTACTAGTTACAAGCAAGCTCTAGGGCTGTGACAATCCAATACATACAATGTCACATGAAAACAACAATACAACATACAAGATCAACATCTGACTAGGATGAATCATAAACAGAAACTCAAACAATATCCACCCTGCTAGCCAAGGCTGCCGACCTGGAACATATCCCCGATCAAGAAGCGTAAGAAGAACTCCAAAACAAGCAAGCATCGCTCTCACGCCATGATCATCGCACAACTTGTACCTGCAATCGGTGGTGTAGAAATCAGGAGCCACGAGGACTCAAAGAATCCCATTACCATGGGTATCAAGACTAGCAAAGCTTAATGGGAAAGGAAGGGTAAAGTGGTGAGGTTGCAGCAGCGACTGAGCATATATGGTGGCTAACATACGCAAATGAGAGCGAGAAGATAAACAAAGGAACGGTCGTCAACTAGTAATGATCAAGAAGTGATCCTGAACTCCTACTTACGTCAGACATAACCCAGAAACCGTGTTCTCCTCTCGATCAACCCCGAAAAGAGACACTCACGGTTACGCACACGGTTGGTGTATTTTAGGAGAGTTTACTTCAAGTTTACTACAACCGGATATTAACAAATTCCCATCTGCCACATAACCGCGGGCACGGCTCTCGAAAGTTTAAACCCTGCAGGGGTGTCCCAACTTAGCCCATGATAAGCTCTCGCAATCAACGAAGGATATTCCTTCTCCCGAAGACCTGATCAGTCTCGAATCCTGCCACAAGACATTTCGACAAGAATAAAACAAGACCAGCAAAGCCGCCCGATGCGCCGACAATCCCGATAGGAGCTGCACATATCTCGTTCTCGTGGCAACACCGGATGAGACTAGCTACGAGTAAAACCAACCTCAAGTTGCCTCAAGGTGGCCCCAGAGAAGCTGGTTCGACCAGCACTTAGAGAAGCACCGCCCGGGGCTAATAAAGATGACCCTTGGGTTAATTACTCCCAAGGAAATGTAGGTGGTGGTGAGGCAAATGGTAAAACCAATGTTGGGCCTTGCTGGAGGAGTCTTATTCAAAGCGAACTGTCAAGGGGGTCCCATAAATCACCCGACCGCGTTAGAGACGCAAAATCCGGGAACATAATACCGATATAACAGAAACTAGGGCGGCAAGAGTGGAACAAAACACCAGGTATAAGGCCGAGCCTTCCACCCTTAACCAAGTATATAGATGCATTAATAATATAAGCGATATTATGATATCCCAACCAAAATCCTGTCCACCATGGAGCAATCTTCAACTTCACCTGCAACTAGCAATGCTATAAGAGGGCTGAGCAAAGCGGTAACATAGCCAAACAACGGTTTGCTAGGAAGGGTGACAAAAGTCAGGGGTTCATGGCAGTTTGGGAGGCTTGAGCAGCAAGTGGTAGGTAAAGCAGCATAGCGATAGAACGAAGCAACTAGCATAGCAATGGTAGTAATGAGATCCAGGGTAGCGGTCATCTTGCCTGAAATCCCGTAAGGAAGAAGAACGAGTCCATGAAGAAGATGAAGGCACGAAGACGAACCAAGCGTAGACGAACGAATCCTCACGATCGCAACGAAACGGGAACTATCGAGAAGAAGCACACAACATGGTAAACACACCACACATGAACAAGGCATGATGCACAAACAAGCATGATGCATGACAAAGCTACATGAAGCTACTCATGGCAAGAGATGATGCAAACAAGAACAACACGTCAAGGCAAGTTTAAATGAGGCCGGGAACAACATATAACAATTCCGGTAAGTCCTCATATGCAAATTTCGAAATTGGTCCAGATCTGAATAAACCTTAAGTTCAAGTTGTTAAGCAGCAAGTTAAGATGCACCATGATGATCTACACGAAATTCTAGTCAAGTTACATATAAAGTTCATTAGATTCGGAGCTACGGTCTAGAAGATATGAGCAAAACAGATTAAACATGGCATTGATGCAAAATGCATCCAAACATCAAGCAAACACCTCAAAACAAGGATGCAACATGATAATATGAAACTACATGCAAAATCAAGCAAGTTTCATATAGAGCACACGCAAAACAGAGCAACGGTTCAACACATACACCCTATACAAGTTTAAAGGACAAGCTGTCCAAAACAGCAACTAGGCATATTGCAAGCATCAAAACACTATGCTACAGCATCTCAACGTGAAAACAAAAGGCATGGGCATGATGTACAGGTAAAGCATGACAAAACATGAACACTGAGCTAACTCCAGAAATCAATAGAACATGCTCAAACACACATGGCAAGATGGCATATAATAACAGTTTCAGACTTTAGCAGAAATAACATCAGGTTGCAATGTTTAGAGCTATCAAACAACATGTTACAGGAACTTATCAATGCAAACAAAGGCATGGGATGAATCTACTAATTGCATAGAACAAAAGTCCTTTACTGACCATGAGCCAAAAAGGATCAGAAGATATGATGGCACCCATGTAAACATGGCAAGTTATATTACAGATTCATACATGGCAGGAACAACAATAATTAGGCATGTTGATGAGCTTGAACCACTCACCACAGAGAAATACATGGCATGGAAAGGCAACTCACAGTAAGAAGACATATTTATGAAGCTAAGCATGGCAAGAGCAAGTTCATAGAGTGCATGGATCACTAGCAAAGCTCATGGCAAAACTGAACTTAAAGTTAACAGGTTGACAGCAACATTATTTAGCAATTTGAGATCAAGATTACAACAATCTACAGCAAGCTATAAATGCAACCAGGGGCATGGATGGATATAGCAAGACATGTATAACAAAACATCCTTAGTGAACATCTCCATATTATGCATAGAATGACTTGTAGAAGCAGGTTAACATAGCATCATGATATAGCAGATTCAGACAAACAAAACAGTAACAGCAAGTACCCTACTTAACAAGATTGATTCACTCACTACAAGACCCACAAAAATACATGGATGGCACCACTATGAATATGGCATGACATAGATCAAAACTCATGTAGACATCAACCTCATAGGATGCACACATCAATCATGGCAAAAATGACAAATCATCAAGTTATAACAGTTTCAGCAGATTAACATCATATAGCACTCTTGCAACGAATATTCAGGCATCAAGATGAACTCAAATGAACATGACGCAATGGAATGAAATGATGTACTCGTCGATACGAACAATTTGACATATTACACGCACGAAACAAAGCAGTATGCTAGGAGATATGATGCGATGAACATGGCATGATAAAGTCAAAATATTTCGGGACTTTGCAGTTTTAACAGTGAGCGTAAAATACTAATAGATGCAAGGCTCACTCATGGGCTCGGCCCGGAAGCGGGAAGGGGGGCCGGCGAGGGGTCGCGCTGCCCCAGCGGAGGCTCGCCGGGCGACGAGGTCGAGGCGGCGGCGCGACCGAGGCGGCGGACGGGCGGCAGGGACAAAGACGGCGGTTCTCCGCAAGGGCTCGCCGACAGAGGCGGTGGCCGGCGCGGGCGGCTCGGGCGGTGAAGGCGGACGGGCGGCGGGCACGCGCGCGCTGGCGCGGGGCCGCGAAGCGGCGGCGGGAGACGGGCAGGGGGCCGGCTTGCCCGGGCGGGCGGGCGGCCGGAGAGCGGGCGGCGCCACGCGGCGGCCTCCGATTGGACGAGGGGGCGTGGGGCGGACGTGTCCGGCCGTGGCTGGACGCGTCCGGCGGCGGAGAGGGAAAAATCTAGGGTTAGGGGTGGAATTGATTCATGAATTTCAGGGGAGGGGTGTTTATATAGGTAGAGGGAGCTAGGAGAGTCCAAATGAGGTACGGTTTTCGCCCACACGATCGTGATCGAACGACCGAGAGCATGGAGGGGAGTTTGCTGGGTTTTGGGCCACTTTGGAAGGGGTGTTGGGCCGCACACAAAAGAGGCTTTTGCGGTTACCCTGTTAACTGCTGAGTATCAAACGACCTCCAAATGGCACGAAACTTGACAGGCGGTCTACCGGTGGTATACCAAGGCCGCTTGACAAACCTCGGTCCATTCCGAGACCGTTTAACACCCGCACATGAAAAGAGGCAAAAGGGGGACGCCGGAGGGCATAGGAGTGCCGGATTGGAAAACGGACAACGGGGAAAATGCTCTGATGCATGAGACGAACACATATGCAAATGAAATGCACATGACGACATGATATGAAATGCAGATGATGACATGGCAAAATGCAACACGCAAGCACACGACATGGCAAAGACGGCGAATAACTGGAAGACACCTGGCGCATCGAATCCGGGGCGTTACATAAAACCCTACTTCCTGCTGGATTAATATTGATGATATGGGTAGTACAAGAGTATATCTACCACGAGATCGTAGAGGCTAAACCCTAAGAGCTAGCCTATGATGGTATGATTGTAATTGTGATTGGCCTTCTAAGAACCAACCTCTCCGGTTTATATAGACACCGGAGAGGGCTAGGGTTTACATAGAGTCGGTTACAAGGAAGGAAATATAATATCTGGATCGCCAAGCTTGCCTTCCACGCCAAGGAAAGTCCCATCCGGACACGGGTCGAAATCTTGAGTCTTGTATCTTCACGCTTCAATAGTCCGGACGATGCATATAGTACGGCTATCCGGATACCCCCTAATCCAGGACTCCCTCAATAGTGCCGTCCACTTGCTCCATTTTTAGGTAAGCAAGAGTTTACACTCTTACGTGGGAGGAGTGCGAAACACGGCGGATCTGATTTTGATCGAGGGATAGCTGTTCCCTGCCAAATAATGGAGCACTGTTAATCTCCAGCGCTGGCCCACAAATTTACACTGGCATCCGTCCGAGGACATGATGGATGCCATCCAATGCTGCCTGCATACCTTTCCACAACTATATGAACTAACCGGAAGAAATTCGTGCAAACAAAGCAAATTTCAAATTAACCTGATGAAATTCATTACATTTCAAAAACTTTTCCTACAAACTGGACGAAATTCATTACATATTTCGCACAAACCATACTAAAACCTACTGTAAACCTAATCTAAACGATAGCCGACGCCCGACCACCATGTCCGGCCATGAACCCGAGAAAGCCGGCCATTTCCTTTGCCTCCTCCTCAACCGCTCGATAACCTCCTCCTCCGAGCACAAGGTTCAAGATTTCCGCCCACGCCGCCGTCAAGCTGCTAATTGGCCGCCGATGTTTATCCCACCAAGCTTGGCGTCGACTGAGTGGAGGAGCGGTGGCCTTCCTAGGACCAGAGCGGCGGTGACCTACCATGTACTACTCTTCCTCGCTGCCGGCTGCACCAGCGCATGCGCGCCGGCTTCGTGGTAGTGGCGGCGGAGGGCGGCCGGCGGGGGGGGGGAGCTGGTGATCTCCTTTGTCTGCTCCTGCGACAGTACGTCCAAGAGAGCTTTGGAGCGCGCCCGGAGCGGAGCTGCCGATGTCCTTCGTCTGCTCCTGCGACAGTACGTCCAAGAGACCTTTGGAGCGCCAGGAGGCCATGGTTGGTGTGGTGCCGACAAAAGGAAGGGATCGGATTAGAATGAGTGTGGGTCTTTGGCTATGGCTGGGAGCTGGGGCTCAAGTTAATATAGCGGGCGAATGGCAATGAGCCGCGGTAGGCGGATGGACGGCTGGCGCCGGAGTAGGTTCGTCGGGCGTGAATGTGGACGTTGCTTCAGTGACTTAACTGCAGGTGCGTTGGGTCACTAACATGTGGGCCCAACGGGCATCTGGCCCGCATGTCAGTGACGCACCAACTACACCTGCAGTTAAGGCCGTTGAATGCGGCATTGACGTTCTGGAGAGACGGTGACCATTTCAGGCAGAAAGCGCGTGCTAGCGATGGAAGGGGTTTCGGTAGGCCAGGGCGGTCAGATGCTGGCGTGGTGGTAAAATGTGAACTCATGGATGACGAGCCTTTGAAGTGTATGCGGCACGTATTGACAACCAGGCGTCCATGCAACTGGTCTTGTCGCCAGCTAGCCTTCGACAACCACCATTAGACACCACACAACCATGCATAACTTACGAATAATGGACGAATCGATCAGACACAGACTCGTGTAAAGTGGCTCTATGATTGGTCGCTCACGATAATACATACTCCGTACCATAGCACCCTCTCTAACTAGGCTGTTTTATATATTGTCGCTGTGATGGACGATATACATGAGCAACAAAAAACATATCAATGAATGAAGCATTGCTGCCAATACAACTACTACTTGTGGCTAATACAAAAAACAGAAATGCAAAATTGATCACCGCATATTTTCACTAACAATACTTTCTGCCAACTACTTGCTGCCAATACATGTAACGCCCTCGATGCGGCTATATCTCCCACGTGTCGAAGCACGACTTAGAGGCATAACCGCATTGAAAGCAATGTCGCAAGTGAGGTAATCTTCACACAACCCATGTAATACATAAGGGAAAGAGATACATAGTTGGCTTACAGTTGCCACTTCACACAATACATAAATAAACATCCATCATCCAGATTACACTCAAGGTCCGACTACGGAACCAAAATAAAAGAAGACTACCCCAAATGCTACACAGATCCCCGATCGTCGCAACTGGGCTCCACTACTGATCAACTGAAACGAAACAACACAATGAACAAGATCTTCATCGAGCTACTCCTTGAGCTCGGATGCGTCACCTGCACGGTTTCATCGGCACCTGCAAACTGGTTTTGGAAGCATCTGTGAGTCACGGGGACTCAGCAATCTCACACCCGCGAGATCAAGACTATTTAAGCTTATGGGTAGGATACGGTAGTGGGGTGGAGCTGCAGCAAGCGACTAGTATATATGGGGGCTACATTCGCAAAAGAGAGCGAGAAGAGAAGCAAGGCACGGTCGTGAAGCTAGTAGCGATCAAGAAGTGATCCTGAAACTACTTACGCCAAACATAACTCCAACATCAGTTCACTTCCGGACTCACCGAGAAGAGACCATCACGGTTACACATGCGATTGATGTATTTTAATTAAGGTCAACTTTGGGTTTTCTACAACCGGACATTAACAAATTCCCATCTGCCTCATAACCGCGGGCACGGCTTTCGAAAGATAATACCCTGCAGGGGTGTCCCAACTTAGCCCATTATAAGCTCTCACGGTCAACGAAGGATATTCCTTCTACCGAGAAGACCCGATCAGTCTCGGAATCCCAGACTACAAGACATCTCGACAATGGTAAAACAAGACCAGCAAAGCCGCCCGAATGTGCCGACAAATCCTGATAGGAGCTGCACATATCTCGCTCCTGTGGCACACCGGATGAGCAGTCCGACAACTAAAACCAGACCCCAAGTTTCCTTGAGGGGCGCCAAAAGCGCTCTAGTTTGGGCCAACACTCAGAGGAGCATTGGCCCGGGGGGGGGGGGGGTTAAATAAAGATGACCCTTGAGTCTGCAGAACCCAAGGGAATAAGGCTTAGGTGGCAAATGTTAAAACCAATGTTGGGCCTTGCTGGAGGAGTTTTATTCAAAGTGAACTGTCAAGGGGGTCCCATAAATCACCCAACCGTGTAAGGAACGCAAAATCAAGGAACATAATACCGGTATGACGGAAACTAGGGCGGCAAGAGTGGAACAAATCACCAGGCATAAGGACGAGTCTTCCACCCTTTACCAAGTATATAGGTGCATTAATTAAAGAAGATATATTGTGATATCCCAACAAGTAAACATGTTCCAACAAGGAACAACATCTCCATGTTCCAACAAGGAACAAACTTCATCTTCACCTGCAACTAACAACGCTATAAGAGGGGCTGAGCAAAGCGGTAACATAGCCAATCAACGGTTTGCTAGGAAAAGATGGTTAGTGGTTTGACATGGCAATATGGGTGGCATGATATAGCAAGTGGTAGGTAACGCAGCATAGGCATAGCAAAAGAGCGAGCATCTAGCAAGCAAAGATAGAAGTGATTTCGAGGGTATGGTCATCTTGCCTGAAATCCCGCAAGGAAGAAGAACGAGTCCATGAAGAAGACAAACGGATGTAGTCGAACGAATCCTCACAACTCCGGAACGAAACCGAAGCTAATGAGAGAAGCAACCCGGAAAGAAGCAAACAACATAGTAAACAACCATCACATACACATGGCATGATGCACAACCAAGTATGATGCATGTCCGGTTTAAATAGCATGGCATGGCAATATGCACAAACAAAACTACAAGTTAAATGGAGCCCAATATGCAACGAGTTGCATATTTACGAAACACCACATCAATTATTTAGTTCTCTCTCGGTTATGTACCCAACAATGTTAAATATTGGTTAACATGGCAAGGGGCGAAGCATAATTAAACTACCTATTTAGGCAAGTTTAAATGAGGCCGGAAACAACAAACGATAATTCCGGAAAATCCTCATGTCATTTAGCAATTTTAATGCAAACATCAATTTTAGACATTTTAAATGTTGTTATCATGATGCGGATGACATATACAAATTTTATGCAGTTTTTATGAAAATGTCGACATGAGCATGTTATGAAGCATTTGGTCACCATGGTGGAACGAAAGTGGTGCCACGGCAATGACAACGGAAATGGTGCCACGGCAACATTCCGATGATCCGACAACTCGTCGAGATGCCGGTGCAAAGGAAAGTGTGCGGATGTGTAGAACACGCAAGAGATGGTGGGGTGCTCCCGACTACCGGGTTCCCACGGGTCGACGGCATGGCAAACGAGGAACGTGCAAAGACCTCTCTCGGACACGGTGCAAACACGAGCATCTCATACAACACATGCATTCGTTCACGGGCGGTCATCTCGGGGTAATACCTTCAAAGCGTGCATTTCGGAGTGGTTCGATCTCGTCGAGGGAAGTAGTGGTACTCACGGGTCGTAGTGGAAGTAGACGTTCACGGACGTCGTGGAAGTAGTCATTCACGGCGATGGTAGAGGTACTCGCGATCTTGGTAACGGTAGTCGTACATGTCCGGAGAGGAACTTGTCGTATCCATGTAGTCGAACTTGGCGCATCCAAGGGGTACTTGGTGAATCAACGTAGTCGTACACCGGGTCGTGTGTAGTCGTACTCGGTGTCCTTGGGGCATCGGATGTAGTCGTGATACTTGGCGTGCATCAACTGTTGACCAACAGTGTACAGGAGGCAAAGAGGTCTCTTGCGGTCTTGACGTCAATAGAGCTAGGCAGCGGAGAGTACGAACAACAGGGCATGGCAGCAACGGGTCGGCCAAAGGAGGCACAGGCCATGGCGCCATGGATGAGCGGTGACGGCGGATCCGGGTCACGGGAGGACGGATCCAGCAGGGCGCGACAAGCAGGGGCCTGATCCAGCCGGAGTCGGGACAAAGGCGATCTCCGGCGGTGGGACTTGGCGGCGGGGCCGGCGCGAGGAGAAGCCGGGCCAACGGGAAGGTGTAGAGGCGAGGTATGGGCGAGCAGGGCGCATCGTCCTGGATGAAGCAGTGGACGCAGGGCGCTGGCAGCAAGTGAACGCCGTGGGGCGTCCGGCAGCGGTGAGGCTTGGCGTCAGGCAGGGGAGGTCCGGGGCGCCGGGAACCGCAGAGGTGCGACAACAGAGGCCGAAGGGGAGGTCAATGCCGCGAGAACGGCAGCAGCGCGGGAACGACGGCTCTAGCGCGGGGCGGACGGAGCAGCTCCTGCGGTGGCGGGGTACAAGGCGAGGACGAAGAAGCAGAGGGGAGGCGTCGCATGGAGGAGAGTCGACGAGGCGGCGCTTGCCGGAGTCGGGCCGAAGGGAACGGGTCGAGGGGCTCCTCCCCTGGCGACGGAGCTACGAGGCGATGGCACCGGGTAGACGAGGAGGCAGGCGAAGAGGTCCTGGCCCGGTGGCGAGCTTGAGGGGATTGGTCGCGGGCGCTCCTCTCGTGTGCGATGCGTGTGTGTGGCGGTGGTGGTGGGAGGATGAGAGGGAGCGAGTGAGAGGAGGGGATCGGTCTCCTGGCGGCTAGGGTTAGAGGGGTCGGCTGGGCCTTGGGCCGCAGCTACAGGAGACCCAAATGGTCGGCTGGGCTGGGCTGGAATCTCTCTCTCCCTCACACACATGACAGAAGAGAGAAAAAAATAAATAAAGAAAAGGAAAGAAAGAAAAAGGTTAGAGAAGGGACCTGGGCATGGGGATTATTTTCCTAGACTCATAAAAATGAGCTTGATCCAAGAAAATAGAAGTGAGCGTGTGTGTGAAGACTGGATTCGAACTCGTTTAAATTAAATTCAAATGAGTTTGAATAAGAAGTGGGCATTTGAAAGGTCCAAAAATGTTGAGATTTTTGGTGGAGCTCCGGAAGATGATGAAAGAATAAATGGCAAAGTTGGAGATCAAGAATTAAGACAACAAAGGCATTAGGATATTTTGTAAGTGTGTTTGCGGTAGACCTAAATAATTGGAATATTTACTATAGCTCTCTAAATGTCGAGAGGATATGTTTTAAAGAGAAACACCAGGTGAATTTCCTCGATTTAAATGGATCAAAGATCCATGCCATTTATTTAGTTGAGTTGTAAAAGATTTATGAGATGATGGCATGATGACATGATGCAATGCAAAAATAAAAAGGGCAGGCACAAATGAAACACACGGCGAAACCCGGAATATATGGAAGTCTTCTGGATCGTCGGTCTTGGGGCGTTACAACACTCCACCACTTCAAGAGGATCTCGTCCCGAGATCTAGGACGGCGCCGGAGAGAAGCGGAAGAGAAAGAGGTAAGACAAAGTTGCTTCTTTGACAAACGAGTGAAAACAATGAACCTCGAGAGGTTGAAAACTTGAAAGAATAACACAATAGAGTTGAACGAAATTGAGAGCATTCCAGTAGAAAATAGAAACAAGGAACACCATGTGAACCTTGGGGGTTGCAAAGCTATGAATGAAGAGTACAATGGACAAGAAGGAATTGGAACCACTCTGGTTGAAACGAGAGAAGAATGAATAAGAATGATATAATTTTGGCAGCACTCCGACTGAAAATGGAAGGAATTGAACATGAACTTGAGAAGATGGGATGATACTTGATGAAATCAACAACACACTGCCTCCGGAACTATTGAAATAATGGCACAAGGGGTAAGAAGGATTTCAGACAGCACTTAGGTTGAAAAGAGAGGCAAAACATGATATATGAAAGAACTTGAGCAGAGGACATAACACTCCTGTAAACGGATAAGCAAGGAAAAGAACATGATATTTACAAAATGAGATGATGGGTCGAAGAGAGTAACAACACAATGCCTCCGGAACGAAAGAATAGAAGCTAGATGGTTGGGAAGAAAAGAACAGAGAAGAAAATGCCAACTTCTACCACAAATGAGCTTGGAAATCACCCTTCCAAGAAGGTTAGAACGGAATTGTTGGAAAACCAACAACGAAAAGAACAAGCTTGTAGTGGGCTTATGGAAAACTTCTCAAAATTGAGGCGAAATACTGCCACTATGGAAACAAATAATATAATTGATAACACCAACGAGATGAAAAATTTCTTCCACCAAGATGATGGAGAGATAACTTGGGTCATTGATAAACACCACAATAGCAACATTCCTCAGGGAATACTTTAGGTGAAATCTATACCAAGATAACTCCAAAGAAGAGACTGATGGATTTAAAATACCTCATTCTTGACAATATGTGAATCATGAAGCACGAGGAGAAATTTCCAAGGATGACATAACACCATCTCAAAAGATAAGGTAGAAAGAATTGCACTTCGAAATGCAAGAAGAAGAAAACTTGAACTCCTCAAAACAAAACATGTTTTGGGCACCATGTTTATTTTAGAGAATAGCTTGGCGGGTCATAAGTTCGAGAGAAATCTTGAAGAACAATTGAAGAATGAAGAGAATCCTTGATGAACCACCATGTAGAGCCTCCATGAAGAACTCCGGTAATGAAAGGATGATAGAAAGAAAGAGAAGTTGGAAAACACAAAGTGAAACCTTGCAGTGATAAGATGAAGCTTTGAAATGATAGAACCGAGAAAACGTGGAACTCTGGAAAGAAAAGATGAAGCATCTCGGACCGAGAATGTGATAAGATGAACAAACTCCGGAAAGAAGAGATGAACAACTTAGAACTAAGAAATTGATACCATTACAAACTCCGGAAGAATGAATAAATCTCTTGGATGAAACAAGAACAAGAATTATGTTATGCGTATCCTTCACCAATTTAGATTGATGCAAGCAACGGATTAGGCATACTACTTATTCTCGTTGAAGAAAAGGATTGAAGAGAGATATTGCTCAACTTGGGAAGGTCTTCAACGATCTGCCGGTAGGATTCGGGAAGACGAATGAATCTATATAATAACGAAGGAAGAGAACTCTTGAACGAACCACCGTAAGAATTGAAATTGAACGTAGCAAAGGCACAATTCACCGGGAAGAATTGGAAAACGAATGAAGATATTTGAGGGGATTTAGATACAAGAGAACAAAGAGATCATGAACTGATTAGAGGATATTTGAATGATGCACCGGTAAGATTTGGAAAACGAGAGCTGAAAGCTGGAATGAATAATTCTGAGATGATGGGCTCAGAAGAATCAAACTGAAAAAAAAACTCCTGAATTGCTCCGGATGGGTGAAAAGAATTCTCACAATCAAAAAAATTATGAGGATGGCATGAAGCTAGAACCATGAATCTTGAAGAGAATGGAGCAAGATTAAAGAGAAACTCTTCTTCGGCCTTCAAAATTCGAGAATGACGACGAGAAACACCACCATGAATTGTTGAGGCACTCTGGAATGAAAATTAGAACGGTTGAACCAACGATGAAAAGAATTTGAAAGATCTTGGAGAAAGACATTTGACTGATGATAATTCATCCTTACATCAAACTTTGCAAAGAATTTGAGAATAACTCCGGAAAATTAGAAGAGTCAGGTAAGATCCTGGGAAAAGACCTGTGGGTTAGGGCCCACTCAAAAGGAACACCGTTGAACGATTTAAAGAGACTGCGCCGGTTGAATTAAATGGCTTGAATGAGATAATTATCTCCAGATAGCTTGAACGGATTGGGAATGGAAATGCGAATCTTCTGAGATATCTTCAACACTCCGGAACAATTGAATAACAAGAACTGAGGTGCACCGGTATGGGAAAACATTTCAAACGGGGAAAAGGATATGATCGACAAAGCTTGAATTGATTCCACCGGGGAAGATAAGAGAACAAAGGATGATAAACTTGGAGCTTCCTTTAGCATCTTCATGAGAATCAACGGATAAGAGCATTGAGGAAAAGAATGAAGAGACTTCACATCCATACGATGGATATTTGATTAAGAAATCTGAGTCCTTGAAGAAAAGGGTGGAGGGTGGGAAAACAAAAAACTTGGGTCGGATGAAACGAACACCGTTGAGAAAAAAACTTAGAATTGATCTTGCGAATGTTGCAATGATCGGATTTACTTGGAGAGAAGCACACGGTTGGAAAGGATTGAAAAGACGACCTTGATGAACAAGAAGGATTAGCATCCACATAGAAATATGAGAACACCGCTTAGAATAAGGTATGGAATCAACACTTGGCATTGAAGCAACTTGAATACCACAAAACGGAACAAAAACAAAGGATTTGGCTTGCGAATAAGCCGAAACAAACATATGATAGATCCCATATCGTATCATGTGTGTGTTGGAAAGATATCCTACGAGATACTTGAATTCCACTTATAAACTCCCAAACTTTCTGGTTATTCAATCAGGTGTTGGGGATACAGGGACACAAAATATATCACCCAAACTAACAATACCTAGATCCATTTGTATCCATCCTTCAACACATAACCAAGAAAACTCCGAAATCGTTTATTTGACCTTCAAAAGCATCATTATACGAGTCATGGCAATACTCCCGAACTCTCCCAAAGATCGGGTTATCGGGTTATCTCACCAACAACTGTACAAAAGATATTTTCGATGTCGGCAAAGCTCGGTATTCCGAATCGCAACGATAAAATTGTGACGACAACACCTCGGAGCTCAACTCCCGGACACCGCCACAACCCCTAAATGTCGAGGCACCAAGAACAATGTTCTCGCCACAAAACCATCGGAACGATTCCAAGATACCCGCGTGATCCTAAATTTTTTAGTGAAATTTGAGGAGAGAAGAGTCAAAACTTCTACGTCAGAGACCTCACCAGAGCGACGAAGGGACCGAGGAGTAAAAAGAATCCTACTCCGATATATAAAATCCTAAGACTCAAAACATTTTTGTTCTAGACTCAACAACGCCAAAGAAACAATCAAGCAGGGGCTCCTAAGTCGGGATGGCTCGATACCAACTTGTAACGCCTCGATGCGGCTATATCTCCCACGGTCGAAGCACGACTTAGAGGCATAACCTCATTGAAAGCAATGTCGCAAGTGAGGTAATCTTCACACAACCCATGTAATACATAAGGAAAGAGATACATAGTTGGCTTACAATGCCACTTCACACAATACATAAATAAACATCCATCATCCAGATTACACTCAAGGTCCGACTACGGAACCAAAATAAAAGAAGACTACCCCAAATGCTACATAGATCCCCGATCGTCCCAACTGGGCTCCACTACTGATCAACTGAAACGAAACAACACAACGAACAAGATCTTCATCGAGCTACTCCTTGAGCTCGGATGCGCACCGCACGGTTTCATCGGCACCGCAAACTGGTTTTGAAGTATCTGTGAGTCACGGGACTCAGCAATCTCACACCATGAGATCAAGACTATTTAAGCTTATGGGTAGGAGACGGTAGTGGGGTGGAGCTGCAGCAAGCGACTAGCATATATGGGGGCTACATTCGCAAAAGAGAGCGAGAAGAGAAGCAAGGCACGGTCGTGAAGCTAGTAGCGATCAAAATGTGCCGACAAATCCCGATAGGAGCTGCACATATCTCGTTCTCAGGGCACACCGGATGAGCAGTCCGTACAACTAAAACCAGACCCCAAGTTTCCTTGAGGGGGCGCTGCAAAGCGCTCTAGTTTGGGCCAACACTCAGAGGAGCATTAGCCCGGGGGGGGGGTTAAATAAAGATGACCCTTGAGTCTGCAGAACCCAAGGGAAAAAGGCTTAGGTGGCAAATGTTAAAACCAATGTTGGGCCTTGCTGGAGGAGTTTTATTCAAAGCGAACTGTCAAGGGGGTCCCATAAATCACCCAACCGTGTAAGGAACGCAAAATCAAGGAACATAATACCGGTATGACGGAAACAAGGGCGGCAAGAGTGGAACAAAACACCAGGCATAAGGCCGAGTCTTCCACCCTTTACCAAGTATATAGGTGCATTAATTAAAGAAGATATATTGTGATATCCCAACAAGTAAACATGTTCCAACAAGGAACAACATCTCCATGTTCCAACAAGGAACAAACTTCATCTTCACCTGCAACTAACAACGCTATAAGAGGGGCTGAGCAAAGCGGTAACATAGCTAATCAACGGTTTGCTAGGAAAAGATGGTTAGAGGTTTGACATGGCAATATGGGTGGCATGATATAGCAAGTGGTAGGTAACGCAGCATAGGCATAGCAAAAGAGCGAGCATCTAGCAAGCAAAGATAGAAGTGATTTCGAGGGTATGGTCATCTTGCCTGAAATCCTGCAAGGAAGAAGAACGAGTAGATGAAGAAGACAAACGGACGTAGTCGAACGAATCCTCACAACTCCGGAACGAAACCGAAGCTAACGAGAGAAGCAACCCGGAAAGAAGCAAACAACATAGTAAACAACCATCACATACACATGGCATGATGCACAACCAAGTATGATGCATGTCCGGTTTAAATAGCATGGCATGGCAATATGCACAAACAAAACTACAAGTTAAATGGAGCCCAAGATGCAGCGAGTTGCATATTGACGAAACACCACATACATTATTTAGTTCTCTCTCGGTTATGTACCCAACAATGTTAAATATTGGTTAACATGGCAAGGGATGAAGCATAATTAAACTACCTATTTAGGCAAGTTTAAATGAGGCCAGAAACAACAAACGATAATTCCGGAAAATCCTCATGTCATTTAGCAATTTTAATGCAAACATCAATTTTAGAAATTTTAAATGTTGTTATTGGATGACATATACAAATTTTATGCAGTTTTTATGAAAATGTCGACATGAGCATGTTATGAAGCATTTGGTCACCATGGTGGAACGAAAGGGGTGCCACGGCAATGACAACGGAAATGGTGCCACGGCAACATTCCGATGATCCGACAACTCGTCGAGATGCCGGTGCAAAGGAAAGTGTGCGGATGTGTAGAACACGCAAGAGATGGTGGGGTGCTCCCGACTACCGGGTTCCCACGGGTCGACGACATGGCAAACGAGGAACGTGCAAAGACCTCTCTCGGACACGGTGCAAACATGAGCATCTCATACAACACATGCATTCGTTCACGGGCGGTCGTCTCGGGGTTATACCTTCAAAGCGTGCATTTCAGAGTGGTTCGATCTCGCCGAGGGAAGTAGTGGTACTCGCGGTCGAGTGGAAGTAGACGCTCACGGACGTCGTGGAAGTAGTCGCTCACGGCGACGGTAGAGGTACTCGCGATCTTGGCAACGGTAGTCGACATGTCCGGAGAGAAACTTGTCGATCCATGTAGTCGAACTTGGAGCATCCAAGGGTACTTGGTGAATCAACATAGTCATACACCGGTCGTGTAGTCGCATCGTGTCCTCGGGCATCGGCTGTAGTCGTGGTACTTGGCGTGCATCAACTGTTGACCAACAGTGTACAGGAGGCAAAGAGGTCTCTTGCGGTCTTGACGTCAATAGAGCTAGGCAGCGGAGAGTACGAACAACAGGGCATGGCAGCAACGGGCCGGCCAAAGGAGGCACAGGCCATGGGGCCATGGATGAGCAGTGACAGCGGATCCGGGTCGCGGGAGGACGGATCCAGCAGGGCGCGACAAGCAGGGGCCTGATCCAGCCGGAGTCGGGACGAAGGCGATCTCCGGCGGTGGGACTTGGCGGCGGGGTCGGCGCGAGGAGACGTGGCGGCGTCGGGCGCGCAGGGCGAGGAGAAGCCGGGCCAAAGGGAAGGTGCAGAGGCGAGGTATGGGCGAGCAGGGCGCTCGCCCCGATGAAGCAGAGGACGCAGGGCGCCGGCAACAAGTGAACACGCGGGCGCCCGCAGGTGAGGCTTGGCGCCGCAGGAGGTCCGGGCGCCGGAACCGCAGAGGTGCGACAACAGAGGCCGGGGGGGAGGTCGATGCCGCGAGAACGGCAAAGAAGACGGAACGACGGCTCAGCCAGGAGGCGGACGGAGCAGCCTGCGGTGGCCGGGTACAAGGCGAGGACGAAGAAGCAGAGGGGAGGCGTCGCATGGAGGAGAGTCGATGAGGCGGCGCTCGCCGGAGTCGGGGCCGAAGGGAACGGGTCGAGGGGCTCCTCCCCTGGCGACGGAGCTGACGAGGCGATGGCACCGGTAGACGAGGAGGCAAAGCGAGGAGGTCCTGCCCGTGGCGAGCTTGACGGGATCGGTCGCGGGCGCTCCTCTCGTGTGCGATGCGTGCGTGTGGCGGCGGTGGTGGGAGGACGAGAGGGAGCGAGTGAGAGGAGGGGATCGGTCTCCTGGCGGCTAGGGTTAGAGGGGTCGGCTGGGCCTTGGGCCGCAGCTACAGGAGACCCAAATGGTCTGCTGGGCTGGGCTGGAATCTCTCTCTCCCTCACACACACATGACAGAAGAGAGAAAAAAATAAAGAAAGAAAAGGAAAGAAAGAAAAAGGTTAGAGAAGGGACTGGCATGGGGATTATTTTCCTGCACTCATAAAATGAGCTTGATCCAAGAAAATAGAAGTGAGCGTGTGTGAAGACTGGATTCAACTCGTTTAAATTAAATTCAAATGAGTTTGAATAAGAAGTGGGTATTTGAAAGGTCCAAAATGTTGAGATTTTTGGTGGAGCTCCTAAGATGATAAAAGAATAAATGGCAAAGTTGAGATCAAAAATTAAGACAACAAAGGCATTAGGATATTTTGTAAGTGTGTTTGCGGTAAATCCAAATAATTGGAATATTTACTATAGCTCTCTAAATATCGAGAGATGTTTTAAAGAGAATCACCAGGTGAATTCCCTCGATTTAAATGGATCAAAGATCCATGCCATTTATTTAGTTGAGTTGTAAAAGATTTATGAGATGATGGCATGATGACATGATGCAATGCAAAAATAAAAAGGGCAGGCACAAATGAAACACACGGCGAAACCCAGAAAATATGGAAGTCTTCTGGATCGTCGGTCTTGGGGCGTTACAATACAGCAACTACTTGTGGCTTAATACAAAAAACAATCTTCAGTTTCCACTAATCTTCAGTGGCAGAAAAAACAGAAATTGATCACCGCATATTTTCAGTTCCAAGTTTCAACAGTTTCAGTTTTTTATTTATAAATGAGGCTAAGTATGACAAATAAATTCAATGCAAAATTAAGATGCAAGAAGCTTCAAGTTGATTTCAGAAATATTGTGACATGTTCAGGTGTGTAAAAATTCAGAATGTTTTACAAAAAATCTGTCTCCTAGATTTTGGATTCTTGATGTTTTTGAAAAGGACATGCCTCTTTGACTGAAATTCTGTGGACACTTTCCAAGATAATTTTTTTTGCTGCAAACAGTAAAAATACTCAGCAAATTCTTTTCTAAATTTTTACTCCAAGTGAGTAACGACAGTAACTTCAAGTGAGTAACTACAGTAACTTCAAGTGGGTAACTCTTTTTTTTTGATTTTTTTTACATTACACTAACCATGATATTTGTTCCTCTGTTCTGGTCATAATTATATTCTGATTCCTGAACCCATGAGCCTTTTATTTTTATTTTTTCAGCATTGTTTTTTGCAATGATGCTAGCTAGCTAGAGTGGCATCTACTGCCTTAGTAATCAATAATGAGCATTGTTTTTTGCAAGCAAAAGAAAGAAACAAAGCAAGTATGCATGAGTGAGCAGTTTGCATAGAGATAGAGGAGAGGAAGGGGGTGGCTCACCGCGCTTCAAGGCCAGGGTTGCCGGGGCTGAGGGGGTGGCGTCGGGGTTGAGGACATCGGCATCGTGGTCGGGGTCGCCGGGGCTGAGGGGGTTGAGGGCGTCCTTCCTCTCCTCGCTGAGCACTGTCGATCTGCAGAGACCAAATTTGGTCGAGAGAGAGAGAGAGAGAGAGAGAGAGAGAGAGAGAGAGAGAGAGAGAGAGTGAGAGAGAGACCTGCCGGCGAAGAGGATGGTGTCGGTGGTGGGGACTGCACGGGGAGCGGCAAAACGGGGGGAGGGGCCGGGGGCGCCACAGGGGGAGGGGGTGATGGGCGGCCGGTGGCACAGGGGGAGGGGTCGGGTGCGGCACGCGTCGACGGCGGTGGGGCGCGCGGGTGCAGCGTCAGCGGTGGTGTGGGACAGAAAGGGGATCGGATCGAGCAGGAGTGAGAGAGAGGAAAGAGATGTGTGGCTGTGTAGGCAACTTAGCTATAGCACGGGGCAGCAAAACACGCTATAGCTAAGTTAGCTATAGCGTGGGGCAGAAAAACGCACTACTGCAAACTTTTTCTTTTATTTTGATTTTTCTTTTTCTTTTTCTTAGCTATAGTGTGCCTCTGCAAAACACACTATAGCTAAGTTAGCTATAGCGCGGGGAATCAAAACGCGCTACTGCTAACTTTTTCTTTTTCTTTTTCATATTCCACAAACTTCCTTCCTTTTTATTTTATTTTTATTTCTCTTTTTATTTATATTATTCTTTTCCTTTTTCTTTTTCTTTTTCTTTTTCATATTCCACAAACTTCCTTCCTTTTTATTTTATTTTTATTTCTCTTTTTATTTATATTATTCTTTTTCTTTTTCTTTTTCATATTCCACAAACTTCCTTCCTTTTTATTCTATTTTTTTCTATTTTTATTTATATTATTATTATTCTTTTTCTTTTTCATATTCCACAAACTTCCTTTCTTTTTGCAAAACTTCCTTTCGTTTTCTTTTTCTTTTTCTTTCATTTGCACTTTTCTTTTTCTTATCTTTCTTTTGCACTTTCCTTCCTTTAATTTGGTCCGTCGTTGGAGCAATACCACTGTTATCCTCCGGATAATAATTAGTATAATATATATTATATCATTTGACCACTAACGACGGTATACAAAATAGACACACACAAAATTTGTGGATTAGTTTGTTCAGCTTGGGCGCATTTACGACGCTCGATCGATCTTCTTCCTCTTTGTTCATTGTCGAATAATTGAGCCCATGGTCGTGAATTTTCCTTTTCCAGGGATTACGGTCTTTCATAGGTAATGTAGCCTTCATTCTTCTTTTGACGTATGTTTCATCATCATCAGCATCATCTTCCCTCATCGGATCACCATACTGGTCGTAGTCTTCCTCATTGGCAACTCCATCCATTTTGATGATGCTCCTTTTGCCTCTCCTCACGACAACACGGCTGGGATTGATCGGGTCGGTTATGAAGAAACATTGTGTCACATGTTTAGCGTGTACCCCTGGCTCATTTTTGGCGATGGCGTTGACGGTATCGCTATCGGAGTCGGGTATACACATGGTAGTGAAATGTCGGTTTTCTCTTTGTACATTCTTAGCCCATCTGACAGGGAACATTGTCGCGCTATGCAATCTAGAGTAGTTCAGCTCCCATATCTCTTCGACCCTTCCGTAATATCTTTCATTTACATTCCCAGTCATGGCTTCCATCGTCACCCCTGAGTATTGGTCATAATTGTTTATATCTTTCTCCTGCGTGTAGAACGTGTATCTGTTGATACCGTATGCTTGATAAGTCGCGAGGTTGGTCGAGGGGCCATGTGCTAAGGTGTATATGAGTGTTCCGTTTGGACAACCCTCTTCCAGGGGATTAGCCAGAACTCGCCCTTTGAACCAACGCAAGAAAGTGGAGTTGTGCTCTATAATAACTTCAGTGTCCGTCCTGTGCACCCATGGTCACGGTACTTCTTTGCGATGGTCTCTTTGTGCAGGGTCATGAAACCTTCTAACACATCTAGGTGTTGTAGCACTACTAAGTTTGCCATGTCAAGGTCGTTTTGTCGGCCCGAGCATAACACGTTCACATCCCTATGACCGTTGGTGTGACCTTCACCTTCGAGCCTTCCACGGTGCTTGTTGACGGGCAAACCAACAACAACAGGGTCTACAACAGGGTCTCCGGTGCCTACTAGATAACTCCCATAGAAAGAGATGCACTCTTTGGACAGATATCCCTGGGCTATTCTTCCATCTGGACGAGTGTAGGTGTCAAAACCGGCGGATCTCGGGTAGGGGGTCCCAAACTGTGCGTCTAGGATCGATGGTAACAGGAGACGGGGGACACGATGTTTACCCAGGTTCGGGCCCTTTCTATGGAGGTAATGCCCTACTTCCTGCTTGATTGATCTTGATGAATATGAGTGTTACAAGAGTTGATCTACCACGAGATCGTAATGGCTAAACCCTAGAAGTCTAGCCTATGTGAATATGGTAATGAGTATGTCCATCCGGACTACGCTCTCCGGTTTATATAGATACTGGAGAGATCTAGGGTTACATGGAGTCGGTTACATAAGAGGGAATCTTCATAGTCGGTCGCCAAGCTTGCCTTCCACGCCAAGTAGAGTCTAATCCGGACACGGTTACAATATTCGGCCTTCATGTCTTCACAGCCCATTAGTCCGGCCCAACGAATAATTGGACGGGCGCTCGAGGAGCCCTTAGTCCAGGACTCCTCAGTAGCCCCTGAACCTGTGTCGGTGTACTAGAGTAGGGGTACCCTAGTATCCCGAACTCGTGCACGGGCAGTTGCAGCACCCCGCGGCAAGGCTTGCCGGGTGACCGCCAGGTCCTCCGTGGTTCCTTTGGAGCCATTCAAGAACAAAGTATTCAAGCCAAGAAGACAAGGCCCCGCAAGAGGAGCTTGCCGGAAGGCCACTCAAGGCACCTAGGAGACAAGGCCCCGCAAGAGGAGCTTGCGGGAAGGCCCGTGAGCGACAAGCTTCCGGACGCGACAAGGCAACAATCGCGGCAAGGCGCTTGCACGGCAGATTACCACTGTTTCGCGCCCAAAGACATCCACTAACGTGTCGCCTCGGACCTTTTCGGCGCTGCTGGCAAGAGGCTGTGTGGCCAGCGAGCGCGTGGCAAGCGGCGCCGACAAGATTGCCATCGTGGCAAGCGATGGTGCCCCGACGGTCCCTGCTTGCACTGCTTTGGGCGACGAGACGGGCATTTAATGCCTTTGTCCCCGCCGCCGTGGTTAGGTATGATACATCGTATAGGTAGCTGTACCAACCGCATTCCTTTTCCATTTTTGCCCTTGTTCACGCTGCCACCGTCGGAGACCCTTGAGCATATAAAAGGAGGCCCATGCTAATGTAGAGGGGGTTCAAAGGTTCAAGGCAGAAAACACCCACGCTTAGGTATCGTTAGCAGCTGGTGTGTATCAGAGCACTCAGCCCCTAGCAAGAACTCAATACACTCAAACATGCAGCAGAGGAGTGTTATCTCCGGAGAGCTCCGGTTGGGTAAACTGCTCGTGCTTCGCCGATCTGCTTCTTCGGCGACCTCCGCCCCCCGAACCAAAGGGGCTCGGTCCGCCGGTCCCATAGGTGTTCGTGGGTTAGATCAGCTTCCCCGACATCTTTGGCGCGTCAGGTAGGGGGCGTCGAGAATGTGTGAACCTGATCCGGCGTTCACACGAGCTAGATCTTCATCGTCTTCATCGACATGCCACCGAAGAAGAAGGCTTCGGCGGCAGCTAATCCTTCCACGTCTATCCCACCACCACCGGAGCCAACAAGTGGTGGGGTAGACACCGGCGGAAGAGCGGGCGTCGACGAGGGAGTCCACGGCGCCGCCAAGTCCAAGGACAAGGCTGCACAGACCTCGGCGTCCGTACATGCACCGCGCCCATCTCAGGAGGCGCAGGACCGACAGCGTCATGGTACTCGCAGTGCCATACGTTCGTTGGGCCAAGATCGAGCTGGTGGATCTTGGGACGCTCAAGACCAGCATGCACGCCGACATGCAGGCACGAGCGAGGCACGGTCGCCTGGACGGGATACTGCTCCTTCTAACATAGTTAGAAGTCCGAGCATATCCCGCTCCTCGCGCCGTTCGCCACTACCACCCACCACTCCAGCAGAAGCTTTGGCGAGAGCTCAACTGCTCCTAGATTACCCTCCAACAGCCGACAAGGTCGACAAATGGAGGGCCACCATTCAGAGTCTCATCGGCTTTGCCAACAGCGACACTCCGCGGCAGCCGAATACATCGCTGCCGCGGCAGGACTGCCAAGCACGAGCCGATGGCGACGAAACCGGTGGGGGTGCAACCACCATGCACTCTCCACCCCGAAGACCAAGATCGCCGACTCGCCGGATCCACCTCGACAGCGACTCCACCGCGTCATCAGATCCACGAGCTCGTCGCGATCAGCGCCAAGTTCTTCACGAACGACAACAAGAAGACGCCGAACTCGCATCGAAGCGTCGAAGAGAAGCGCGCGCCAATCCGACCAGCGCTGGGCCCTCTGCTGACATGCATGCGCCAGGGAACCAGCGACTTGCCCTCTGCGGTAGGTTGCCCTGCTCACTCGTGAGCTGCGGCAAGTCCAAAGGCCCAAAGAAGAATAATTTCAAGCCGACGCATTGAGAAGTACGACGGCAAGACGATCCATCGGAGTTCCTCAAAGATCTACACCATCGCGGTGCAACCTGCCGGGGCGGACAACAAGATCCCGGCAACTACTTCCCCGGTGCTCAAGCCCAATGTCGATCTGGCTCATGCACTTGCCGGACAACCCATATCCTCCCGACAGATCTATGCTATCAGTTTGTCGGCGCTTTACAGCGCCACAAGCCTCATGGCCAAGAGAGCGACCTTCATCTGCTCGCCCGTAAGGAAGGAGAGCCCTTGCGCAAGTACATTCAGAGATTCAGCCACGACAAAGACAACATCCCAGATGTCCACCCTTCCGCTGGTAATCACCGCTGCTCCATCGAACGCGCGAAATCGCAGGTGCGGAGGAGATGGCGATGTGCAAGATCGAGACGCCGATGAGCTATATGCCCTGCCGACAAGTGTCGCGGCTTGAGGAAGGGAGGAGACTCCGAGAGAATATGTAAGCAGGATCTGATAGTGAGGGGTCCGTCCCGGCAAAGAAGAACCGGCGGCTGAACAACAGGAAAAAGAAAGGCAAAGATCTGCTAGTCATCGAGCAGTCCGGCAATGGAGGTGGCGCCAAGAAAGCCAAGGCTAGTAGCTCCGGCAAGGAGATTGCCGCGGGCGCCAACTGCCAGTCTATGGCGGTCGCCGACAAGCAGGACGGCTCCAACAAGCAGTACTGGAGAATCCACCGCACCAAGGGTCATGACCTCCAGAGCTGCAAGAAGGTTGAGCAGCTTGTCGAGCAGCAAAAGGCTGAATACGAGCGACGCGACAAGGAGAAGGCCCAGGAAGGTGCTGGAGGAGCCAGCAAGAAACGTCCCGGCCGAGGAGGACGCCGCGGCAAGGCCAAGCAGCGGCAAGGAGACAGACCTCCCTGTGGCCGCGACAAGGATGAAGATGACGACGACGATGAAGACATGGATGATGACGAGACTGATGAGCAGGAGTTCCAGAAAGCGACAAAGGTCTTGTGTGTTGACGGTGGTGCTTCTCTGCATACTTCACACCGCCAACTCAAGCAGTGGATGCGGGAAGTCAATGCAGCAGAACCATCTGTCGAGTCACGCAAGCCTCTGAAATGGTCCAGCACGCCTATCATCTTTGATATTGAGGACCACCCTGATCGCATAATCATGGTCGGTGCTTGCCGATGTTGGTTTCACCAACTATCCGCAACCTCAAGGTCACTAATATGCTAGTTGATGGCGGGGCCGGCTTGAACCTGATCTCCTCCGCGGTGCTCCAGAAACTCCAGATCCCTGACAGCTTGCTCGAAGAAACCGGCACATTCCAAGGAATCTGTCCGGGAAGGAGCAAGCCGAAGGGAAAGATCATGTTGCCGGTGACATTTGGCAGCGAGTTAAACTTCAGGACTGAGAGGGTCAATTTTGACGTTGCTGACTTTCCATTACCCTGCAATGGGATACTTGGCCGTCCAGCACTTGCCAAATTCATGGCAGCCTCTCACTATGCATACAACATGCTGAAGATGCCAGGCCCGATAAGTGTCATCTCTGTCCCTGGCGACAAGAAGGATGCTCTTATCTGCGCCGACAAGATTTACCGGAAGCAGCAGCCGCAACAGATCGCAAGTCACTTGCCGCTGAAGCTCCCGGGCGAAGAGGAAGACCAAGTCCGCAAGAGTTCGATGCCCACTCCGCAAGCGCACCTCTTCGAAAGTGCTGTGCTACCGCCGAGGACGCACCATCGAGCTCCACCGCAAGTGTAAGAAGATGATGGCAGCTCCACCAGAGACCAAGAAGGTGTCCGCCAAGGAGGACGGAACTGGTGGTACCTTCACCATCGCACCACTCTCGACCCTAAATAGGAAGGCGGCCGCTTGCTTTCCTGCGGCGAACGCCGACGTGTTTGCATGGCAACCGTCTGACATCCCCGGTGTTCCCAGGAAAGTAATTGAGCACCATCTTGCCGTCTGCCCTCATGCACGGCCCGTCAAGCAGAAAGTCAGGAAGCATGCAGTGGAGCGCCAAGAATTCATCGCAGAAGAAATCAAGAAATTGGAAGCAGCAGGCCTCGTCAGAGGAGTACTCCATCCTACGTGGTTGGCCAATCCTGTAGTCGTGCGCAAGGCAAACAGGAAATGGAGGCTTCGTATCGACTTTACCGATGTTAATAAAGCTTGTCCCAAAGACCCATTTCCCTTGCCGCGCATCGACCAGATTGTTGACTCCACGGCCGGACGTGACTTGCTTTCGTTTCTTGATGCATATTCAGGATACCATCAGATCTTCATGGCAGAAGAGGATGAGGAGAAAACCGCATTCATCACCCCATGTGGCACATACTGTTTCGTACGGATTCCTTTTGGTTTAAAGAATGCTGATTCAACATTTGCAAGAGTAGTCCACGACGCTTTTGAGCCGCAAATGCACAGAAATGTGGAAGCCTACATGGATGACATAGTGGTCAAGAGCAAGGACAAGGCGACTCTGATTCCAGATTTAGACGAAACCTTTGCAAATCTGTGCAAGATCAACCTCAAGCTCAACCCCGAGAAGTGTGTGTTTGGAGTCCCCTCCGGCAAGCTTCTCGGGTTCTTCGTATCTCAGCGGAGAATTGAAGCCAATCCGGACAAGATCAAGGCCATTGAGCAGATTGAAGCACCAAAGCGCATCAAGGATGTACGAAGACTTGCCGATTGCGTAGCTGCTCTCAGCAGGTTTATCTCTAGGTCTGCTGAGCGCGCCCTGCCATTTTTCAAAATTTTGAAAAAAGCAGGTCCAATGAAATGGACTCCGGAAGCGGAGGCTGCGCTGCAGGACCTAAAGAGGTACCTGTCCTCCAATCCAATACTTGTCGCACCTAAGCCACAAGAGAAGTTGCTGCTATATATAGCGGCAACCAATCAAGTAGTTAGTGTTGCGTTAGTGGCGGAGAGGGAGGCGTATGATGAGCCAGCAACCACGGCAGATGCATCCAGCGACAAGCAAGAGACTTCACCGACAAGCTCTGGTCCCGACAAAGATGGATCTGCGCAGGCATGTGAAAAGATACAAAAAGAATGGTGCATCGCCCAGCTTACTTTGTCGGGCCTCCTTCTCGCAGGGGCTAGGTCAAGGTACTGTGTGCAGAAATTGCTTTTCGCCTTCTCATGGCCTCGAGAAAGCTGCGCCATTACTTCCAAGCACACGAGATCACAGTCGTCACTCGTTTTCCGCTGAAGAGGATACTGCAAAATCCAGAAGCAACAGGCAGGATTGTCGAGTGGGCACTGGAACTGTTGAGCTTTGGCCTCAAGTTTGAGAGAACTTCAACTATCCAAAGCAGAGCATTGGCGGAGTTCATAGCAGAATGGACGCCTACACAAGATGAAGAAATTCCAGAAACGAGCATCCCCGTCAAGGAAGCAAGCAAAGAGTGGCTTATGTACTTTGATGGTGCCTTCTCGCTGCAAGGCGCCGGTGCGGGCGTGCTACTTGTTGCACCCACCAGAGAGCACCTCAAGTACGTGGTCCAGTTGCACTTTCCCAACGAGCAAGCAACAAACAATACTGCAGAGTATGAAGGTTTGCTCGCCTGTCTCAGGATCGCAGTAGACCTTGGGATCAAGAAGCTCATTGTCAGGGGTGACTCACAGCTGGTCGTCCGCCAAGTGAACAAGAATTATCAGAGTCCGTTGATGGAAGCTTACGTCGATGAAGTTAGAAAACTAGAAGAGCACTTTGACGGCCTACAGATGGAATATGTTCCGAGGGCTCAGAACGACATTGCTGATGGCCTGTCGAAGTGCGCCTCACTTAAGTTACCTGTGGAACCAGGGATCTTTGTGCTCAAGCTGACTCAACCGTCTGTAACGCCATCAACTGGACAGAACAAGAAGAGGAAGTTGATTTCTGGCGACTATTTTCCGGCAGAGCTCCCCGAAGCCGCCGCGAAGAAGGTCCTCAAGATCAACACCAGAGTGCCGAGGAACAGTCTGCTCGACAAGCCCTAGGGTTTGTTCCGCTGAAGCGCATACACTCCCGACAAGTTTTGCTCCGCAAGCTTGCCGGGAACGCCAAGCTCCGGCCGAGCCGCAGGTTCTCGCCAGAGAAGCGGATGTTCCCGCAGCAGCAGATGAGCCTTTAGTCCTTGTTGTCGAGCCGCAAGCTCCAAAGATGGGCATAGGAAATTGTCCGCTTCTTGACGGAGAACTTCCCAAGAGCAAGAAGAAGCGGAAAGAGTAGCCCGGCAGTCAAGTATGTACCAGTTTGTCGACGACACACTGCATGTAAGAAGACTCAACGGTGTGAAATTGAAGTGTATTCACCGGAAGATGGATGAAGCTGTTGGCGAGATACATGGAGGCATATGTGGTCATCACATTGGCGCAAGAGCACTTGCCAACAAAGCTTTCCGCTAGGTTTCTTTGGCCGACAGCCCTCCAGATGCAACCGCACAAGTAACCAAGTGTGAAGCGTGCTGCCCATTCCAAGCAGATACACCACCGCTCAAGCTCTCCAGATGATCCCTTTATCCCGCCATTTTCGGTCCGGGGCTCGACATCCTCGCCCCTTTCCCCGAAGTTGTCGGGGCTTTGAGTACTTGTACGCTGTAATCGACAAGTTCACAAAGGCCGGAAGTGGAAGCAAGGAGGAAGGTGACAAGACAACAAGGCAAATAAGTTCTTCAGGTCGATTGTTTGTCGCTTCGGATCCCTAACAGGATCATCACTGACAACGGCATGCAATTCACGAGCCGCACCTTCATGCAGTACGTCCAAGATCTTGGCGCCAACGTTTGCTTCGCTTCTGTTGCTCATCCGAGAACTAACGGTCAAGCGGAGAGGGCGAATGCTGAAGTGCTGCGCGGACTCAGAACGACATTGCTGATGGCCTGTCGAAGTGCGCCTCACTTAAGTTACCTGTGGAACCAGGGATCTTTGTGCTCAAGCTGACTCAACCGTCTGTAACGCCATCAACTGGACAGAACAAGAAGAGGAAGTTGATTTCTGGCGACTATTTTCCGGCAGAGCTCCCCGAAGCCGCCGCGAAGAAGGTCCTCAAGATCAACACCAAGAGTGCTGAGGAACAGTCTGCTCCGACAAGCCCTAGGGTTTGTTCCGTTGAAGCGCATAATCCCGACAAGTTTTGCTCCGCAAGCTTGCCGGGAACGCTAAGCTCCGGCTGAGCCGCAGTTCTCGCCAGAGAAGCGGATGTTCCCGCAGCAGCAGATGAGCCTTTAGTCCTTGTTGTCGAGCCGCAAGCTCCAAAGATGGGCATAGGAAATTGTCCGCTTCTTCGCATGTGAGAACTTCCCAAGAGCAAGAAGAAGCGGAAAGAGTAGCCCGGCAGTCAAGTATGTACCAGTTTGTCGACGACACACCGTATGTAAGAAGACTCAACGGTGTGAAATTGAAGTGTATTCACCGAAGATGGATGAAGCTGTTGGCGAGATACATGGAGGCATATGTGGTCATCACATTGGCGCAAGAGCACTTGCCAAAGAAGCTTTCCGCTAGGTTTCTTTTGGCCGACAGCCTCCGTGATGCAATCGCACAAGTAACCAAGTGTGAAGCGCAAGGCCCATTCCAAGCAGATACACCACCGCTCAAGCTCTCCAGATGATCCCTTTATCCCGCCATTTTCGTCCGGGGTTCGACATCCTCGCCCCTTTCCCGAAGTTGTCGGGGCTTTGAGTACTTGTACGCTGTAATCGACAAGTTCACAAAGGGCCGGAAGTGGAAGCAGTGAGGAAGGTGACAAGACAACAAGCAATCAAGTTCTTCAGTCGATTGTTTGTTGCTTCGGATCCCTAACAGATCATCACCGACAACGGCATGCAATTCACGAGCCGCACCTTCATGCAAGACGTCCAAGATCTTGGCGCCAACGCTTGCTTCGCTTCGTTGCTCATCCGAGAAGTAACGGTCAAGCGGAGAGGGCGAATCATGCAATTCACGAGCCGCACCTTCATGCAAGACGCCCAAGATCTTGGCGCCAACGCTTGCTTCGCTTCGCTGCTCATCCGAGAAGTAACGGCCGCGGAGAGGGCGATCGCCAAGTGCGCGCGACTCAAACCGTGACTTCGGCTGTGTCGCACAAGTGCGGAAGAAACTGGATTGAGGAGCTGCCGGTGGTTCTTTGGTCGATCAGACGACGCCAAATCGAGCCACCGCCGCACACCTTTCGCCTAGTCTATGGAGCAGGAAGTTCTCCCACGGAACTCAGATATGGGTCACCTCGAGTGCTCGCTATGATGAGTTTGAACAAGAGCAGCTATGCATAAGATGACGACCGCCCTTGAGGGGGACCGCCTTCAGCTGTCAGACGAGCTGCTCGATACTCAGCAAGCTTTGCGCCGCTACCATAGCCGCAGTTAGTGCCGAAGTCTCGAGGAAGGCGACTTTGTTCTTCGCGCTGCTCAGTCCGCCAAGAATTCCAACAAGTTGACGCTGGCGGGAAGGCCTTTACCGGGTGAGACGAGTCACTAGGTCCGGCGATGTCTGCCTTTGAGACCAAACATGGCATTCCGTGAGCAATTCCTGAATATTGAGCATCTTCGTAAGTTTTACCCGTAGGGCGCGGTTGTCGGAACCTGCTCCGGCAACCACCTTTTGTACAAGTCTTGCCTATGTTGCATGTAATCTTTGTACAAACCCGGCATGCACTTCTGCATAAGAAGCTAATGTGCTCCGCACATCTTGTCAATTTCATGCTCTCTACTCTATTTTTGCATGCTATCCGACACTTTGTGCAGCACCTACCCCGTAGCAATAACGAGCCAAAAGGCTCCATATCTTTATTTTCTTCTTTCTATCTCAAAGAAAGGAAGGTTCTCTCGCCCACAAGTTTGCCGGGGAAAGGAGAAGATAATGGTGTGGACCAAGCGCCGCTCAAGGAAGTTTCACTTTAACGGGAAGCAAACGACGTAAAAGCTGTTGCTAAAGTTTGAGCAATCAGTTTCAAAATTTTAAGTTATCTTCCTCGAACGAATCGTATTTTGTATGGAAAACCTGTGCACGGAGGAACCAACTCAGAGCTAGTTGCGCCCTTACTTTGTTTCGAGTCCGCTCAACAACTTAAGTGAGTTGCGACTAGTTGCAACAAGGTTGCTTGTCGGAAGCAGCACCGCCAAAGAAGTTGCCGACGTCTCAAGACTCTATGCTGCAAGCTAAGGTGCTCATACCATAAGTTCCCTAAAAGCGTAGGGTAAAAACATACAAAGGAAGGAATCAAGTAAATGAAATAACATAGCAACCACTACCCAAAATAGAGTTATATTACAAGGTAACTTGTCGCAGCTCTAATAGATTGTTTTCGTAACATGACCAGCAGCGACAAATAAAAGAGAAAACGGGCGGCCTAATCTACACGATCACCATCAACCCTCTTGATCCCGCTCACCCTGTCCACAATGGGTGCGACAAGGGTCTTGAGCGCTTCCACATCAGCATCCGGCGGCAGGTACTTGAGGACATTGGTGAGGTTGAGGCCTGGATTGCGGAAGGCCACCTTCATCAGCACCTTTTGAAGAGCTCCAGCGCAGATCCGGGCGTGACTCGCCGGCCACCGCTTTGGGATCTGCTCCCGAGTCGCTGGAGGGCCGCCGCCACGCCTTTGAAGAACAAGCTGAGCTTATGCGCTGGGTTGGAGGTGGTCATCGGAGGAGTACCCGAGATCATCCATCCCCAACTGCGCCAGCTCCCCGCCGATGGTCAAGGGCGACATCCACGAGACCTCGGTCCAAAGGCTCCACGCCTCCCCGAAGGTGTTCTCGGCGGCAAGATCGCCAAAGCGCCTGGCCGGCCTTGATCTTCCTTCAAGGCCACCTCCTGCCCCTCGGCGCCGCCCAAATGGCCTCGAGTCAAAGTAGTCAGCTTCAACTCAAGATTTGAGTTGGAGTCCTGGCGGCGCTTAAGATCCTTGTCCTCTCGGCGAGACGACCCCGCAGCTCGCCAAGAGTGTAGGCGCCCTTCCGCGCCACGCTTGAGTGCAGCAAGCTCCTCGCCGCCTCCTTGAGATTGGCCTCCACCGCGCCACCTTCGCCTCCAGCTCCTTCTTGGCGGCCTCGGCATGCGACAAAGATCCTTGGTTCCTTGAGAGCCCCGCCAAAATGTTTGCTCGCCGACAAGATCCTCCTCGTGCTATCAAGATTGACCTTCCGCTGCGCCCACCCGCCTTCCTACGCAGACAGCTTCTCGGCGGCAAGTCACTGTTGCTCCTCAGCCTTCAGCCTTCTCGAGGAGGAAGGCTTTGCGCCCTCGGCGAGTTGTTCCCGCTTACTCGCCAAGGACCAAGAGCTTCCTGGTTGAGGCCCCGGAGCCTTCTCGCTTCTCTATGTCTGCTTCCCGCCATGATAAGCGCTTCCCGCGATTCCAGCTTGGCTTGTCGGCGCTGTAGAGCGACAACAGCTTCACGCAGCAATGCTCCTCCTCGCACTCGCCAGCATCGCTGCTTGGCGCGACCAGCGCCAGCCTCAGCGGAGGCGAGCAACTCTTCATCAAAAGTCTTCCTTCGATCGGGCGCCCGAGCTCGACGCCTGTGGAGCTTTTATGAAGACGCCATCGCTGCCTTCAGATAGGCGCCCGGCTGGGCTCTTCGAGCCCGCGCCATGGGCAGCGGTGGAGGGATCGGCGGTCGGCGTGAGCCTCGACGCCCCGTGGCCTCGGGTCGCTGGGCAGGATCGCTGACCTCGCCAGCTCAAGGCAGCAGCTTTGGCGGCCTTCGCCAAGGGAGTCTGGCAACCACTTTCTCTTCGATGGCGGCGGCTGCCAAGATGTTGCTCAAGGCCCTCCTCGCCGGGCGACTCGGTTCCATAGGCTCAGGCGATGGATCTCACGACCGAAAAGAAAGAAAAGTCAAGCAAAATATCCAAAAAGAAAATCGGAAGAAGAAGAACACAAGGAAGTTTTCAAGCAAGGATTACCTGTGTTAGGGTCTATAGTCACGGTCTCCGCCACCGGGGGATCGCTGGTGTTGTCCCTTGCCGGAGAGATGACCCTTGCCGGAGAACTGCCCCTTGCCGGAGCACGCCCTTGCCGGGGATCCTCCTTGGCGTGTGTAGTCAAGCAGATGGCATGTCAGAGCGGCTTGTGGCACTGGTGGGGCTGCTCGCTTCCTACACAAACCAACAAATGATATCAACAAAGAAAGAGCACCCATGCTCGCCTAACAGCAGGAAGTAAACCATATACTTACGCTAGGGGCTGCGCTGGGGGCTGCTTTGTGGAAGAGTTGCCGGGTCCGGCAAGGAGGTCTCTGACGCGCCTCGCTGCGCTGTGGGTTCGCCTCGGCGACAATCACTGGCCTTGGCTTCTTCGACGCCTTCGGGCCAGCCCCTGAAAAGGAAAGGTTTCAGAGTGAAGCAAATCAGATACAAGACAAAGCAACAAATTGAAGAACTACAAATACAGCAAAGAATATTACTTTTCTTCTTCCTCGCCGGAGCTGAGCGCGAGAGATCAAATTCGCCGCCTCCAAGCACGAGGTGGAGGAGTAGGTTCCTTGGCCGCTTGGCGGAGCAGAAGCGTGGCCTCAGAGGGCCCCGCCCAGGGCTTGTTGCAGCGGGCGGAGGTGCTCCCAAGGGCAACAGTGCTTGCCGCTGGTGGAGCGCTGCCTGCGCGGGCGGCTGCTGGTCCTGCCTCGCGCTTCGCCACGCCTCCAGCCTTTCGGAGACGCCTTCTGGTGGAGCTAGGGGCTCGGCCATGCAAGCTGTTTGAAGGTGGGCAGGAGGCGCCAGGCGGCTCGCCGACTCAGCTTCAGTGCTCGCAAGCTCCTCCGCCGCAACTCCTCGCCGACAAGGCTTGCCGCCGCTGCCTCCGCCTCCACGGTGAACTGAACCAGCCGCGGTGGCTGGTTGCTGCCGCCTTCCAGCCTGGCGGCGCGCCGCGATCTCATCGCTGGTGTCGCGGTGAGGCCCTCTGCTCATCGTATGGACCGCACTTCTACCAGGACGTCAAGAACTCCCAAGCACGACGAATCTGCCGGCTCGCCATGTTGGGACAATTTCATGCGAAGTCGCACAACGGCATCATTGCACGGATGCGGTCGAAGCGAGGAATTGTTGCACAGCGGAACTACGCCTCGCAACCTGAACATTTCGGATGGTCGATCGGGCTTGAACAACTCCAAGAGCATCGCGTCCAACCCCAACCTGCTTTTGATACGGAGCATCTCATTCATTTATTTCGAGAGCTATGCTCGATTGCACACACCACATTCTCGCGACATGCCTACCTCCATGGAAATCCAAACTCGGTTCTAGATGGCAAACCTCTAGGATAAGTCATGGAATGAAATTTTGTCGATGCATTAGTTTTCCTGCATCTCTAATAGCTCTCAAGTCTCCTGACATAAACATCATCTTGGGTATGGACTGATGTCAGCCCATTATGCCAAGATTGATTGCTCAACTAGAACCGCTCAACTTATTCCATCCTTCGGGCAAAAAAAGGATGTTTTAACCCGAGTGTCTAAGCGCCAGCTTTACCTTAAATGCCAACCTCTTCCATCTCAAGATATTCCGTAGTCCGTGATTTCCGGATGTCTTTCCAGAACTGCCAGTGTTCCACCCGACAGGACGCGAAGTTCGTGATAGATCTTATTCCTAACCGCCCCAATCTCTAGGAGACCTTATAAGATGGCACCCCAGAACTAGCTGAACTTAAGAAACAACTCGATGAGTCCTTGCAAAAGGGTTTCATCCGCCCTAGTTCATCTCCATGGGCTTGCCCCTGCCCTCTTCGTCAAGAAGAAGGATGGTACGGATCGGATGGTTGTAGATTACCGACCATCAATTTGGTCACTATCAAGAACAAGTATCCGCCCCGTGATCAACGACTGTATGATCAGCTCGCGATCCTCGCCTTTTTCCAAGATGGATTTGAGGTTGGGCTACCATCAAATCAAAATCAAGAACGGGACATACCCAAAACGGCCTTTGTTACTCGTTATGGCCAATACGAGTACAATCGTCATGTCCTTCGGATTAACCAATGCTCCAGCCACTTCTCTCTTGTTAATGAACTCAATCTTCATGGAGTACTTGGATAAATTCGTGGTATATCTCGATGATATACTCATCTACTCCAAGAATGAGGAAGAACATGCCAACATCTAAGGCTAGTATTGATGAAACTTCGAGAGCACCGCCTTTATGCCAAATTTCTAATGTGATTCTTGTTAAGTGACCTATCTAGGACATGTAATTTCTGGTAAGGGTATTGCTGTCAATCCCGAAGCGAAGTTCAAGCCGCCCTGATGGACTCCACCTGAATCGTCAGCAAGTTCGAGTTTTCGGTTTAGCTAGCTATTGTCCGCCAGAATTTCTAAAGTTGTTAAACTCTAACCGAACTCCTCAAGAAAGATAAGAAGTTCGAGACAAAGGCGTGAGATCAGCTTCCGTGAACCGAAAAGACGCTCGACATCTGCTTCCGTGCTTATTCCACCAGATTTTTCTAAGGACTTTATTATCTATTATGACGCCGCGACAAGGACTAGGTTGCATACTCATGCAGATCGCTATGTGATTGCCACGATCTCGACAATAAGGCCCACATGAGGATAATTATCCCACACACCATCTAGAGCTTGCAAAGAAGGGTTCATGCACTCAAAACCGCGACATTACCTTCTCGGGTAATCGCTATGTAAATCTACACAGATCACCAAAGTCTGAAATATATCTTCACCCAACCGGATTTGAATCTCGTGCAAAGACGTTGTCGAAGTTGATTACAGATTTCACTTAGGAATATCTTACACCCTGTGCAAGGCTAATGTCATGGCCGACGACTAAGTCGCAAATCTTACAGAATAATTTGATGTTACAAGGTCAACCATTTCCACGAGGAGTTTCGTAAGCTTAATCTTCACATTGTTCCTCGAGGATTTCTTTCCACCTCGTGGCGTAAACCTGACTCACGGATCAATCATAGCTCAGCAAGATGATAGAGGGATATTCGGATCAAGGAGAACATTGCTAGCGGAGCTGCTAAATGTTTCTCCAGAGATGAACGAGGTGTTGTCTTCTTCAAAACCGCTTAGTGGTTCCCAAGAAACAACAAGCCACGGCAATCGATCCTTAAGGAAGCTCATGACTCTCCTCTCACCATCCATCCCGTAGTACTAAATGTATCAAGATCACGCCAGAGGTTTTGGTGGACTAGGATGAAGAGAGAAATCGCCACATTGCTAATCGCGACGCTTGTCGCCGAAGTTAAAGCAGCATCAACGGCCTGCTGGTACCTTCAACCTTTGGACATTCCTGAATGGAAATGGGATAAAATCGGTATGGATTTCATTACCGGGTTTCCCAGACCAAGAGAGGGAATAACGCTATCTTCGTCATTGTTGATCGCCTTCCAAAGTAGCCCATTTCCTACCTGTTCGGAGAGTATAACCGCTAGCCAGCTAGCTGATTTGTACATCTCCTAATAGTGTCTCTTCATGGTGTTCCATCGAAATTAACTCAGACCGTGGTAGTCTCTTCACCTCTCGATTTTGGGAAAGTTTCCAAACGCTATGGGAACTCGCTCTCCTTTAGCACCGCCTTCCATCCCCAATCAAGTGGTCAAGTAGAACGAGTCAATCAAATCTTAGAGGATATGCTTCGAAGCTTTCATCTCTTTCGCATGAATTGGGGAAATGCCTTCCATTCGCCGAAGTTCGCTTATAACAACAGTTATCAAGCCAGTTTGGGCAAAGCCCCTTCAAGTTCTTTATGGACGAAAATGTCGAACGCCTCTTAACTGGTCGAAACCGGAGAGACAACTCTGGCCCGATATGATTCAGAAGCCGAGGAGCAGGTTCGGTTGTTCGTGAGAATTTGAAAACAGCCCAATCTCGCCGAAGAGCCAATATGATCAAGAAAGCTTCATGGCTTATGAAATTGGCGAGAAGGCTTACCGGTTTCTCCTTTAAAGGGAACCCATCGATTCGGATCAAGGGCAAGTTGGCTCCTCGTTACATTGGACCTTTCGCATTCTCGCCAAACGAAGTTGCCTACCAATTGAACTACCTCCGATCTTCCAAGGTCCATGATGTCTTCCACGCTTCCCAACTCAAAGCGTTGCTCGGATCCTATCCGTGGAGTGGACCACAAACGCTTGATCTCCAAGATAACCTCACCTATCGAGAGTACCCATCCAGATCTCGATCAAACCGAGCGCACTACCCACGCCGGAATATCAAGTTTCTAAAGGTTCAATGGTCAAACCATTCCAGCAAGAAGCAACTTGGGAAAGGGAGGATCGCCTTCACTTGAGTACCCCACCTTTTTCGCACAGATCCTAAATCTCGGACGAGATTCTTTTGAGTGGGGGTGAGTTGTCACATCCCGTATAGACCATGCATTAGGGTGCATCATGTTTAAATTTCATCTGAATTTGAAATGGGGAAGGCAAGAAACCCTAACATCCCCCCTTCCTTAAAAGAACTAGGGTTTACTAAAATTTAATTCAATGAATCCAAATGCCCTTCAAAATGCTCATCCTCTTTGTTTGGGTTTAAGATCCATGTCAAAGAAGGTGGACATTTTCTAGGTCACCTAAGGGTTCCAAATCTAATTTACAAAATTTGAAAGAGCATTTTAAATTATGGAAATATTTTAAGTGTTCAAAATTGTTAAACTAAAATGTTTCATGTTGGGAATATTCCAACTAGTGACCAGGAGCATTTTGGTAATTTTGAAAGTGTTTTGGTATTTTTAAACCCTAAACAGATTGCAGAAAATAGAAAAGATAAAATGGAAACCACCTGACGCCAGCCTCGCCCACCGCCCAGCCCAAGAAATGCCAAATAAAGCTGCTGCTCGGCCAGCAGGGTGTTGGTGCCGCACGGCGAGCGCAGGCCGCCACGCACCTGGCCGCCGCCCTGCTCACCTCGCCGCCGCTGGGACGACTCCACGCCGTCTCCCGAACCCCCGACACCTCACTCTTCCCTCGCTTCTCTCTCGCCGCTCGACTGCCGACGCCATCGCCGACACGCCCACTGTCACGCCAGGTTCTCGCCGCCCACGCACTCACCGCCATGTCTGGTCAGCCCACACCTAGCTACCCTAGCCAGCTAATCCTCGCCTAAGACCCCCGAGGCCACTACTCCGACTCGACCGAGTCCAAGGTCACGGAGATCCCCATCGCCGCCGACGATCACCCACCCCGCCCCGACGAAGCTCCCCGCAGGTTCACTACGAACCTAGCTACCTCCATCCTCTCCGCTTCTCCTTTGCACCACACGAAGCGGTCGATGATCGCCGAACTCATCACAAGGGCGCCGTCACGACGAGCCCGGCCACCTTTTGGTCACCCACTATGCCCATCGTGACTCACCACTCTCCAATGAGTCTAACCACGACTCCCGTGCCTCGCCGAGGCCGCAACCTAACCTGCCGGTGGTCGGCGCCTGCCGCCGCTCTCGACTGTCAGCGGCGCCCCTCCGCCACCCTCACCCAACCAACCCCACCAAACCCCGCTCACCTCTAGCTACCAGATGCTCCCCGCCCATTTGAGCCCGAACGGCAATGCACTTGCTCCGCCGCTGCTCTCGGCCTCGGCTGGGCGGCTAGACGCCGTGAGTTCACCAGGCCTCTGACCTCGGGTCGATGATGTGGACCTCACCAAATAATCTAATTAGGATTAGTTTTAATTAAAACTAATTAATTAAACTAATCTGACATGCGGGTCCCACTCGGTCATTGACCTGACGACCCTGCTGACCCCTCGACGATCATGTTGATTTCATGTCGACAAGATTAATTCAAATTCTGGAATTATTTTATATACTAAAATCCGAATATAATTCAAATTTCAAATGCTTATAACTTTTATTCTATAACTCCAAATGCAAAGATTTATATATGAAAATTATCAGAAAATACACTCTATCCATTGGTACAGGTTTCATGCATGTTAAAACAAGTTAACTATGCTGATCAACCAGATTAAGTTTTGCACCATTAGGACTAACTCACATGGTCCATCATTTGAACCTTTGGTTCAAATGAGATCATCCCCTCGCCCCTCCAATTTGCATTAGACCAACACACATTCATCTTGCCATGTCATAGCATGCATCATATTGTTGCATATTGTTGTATGTTTATTTTGGTGTGTTTTCATGATAGGTTCTGCCTCAAGATAACCTCGATAACCCATCCTAAGGGCAGCTTCACCCAGCCCATCAGCAAGCAATTCATTGAACATTCGATACAAACCCATGTTCTCGCCTGCTCGCTTACTGCATTAAGACAACGCGATTCAACTGTTGTGTGCTGCGGTAGTTGAACCCACTTTTTGCATGACCTGTCATTGCCACAAGAATCAGATGAAACCCACTAGTATGTGTAGGAGTTGTTTGAGCCATGTTTGTGATTCCTACCATGCTATGCTTGCTATGCTTAGAGTTGTGTCGTCCGCTCATCGTGGTGATGAACCGGAGTGAAAGGTTGTGTTGGTTCGAGAGTGTAAGTGTTGAACACGATTTGGTAAAGGTATCGATGAGAGGCCATGTAGGAGTACATGGTGGGTTGTTTCATTGAAGCCAACTTAAGAACTGAGATCTGTTTGTGATCCATGAACCAGCTACTACCACACATTGGGATCCTTAATTGACCTCTCGGCTTAATCACCCCTGCTCATAGTCCGGAGTTGCAAGTAGTTTTCGTGTTTGTAGCATGTCAATGACGCAACGCTGACCTTAGGGGTGGGTTGTGTTATGTAGGCACCGTGGCCGTGTACCGAAAAGCCCGCTTATATCTCGGGAACCCCCACACATCGCTCGGGGCTGTATGGGAAACCTCGCCGACTCCTCATGGATGGAACCCGAATAGGCGATAAACCTGACTAGGGACTTGAGTGTTTAGGTAGGCTGTGGCCGACACCCACGCTGGGCTTCCGCTGAAGGTTGTCAGTACATGTCGTGGTAAACGATTTATAAGTGGTGAGAGCGCAGTGAAGAAGTATACCCCGCAGGTTTAATTATGATCTATTCAATAGCCGTGTCCACGGAGAAGGACTGGGTTACCTATATCACCATAGACAAGTAAATGGATACTATTAAAAGCCTCAAGATAAGTAGAGTATCGTGGATGGCCCTCTCGGGATGACGAGAGGATCCACGGTGGAGTATTGTGATGGTGGATAGTGGACTCTGTATACAAAATGCTTTACAAAGTGTGTCACGAGGATAGCTTAGCCAAGAGTCAAAGCTGGCTTGTGCATTTAACCCCACTACCTTCCTTGAGAATGTGCATGTATGATAGGATTCTGTGGTAAGACTTGCTGAGTACTTTGTACTCATGTTTGCCTAATCAATATTTTTCAGAGGACTATACTACCCTCCGACGGATTCTATGTAGATGTTGACTTTGATTTAGTAGGCTAGCCACCTGTGGCTATCTAAGACTTGTGAAGGGCAAGTAGATAGGAAGGCTCCAACAAGCTTTTTCTTTCTAGAGTCTCAGATTGTGACTACTTTGCTCATTGTGCTTGTATGATTGTATGATTTGAGTTGGGTCATGTGACCCTACCGTATGAATATGTTATGTATGGCCTCTGAGCCTCTTAAATAAAGTACTTGAGTTGTAGAGTTTTGTTGTGATGCCTTGTTGTATTTACTCATATCGCATATTGCGGTATGATTGAAATGCTTGGTATGAGGGATCCACAATCTAGTTGTTTATCCTTGGCAGCCTCTCATATGGGGAAATGTAAGTCTTGTGCTTCGAGCGATAGTAGTCCGCTACAGCCCGGTTCACCGGAGTCCGCTAGCCCAAGACTACTGCTGGACACCGACCGGCCGGATGTGATTCATTTCGTTCCTTATGTCTGTCCTTCGGGAAATGTCACGCTGATACTTGGAGTCCTCGCCAGCCTGCTACAGCCCGGATACCGAGTCCTCATAGCCCAAGCATACAGCCCTGGTTCATACGCTGATGACCGATATGCTCAAGTGTTTCATGTATGCCTGTTCCATAGGTTAGTGCCTTGGTTCACGACCAGCCATGTCCCCGGTTCTTTCATGTGGATGCTAGCACTATCATATATACGGAGCCAAAAGACGCAAAACGGTCCCATGGTGGCATGCATAACTGGGGAATACCGCATGCGAGGCCAAAGTGATATGAGGTGTTACCAGCTAGGTCGATGTGACTTGGGATCGGGTCCCACAGATCTCTAGAAGAAGCTGGCCGCGAGGTGAGGAAGGGGAAAATTTGGGCGAAACTGATTGGGGAATCGACGCCGTTGGGGATTAAATCGATGAGATCCGAGGAAGATAGGAGTATGCATTAGGGTAGGATCCTAGAAATTAGGTTGTCCAAAATGGACTAGGATAGACTATATATAGTAGGTGGTTGACTTAGGGGTATATCATTTCTCCGATCGCAATCTAACGACCATAATAAAATAGCTACGGGCCCAAATAAGAAAATCTGGACGTTTTTGCGACGTTTGGGGATGATCCGGATCCAACGGTGACGATCGCTTCCGGTCGGGTCCGGGACAAGTTTTGACGCGACGCGAGGGGTCTCGCGAAATAGCCAAGAGAGGTTAGGTGGTTTGACAAGAGGGAAACAAAAAACAAAGACAATGGAGCCCCATTTAAAGGCCATGGGAGAAGGGGGTTTGCTGGACTCGGAGAAAGAGAGAAAAAGGGGTCCAATTGGTCTGAGAGAAGGTCAACAAGGACAAGGTCCGACAAAGTGCCAACGAGGCAAAGAGAGAAAAGCACCACGAAGCGGCCACGAGTTTCATGAAAACATAAGGATGCATGCACATGATGCTATGAGATGAAATGCAATCGTAAAACAAAATGCAAAACAAAAGACAAAAACCCAACCACGAAGGAAATATCATATAGCATCTCCGTAAAAGGCAAGAGTCGGAGTTACGAATATGGAAAGTTGTATCCGGCCGCACAACACTCCACCATTACGAGAGGATCTCGCCCCGAGATCTAGGATGGCACCGGATAGAAAAACGGAAGAAGAAAGAGGTAAAACTAAGTTGCTTTGACAAAAGAGTGAAACCAACGAACCTTGAGAGGTTGAGCAATTTAAAAGAAAGAGTACAATAGAGAAGAACGAGATTGCAAACAATCCATTAGAAAATAGGAACAAGGAATATTACGAACTTGAAGGTTGCAAAGACATGAATCAAGAGTTTAAAGGACAAGATAGAATTCAAACCACTCCGTTAAAACAAGATGAGAGAGGAAGAATAAGATCGATATAATTTGGACAACATCCGATCGAAAATGGAAGGAATTGAAATGATCTTGGCAAAATGAAAGCACCGATGAGACTCGATTAAAAGAGGAATGATAGACCCAACACTCCTAAGTTAAATGGATAAGTACAAAAAAAGAACATGATCTTGACAAAACGAGACGATGGGTCAAGAGAGCAACATCACAATGCCTTCAAACGAAAGAATAGAATCTAGATTGCTGGGATAAAGGGACGGAGAAGAAATGACAACTTCTACCACAAATGTATTTGAATGAAGCATCCTTACAAAGAAGGATAGAACGGAGTTGTTTGAAAACAACAACGGTAAGAATAAGCTTGTAGTGGGCTTATGGAAACATCTCAACATTATGAGGTGAGCTTCGCCACCAACGGAAACAAACGATTGGATTGATAGCAACACGGAGATGAAAACTTCTTTAATTGAGAGGATAGGAGGAAAACTTGGATCATTGATAAGCACCACAATAGCAACATTCCTTCGAAAGGCTTTAGGTGAAATCTAAACTAAGATAACACCAACGAATAAATTGTTGGGTTGAAAAGATCTCGTGAACGAAGAGAAATGATGGATTTAAAATACCTCATTCTTGACAACATGTGAATCATGAAACACGAACTCAAATTGTCGAGAATGACATAACACCACCTCAAATGATAAGGTAGAACGAATTGCACTTCGAATGCAAGATGAAGAATACTTGAGCTCCTCAAACAAAACATGTGTTGAACCATCTTTATTTTTGAAGTATGGCTGACGGATCTTAACTCCGCGAGAAATCTTGATGAACAATTGAAGAATGAAAAGAATCCTTGAGGAAGCACCATGTAGAGCCTCCATGATGAACTCCGTAAACAAAATGGTGATAGAGAGAAAGAGAAGTTGAAAACACTGTGAAGCCTTGCAGTGATTTAGATTGATTCGTGATGATGAGAGCTTGAACCCAGGAAAAGAAAAGATGAACAACTGAAATCAAGAATTTTGATGAACTCCGAATAAGGAATTGAACTTACTCGATGAAACAAGAATAAGAATTACATTATGCTGATCCTTCACCAATTAAATTGATGGCAAGCAATGGATTTGGCATACTACTTATTCTCATTGAAAAATGATTACAAATAGAGATATAGCGCAAACTTGAGAAGGTATTGATGGAACCACCGTGGATGAAACAACAAATGAATTGATATGATAATGAAGGAAATCTTGAACGAACCACCATAAGAATTGAAAATGAACGAAGAAAAGAACGAATCGCCGAAGGAATTAGAAATGAACGAAGATACTTGAGAGAATTTAGATACAAGAGAACGGAGAGATCATGAACTGATTATAGGATACTTGAACGATGCACCTAAGATTTGGAGAACGAGAGCCAAAGCTGGAATGAATAATTCGAGATGATGGGCCCGAGAATCAAACTGAAAAGACTCCTTCTCCGTGGGTGAAAAGAATTCTCACAATCTAAAACAATTATGAGAGGATGGCAACAAACTAGAACCATGAATCTTGAAGAGAATGGAGCAAGATTAAAGAGAAACTCTTCTTCGTCTTCAAAATTTGAGAATGACGGAGAAACACCACCATGAATTGTTGAGATACTCCGGATGAAAATTAGAAAGGTTGAACCAACGCTGAAAAGAATTTGAAGATCTTGAGAAAGACATTTGATCGATGATAATTCATCCTTACTCAAACTTCAAAAGAATTTGGGAATAGCTCCGAAAATTAGAAGAGTTAGGTAAGATCCTCGAAAGACCGTGTTAGGCCCACTCAAAAGAACCACCGCTGAACAATTGTTTGAAGTAGATATTGCACCGTAGAATTAAATGGCTTGAATGAGATAGCATCCTCAAAAGAACTTGAGTGAATTGAGAATGGAAACTAGAATCTTCGAGATATCTTCAACACCCTAAACAAATGAATAATAAGAAGTGAAAAATACGAGGTGCACCGCATGAGAAAACATTTGAAACGAGGAAGGAATATGATCAACACTGAAAACTTGACTTAAATCCACCGGAAAATAACAGGATGAAGAATGATGAACTTGGGCTGTTGAGCATCTTCATGAGGGATCACTAGACCGTAACATTGATTGAAAAGATGAAGAGACTTCACACCAATAAGATGGATATCCATTAAGAAATCTGAGTCCTGAAGAAAAGGTGGGAGGGTGGGAAAACAAAGGCAACTTGGGTCGGATGAAACGAACACCGCTGAGAAAACTTAGAATTGATCAGCAGATGTTGGAATGATCGGATCCACTTGAAGAGAAGCACACGGTTGAGAAAAGAATTGACACAAGCTCTGATCAAGAAGGATTAGTATTCACATAGAAATATGAGAACACCATTTAGGAAAGGTATGGAATCAACACTTGCATTGAAGCAACTTGAATACCACAAACGGAACACAAACAAAGGATTGGCTTCAAGAATGAGCTGAACAACACATGATAGAGATTTCATTCAAAGTGTTTGTGGGGCCCACACGACACGACGATAGCGGACGCCACGAATGACAAACAAGACGCCCTCAATCAGCATAGCAAGGATTCTTTAAGACGCCTCGCGACCATCAGAATCGACCGTGAATGGGCGGACCACTAGACGTTGAACCCCAATCTCAAATCATACATCCGCGGAAAGAATATCCGAAGCTACTAGAATTCCCACCTATAAACTCCCGAAACTTTCTCGGTTATGCAACTGTGTTGGATACAGGACACAAAATATATCACCAAAACTAACAATACCTAGATCCAATTGTATCCATCCTTCAACACATAACCAAGAAACCTTCGGAAATCGCTTACTCGACCTTCAAAAACATCCGTTATAAGTCATGGCAATACTCCGACTCGCCAAAGATCGGGCTAACTGGTTATCTCACCAACAACTCGCACAAAGAGATTTCATGTCGGCAAACTCAGGTATTCAGAATCAGAACGATAAAATTGTGACGACAACACCTCGGAGCTCAACTCCCCGGACACCGCCACAACCCCTAAATGTCGAGGCACCAAGAACAATGTTCTCGCCACAAAACCATCGAACGATTCCAAGATACCCACGTGATCCAAAAAAAAATTTAGTGAAATTTGAGGAGAGAAAACAAACTTCTACGTCAGAGACCTCACCAGAGAATTTAAGGACTGGGAGTAAAAGAATCCTACTCCGATATATATAATCCTAAGACTCAAAACATTTTCCGCTCTAGACTCAACAACGCCAAAGAACAATCGCTAGGCCTAAGTCGGGAAGGCTCGATTACCAACTCAGGCCTCGACGGCTATATCTCCCACGGTCGAAGCACGACTTAGAGGCATAACCGCATTGAAAGCAATGTCGCAAGTGAGGTAATCTTCACACAACCCATGTAATACATAAGGAAAGAGATACATAGTTGGCTTACAATGCCACTTCACACAATACATGAGTAAAGCATTACATCACATATACAATCAAGGTCCGACTACGGAACCAAAATAAAAGAAGACTACCCCAAAGCACAGATCCCCGATCGTCCCAACTGGCTCCACCATCGATCAACTCAAACGAAACAACACAATGAACAAGATCTTCATCAGCTTCCTTGAGCTCTAAAGGCCACCCGCACGGTTTCATCGACCTCGCAAACTGGTTTTGAAGTATCTCTGAGTCACGGGACTCAGCAATCTCACACCCAGATCAAGACTATTTAAGCTTAAAGGTGACAGAGTAGTGAGGTGGAGCTGCAGCGTTTACCAGCATATATGGTGGCTACATTCGCAAAGAGAGCGAGAAGAGAAGGCAAAGCACGGTCGAACAACTATGATCAAGAAGTGATCCTGAAACTACTTACGCCAAGCATAACTCCAACACTCGGTTCACTTCCTGACTCACCAGAAGAGACCATCACGGTTACACACGTTGGTGTATTTTAATTAAGATCAACTTCGGTTTTCTACAACCGACATTAACAAATTCCCATCCCCTATAACTGCAAGGCACGGCCGAAAGATAATACCGCAGGGGTGTCCCAACTTAGCCCATGATAAGCTCTCACGGTCAACGAAGGATATTCTTCTACCGAAGACCCGATCAGTCTCGAATCCCGGACTACAAGACATTTCGACAAAGAATAAAACAAGACCAGCAAAGCCGCCTGGATGTGCCGACAAACTCGATAGGAGCTACATATCTCGCTCTGTGGCACACCGGATGAGCCAGACGTCGGGTTGGTATAGACCCCGATTGCCTGGGGCGCCGGACATCGCTGGTTTGGGCCAAGACCAAGGAGCATCGTCCGGGGTTAAATAAAGATGACCCTTGAGTCTCAGTAACCCAAGGGAAAAAGGCTTAAATGGTAAAACCAAAGTTGGGCCTTGCTGGAGGAGTCTTATTCAAAGCGAACTGTCAAGGGGTCCCATAAATCACCCAACTGTAAGGAACGCACATTCCGTGAACATAACACCGTATGACGGAAACTAGGCGGCAAGAGGAACAAAACACTGCATAAGGCCAGCCTTCCACCCTTTACCAAGTATATAGATGCATTAATTATAGCAAGATAGATATTGTGATATCCCAACAAGTAAACATGTTCCAACAAGGAACAACATCTCCATGTTCCAACAAGGAACAAACTTCATCTTCACCTGCATCTAACAACGCTATAAGAGGGCCGAGCAAAGGTAACATAGCCAAACAACGGTTTGCTAGGAAAGGATGGTTAGAGGCTTGACATGGCAATGTGGGTGGCAAGATAAGCAAGTGATAGGCATCGAGCATAGGCATAGCAAAAGAGCGAGCAACTAGCAAGCAAAGATAGAAGTGATTTCGGGTATGGTCATCTTGCCCAAATCCCGCGGAAGAAGAACGAGTCCATGAAGAAGACAAACGACGGTCGAATTAATCCTCACAACTCCGAACGAAACCGGCTAACGAGACAAGCAAACCCGAAAGAAGCAAACAACATAGTAAACACACAATCATAAACATGGCATGATGCACAATCAAGTATGATGCATGTCCGTTAAAATAGCATGGCATGGCAAAGTGCAACAAACAACACTACAAATTAATGGAGCTCAATATGCAACGAAGGTATATTGACAAAACACCATATCAATTATTTAGTTCTTCTCGTTAGGCTACCCAACAATATTAAATGTTGTTAAACATGGCAAGAGGTGAAGCACAACAAAACTACCTACCTAGGCAAGTTTAAATGAGGCCGAAACAACAAACAACAATTCCGGAAATCCCCATATGCATATTTCAATTTGCTACTGTTCTGCCCTAACACAATTTTAATGTTATTAACAACAAAATAAAGTGCACCAAGTTAATCTATGCATTTTCACCCCATTTACATATATAATTTATTTAAAACCGAAGCTACGTTATTTAGTTAGAAATAAATCATTTTAGCATGGCATATTAGCAAATTTAAATAAACAGCAAGTTAAACATTTTAACATGGGAAAGTGGCTGATTATGAAACTAGATGAAAATCAAGCAATTTTCATATATAAATTATTTACATATGATGCACGGTTGTGGAGTTATTATATGCATGAATTAGAGGGTTTTTCAGAAAACAAGAACTCGGATAATAAGTAAAATCGCAGATCTGAAAAACACATCGGGCTGAATCTGAGGCTGGCCCAAGAATGCACAGGGGCGGCTGCTCACCAGGCCTCATGGGCCAGCCGGTGGAGGAGGTGAGGCCGGAGGGCGCTGGGCCTGGTCGCAGACAGCCAGAAGCGCCCAAGGCTTAAGAGGCCACGCGATGCAGCCTGTGAGCCAAGGTAGGGCGGTGGAGCAAGAGCCTGCTCCCCGGTGCTGGAGTGAGGACGACGGCGAGGGGCTTGGCGCGACGCTGCAGGGGAGATCCCATGAGGTGGCTTGGCTGAAGAGGAGGCGGATCCAGCCGATCTGGGCGGGAAGGCCAGACGCATGCCTTGGTCCAAGGTCATGTGCTGTGAAGAATAACACCGAGAGGCCACCATGAGAAAGAGACAGAGCTTGAAGAGGTGGGGAAAAGAAGGGAAAGAGAGAGGCGACGGTCGTGGTGCTCCAACGGGCGCCGGACGGTCACCGGAGACGGACGGGAAGAGGCAGCGATTTAGGTGGAGGCGAGGGAGCCCGAGGCGGCTCGGGTGGCAGGTGTTCAAGGCCACACGAGACTACAGGGAGAACAGCCGAGGACGGCGACCCAGGCCGGGTCAGGGCGCGACGCTGTTCGGTTCTCAAGAGGGAGGCGAGGCGAGATGAGACGGGGAAGAAGGGAAGAAGAAAAGGAGACAGTGGAAGGAGAGGGCGGACCTCACTGGAGCTCCAAGCGACGAGCAAGTTGGAGCCATCGGCTGCTGGCTGGCCGGGCCGGGCGCGGCAGGACGGTTTCAAGGACGAGGTGAGGAGGCGCGCCGGGCGCCTGGCGGATCGAGGGCTCGAGGAGCTCCTCCTGGTGCCGGGACACGCACGGGAGCGGGATCTCGGAAGCCGGGTCATGAGAGGAAGGGGAAAATTTGGGGTAAACTGATTGGGGAATCTGACACTCGCAGGGATTAAATCGGGATGAGATCCCGGGAATAAGAGTGGTGGCGCTTAGGGTAGGATCCCAGAAATTAGGGTTGTCCAAATGGACTAGGATAGACTATATATAGTAGGTGGGTTGACTTAGGGGTATATCATCTTCCGATCGCAATCGAACGATCGCGAATAAAATAGCTACGAAGCTCAAATAAGAAAACGGTGGCTTTATAGACGCTTGGGGATGATCTGATCCAACGGTGACGCACTGCCCGGTCGGGTCCGGATTAAGTTTCTTTGACGACGCGAGGGGTCTCGCGAATGTCAAGAGAGGTTAGTGGTTTGACAAGAGGGAAACAAAACAAAGACAATGGAGCCTGACGAAAGGCCAAGGGAAGGGGGTTTGTTGACCTGGAGAAAGAGAGAAAAGAGGGGTCCAATTGGTAAGAGAAGGTCAACAAGGACAAGCGGTTCGACAAAGTGCCAACGGAGGCAAAGAGAGAAAAGCAACTACGAGCGGCCACGAAGTTTCATGAAAACATAAGGATGCAACATGATGCTATGAGATGAAATGCACGCCGTAAAACAAAATGCAAAACAAAAGACAAAACCCAACCACGAAGGAAATATCATATAGCATCTCCTAAAGGCAAGAGTCGGAGTTACGAATATGGAAAGTTGTATCCGGCGTTACATTGTCCCTCCTCCTATGCTGAATCTCTGCCGGAGGAGGTTCTCTTCGCACCGTCCGGGTGTTCTTATCTCCGCGGCCGGAATCACCGCTTTTTGCTGGGGATGAGCGGCGCCACGACGCCGCGCTTGGGCTGTTTCTTGAGGGGTCATCCTCCGCTGTTCCATCGCCGCTCCCATATTTTGGGATGCCAAATGTGATCACTTGCTTCAAATGTGGAGAGACGGGCCACTATATTCGAGAGTGTCCCAGAACAACCCCAATCAAGCCGGAAAGTCTGCTGGTCGCGGCAAGCCAGCAGAAAGGTTCCCTATGCCAAGCCGGTTGCCACCGCCGTGGCCATGTCAACTATGTCTCTGCCAAGAAACCTATGAGGATCCCAACGCCGTCCTCGACGCTTCTTGTTAATTGCCATCCGGCAACTGCTCTTTTTTGATACTGGAGCATCTCATTCATTTATTTCTGAGAGCTATGCTCGATTGCACAACACCACATTCTGCGACATGCCTACCTCCATGGAAATCCAAACTCCTGGTTCTAGATGGCAAACCTCTAGGATAAGTCATGGGAATGAAATTCTTGTCGACAGATTAGTTTTCCTTGCATCTCTAATAGCTCTCAAGTCCTCGGACATAAACATCATCTTGGGTATGGACTGGATGTCAGCCCATTATGCCAGGATTGATTGCTCAACTAGAACCGTTCAACTTACCCATCCTTCGGGCAAAACAAAGGATGTTTTAACCCGAGTGTCTAAGCGCCACTTTACTCCTTAAATGCCAACCCTCTTCCGGATCTCAAGATATTCCGTAGTCCGTGATTTCCGGATGTCTTTCCGAAGAACTGCCAGTGTTCCACCCGACAGGACGTCGAGTTCGTAATAGATCTTATTCCGGAACCGCCCCAATCTCTAGGAGACCTTATAAGATGGCACCCTAGAACTAGCTGAACTTAAGAAACAACTCGATGAGTCCTTGCAAAAGGGTTTCATCCGTCCTAGTTCATCTCCATGGGCTTGCCCGTCCTCTTCGTCAAGAAGAAGGATGGTACGGATCGGATGGTTGTAGATTACCGACCGTCAATTTGGTCACTATCAAGAACAAGTATCCGCTCCCGGGATCAACGACACTGTATGATCAGCTCGCGGGATCCTCGCCTTTTCAAGATGGATTTGAGGTTGGGCTACCATCAAATCAAAATCAAGAACGGGACATACCCAAACGGCCTTTGTTACTCGTTATGGCCAATACGAGTACACCGTCATGTCCTTCGGATTAACCAATGCTCCAGCCACTTTCTCTCGGTTAATGAACTCAATCTTCATGGAGTACTTGGATAAATTCGTCGTGGTATATCTCGATGATATACTCATCTACTCCAAGAATGAGGAAGAACATGCCAACATCTAAGGCTAGTATTGATGAAACTTCGAGAGCACCGCCTTTATGCCAAATTCTCTAAGTGTGAATTCTGGTTACCGTAAGTGACCTATCTAGGACATGTAATTTCTGGTAAGGGTATTGCTGTCAATCCCGAAGCGAAGTTCAAGCCGCCCTGATCGGACTCCACCTGAATCGGTCAAGCAAGTTCGAGTTTTCTCGGTTTAGCGAGCTATTGCCGCCGCTTAAATCGAGAATTTCTAAAGTTGTTAAACCTCTAACCGAACTCCTCAAGAAAGATAAGAAGTTCGAGTGGGCGCCACAAAGGCGAGATCAGCTTCGAGAACTGAAAAGACGCTCGACATCTGCTCCGTGCTTATTCCACCAGATTTTCTAAGGACTTTATTATCTATTACGGCGCCTCGCGACAAGGACTAGGTTGCATACTCATGCAGGATCGCTATGTGATTGCCTCGCGATCTCGACAGATTCGCCCACATGAGGATAATTATCCCACACACGATCTAGAGCTTGCAGCGAGGGTTCATGCACTCAAAACCTGGCGACATTACCTTCGGGTAATCGCTATAAATCTACACAGATCACCAAAGTCTGAAATATATCTTCACCCAACCGGATTTGAATCTCGTGCAAAGACGTTGGGTCGAGTTGATTACAGATTTCGACTTAGGAATATCTTACACCCTGTGCAAGGCTAATGTCATGGCTGACGACTAAGTCGCAAATCTTATCAGTAATAATTTGATGTTACAACAAGGTCAACCAATTCTCCACGAGGAGTTTCGTAAGCTTAATCTTCACATTGTTCCTCGAGGATTTCTTTCCACCACGGTGGCGAAACCTGACCTCACGGATCGAATCATAGCTGCTCAGCAAGATGATAGAGGGATATCTCGGATCAAGGAGAACATTGCTAGCGGAGCTGCTAAATGTTTCTCCGTAGATGAACGAGGTGTTGTCTTCTTCAAAACCGCTTAGTGGTTCCCAAGAAACAACAGCTACGGCAATCGATCCTTAAGGAAGCTCATGACTCTCCTCTCACCATCCATCCCGGTAGTACTAAATGTATCAAGATCTACGCCGAGGTTTTGGTGGACTAGGATGAAGAGAGAAATCGCTCAATACATTGCTAATCGCGACGCTTTGTCGTCGAGTTAAAGCAGAGCATCAACGGCCTGCTGGTACCCTTCAACCTTTGGACATTCCTGAATGGAAATGGGATAAAATCGGTATGGATTTCATTACCGGGTTTCCCAGACCAAGAGAGGAATAACGCTATCTTCGCTATTGTTGATCGCCTTTCCAAAGTAGCCCATTTCCTACCTGTTCGTGAGAGTATAACCGCTAGCCAGCTAGCTGATTTGTACATCTCCTAATAGTGTCTCTTCATGGTGTTCCATTGAAATTAACTCAGACCGTGGTAGTCTCTTCACCTCTCGATTTTGGGAAAGTTTCCAAACGCTATGGGAACTCGCTCTCCTTTAGCACCGCTTCCATCCCCAATCAAGTGGTCAAGTAGAACGAGTCAATCAAATCTTAGAGGATATGCTTCGAGCTTCATCATCTCTTTCGCATGAATTGGGAAATGCCTTCCATTCGCCGAGTTCGCTTATAACAACAGTTATCAAGCCAGTCTGGGCAAAGCCCCTTTCGAAGTTCTTTATGGACGAAAATGTCGAACGCCTCTTAACTGGTCAGAAACCGGGGAGAGACAACTCTTTGGCCCGGATATGATTCAGGAAGCCGAGGAGCAGGTTCGCGTTGTTCGTGAGAATTTGAAAACAGCCCAATCTCGTCAGAAGAGCCAATATGACCGCAAGCATAAGCCTATGGCTTATGAAATTGGCGAGAAGGCTTACCTTCGGGTTTCTCCTTTAAAGGGAACCCATCGATTCGGTATCAAGGGCAAGTTGGCTCCTCGTTACATTGGACCTTTTCGCATTCTCGCCAAACGAGGGGAAGTTGCCTACCAATTGGAACTACCTCCGCATCTTTCCAAGGTCCATGATGTCTTCCACGTTTCCCAACTCAGGCGTTGCTTCTCGGATCCTATCCGTGGAGTGGACCACGAAACGCTTGATCTCCAAGATAACCTCACCTATCGAGAGTACCCCATCCGTATCCTCGATCAAACCGAGCGTACCACTCGACGTCGGAATATCAAGTTTCTAAAGGTTCAATGGTCAAACCATTCCGAGCAAGAAGCAACTTGGGAAAGGGAGGATCGTCTTCGACTTGAGTACCCCACCTTTTTCAAGAATAGATCCTAAATCTCGGACGAGATTCTTTTGAGTGGGGTGAGTTGTCACATCCCGTATAGACCATGCATTAGGGTGTGCATCATGTTTAAATTTCATCTGAATTTGAAATGGGGAAGGCAAGAAACCCTGAACATCCCCCTTCCTTAAAAGAACTAGGGTTTACTAAAATTTAATTCAATGAATCAAATGCCCTTCAAAATGCTCATCCTCTTTGTTTGGGTTTAAGATCCATGTCAAAGAAGGTGGACATTTTCTAGGTCACCTAAGGGTTCCAAATCTAATTTACAAAATTCTGAAAAGAGCATTTTAAATTATGGAAATATTTTAAGTGTTCAAAAATTATTAAACTAAAATGTTTCATGTTGGGAATATTCCAACTAGTGACCAGGAGCATTTTGGTAATTTTGAAAGTGTTTTGGTATTTTAAAAACCCTAAACAGATTGCAGAAAATAGAAAAAGATAAAATGGGAAAATTCTTACCGACGCCAGCCTCCGGCCCACCCGCTGCCCAGCCCAAAGAGCTGCGCCAATGAGCTGCTTGGCTCGCCAGCAGTGTGGCTGGTGCCGGGCCGGCGAGCGCAGGGCGCGCCACGCACCTGGCCGCCGCCTGCCTCACCCCTCGCCGCCTCGCCGGGGGACGACCCACGTCGTCCCCGAACCCCCTGACACCTCACTCTTCCCCGCCTCTCTCTCTCGCTCGCTCGACTGGCCGACGCCATCGCCGACACGCCACCGTCGCCGCCGTTCTCCCCGCCCACGCACTCACCTCACCGCCATGTCCGCCGCTCCGCCGCACCCAGCTACCCCTAGCCAGCTAATCCTCGCCTCAAGACCCCGAGGCCACTACTCCGACTCGACCGAGTCCAAGGTCACGGAGATCCCCATCGCCGCCGCCGACGATCAGTCCACCCGGCCCCGACGAAGCTCCCCGCAGTTCACTACGAACCTAGCTACCTCTCCATCCTCTCCGTTCTCCTCTTCTTGCACCACAATGAGCGGTCGATGATCGCTGAACTCACACCCTGGCGCTCGTCGCCGACGAGCCTCCGGTCACCTTTTGGTCACTCCACTATGCCCATCGTGACTCACCACTCTCCAATGAGTCTAACCACGCACTCCCGTGCCTCGCCGAGGCCGCTAACCCCTAACCCGTCCGGTGGCCGAGCCTCGTCGCCGCCTCGACTCGTCGCCGGCGCCCACTCCGCCACCTCACCCAACCAACCCCACCAAACCCCGCTGCTCACCTCTAGCTACTCAGATGCTCCCAGGCCCATTTGGAGCCCGAACGTGCAAATGCACTTGCTCCGCCTGCGTCTGCCTCGGGCCAAGGCTAGACGCCGTGAGTTGACCTCACCAGGCCCTGCTGACCCTCCGGGTCGATGACAGTGGACCCCACCAGCTAATCTAATTAGGATTAGTTTTAATTAAAACTAATTAATTAAACTAACTCGACATGCGGGTCCCACTCGGTCAGTTTGACCTGACGACCCCGTTGACCCCCTCGACGCCATGTTGACCTCATGCCGACGATTAATTCAAATTCTGGAATTATTTTTATATACTAAAATCCAGAATATAATTCAAATTTCAAATGCTTATAACTTTTATTCTATAACTCCAAATGCAAAGATTTATATATGAAAAATTATCAGAAAAATACACTCTATTCATTGGTACAGGTTTCATGCATGTTAAAACAAGTTAACTATGCTGATCAACCAGATTAAGTTTTTGCACCATTAGGACTAACTCACATGGTCCATCATTTGAACCTTTGGTTCAAATGAGATCATCCTATCCCTCCAATTTGCATTAGACCAACACACATTCATCTTGCCATGTCATAGCATGCATCATATTGTTGCATATTGGTTGTATGTTTATTTTGGTGTGTTTTCATGATAGGTTCTGCCCCCGAAGATAACCTCGATAACCCATCTGAAGGGCAGTTCTCTACCCCAGTTCCATCGTGCAAGCAATTCATTGAACATTCCGATACAAACCCATGTTCTCGCTTCGCTCTCGCTTTTATGCATTAAGACAACGCGATTCAACTGTTGTGTGCTGCGGTAGTTGAACCCACTTCCTTTGCATGACCTGTCATTGCCACAAGAATTAGATGAAACCCACTAGTATGTGTAGGAGTTGTTTGAGCCATGTTTGTGATTCCTACCATGCTATGCTTGCTATGCTTAGAGTTGTGTCAGGTCTGGCTCATCAGGGTGATGAACTGGAGTGAAAGGTTGTGTTGGTTCGAGAGTGTAAGTGTTGAACACGATTTGGTAAAGGTATCGATGAGAGGCCATGTAGGAGTACATGGTGGGTTGTTTCATTGAAGCCGAACTTAAGAACTGAGATCTGTGTTTGTGATCCATGAACCAGCTACTACCACACATTGGGATCCTTAATTGACCCTCTCGGCTTCTTAATCACCCCTGCTCATAGTCCGGAGTTGCAAGTAGTTTCGTGTTTGTAGCATGTCAAATGCATATAACGCTGACCTTAGGGGTGGGTTGTGTTGCGGTAGGCACCGTGGCGGTGTACCGAAAGTGCCCGCTTGGTATCTCGGGAACCCCGCACACATCGCTCGGGCTGTATGGGAAACCTCGGCGGACTCCTGCGGATGGAACCCGAATAGGCGATAAACCCGGACTAGGGACTTGAGTGTTTAGGTAGGCTGTGGCCGACACCCACGCTGGGCTTCCGCTGAAGGTTGCAGAGTACATGTCGTGTAAACGATTTATAAGTGGTGAGAGCGTGTGTGAAGAAGTATACCCCGCAGGTTTAATTATGATCTATTCAATAGCCGTGTCCACGGAGAAGGACTTCTGGGTTACCTATATCAGTTCATAGACAAGTAAATGGATACTATTAAAAGCCTCAAGATAAGTGTGAGTATCGTGGATGGCCCTCTCGGGGATGACGAGAGAGGATCCACGGTGGAGTATTGTGATGGTGGATAGTGGACTCGTGTACGACAAAATGCTTTACAAAGTGTGTCACGTAGGATAGCTTAGCCAAGAGTCAAAGCTGGCTTGCTGCATTTAACCCCACTACCTTCCTTGAGAATGTGCATGTATGATAGGATTCTGTGGTAAGACTTGCTGAGTACTTTTGTACTCATGTTTGCCTAATCAATATTTTTCAGAGGACTATACTACCCCCTCCGACGGATTCTATGTAGATGTTGACTTCGACGAGTAGGCTAGCCACCCAGGTGGCGATCTAAGACTTGTGAAGGGCCGTTGTAGATAGGAAGGCTCCAACAAGCTTTCTTTCTTTCTAGAGTCTGTACTCAGACTACTTTGCTTCCGCTTGTGCTTGTATGATTGTATGACTTGAGTGTTGGGTCATGTGACCCCTACCTGTATGAATATGTTATGTATGGCTCCTCGGAGCCTCTTAAATAAAGTACTTGAGTTGTAGAGTTTTGTTGTGATGCCTTGTTGTATTTACTCATATCGGGCATATTATGTGTATGATTGAAATGCTTGGTATGAGTGGGATCCGACAATCTAGTTGTTTATCCTTGGCAGCCTCTCATATGGGGAAATGTAAGTCTTGTGCTTCTGAGCGATAGTAGTCCGCTACAGCCCGGTTCACCGGAGTCCTGCTAGCCCAAAGACTACTCGCTTGGACACCGACCGGCCGGCATGTGATTCATTTCGTTCCTTATGTCTGTCCCTTCGGGAAATGTCACGCGGTGATACTTGGAGTCCTGCCTAGCTCTGCTACAGCCCGGATACCGGAGTCCTGTTAGCCAAAGCTACAGCCTGTGTTCATACGCTGATGACCGACATGCTCAAGTGTTTCATGTATGCCTGTTCCCATAGGTTAGTGCCGCTTTGGGTTCACGACTAGCCATGTCGGCCCGGGTTCTTTGTCATGTGGATGCTAGCGACACTATCATATACGTGAGCCAAAAGACGCAAACGGTCCCGGGCCATGGTAAGGCGACACCCGTGGGAATACCGTGCGTGAGGCCGCAAAGTGATATGAGGTGTTACCAGCTAGGTCGATGTGACTTGGGATCGGGGTCCTGACAGGATCTCGGGAAGAAGCTGGCTGCGAGGTGAGGAAGGGGAAAATTTGGGCAGAAACTGATTGGGGAATCGGACGCTCGTTGGTGGGATTAAATCGGGATGAGATCCCGAGGAAGATAGGTGAGTGGCGGCATTAGGGTAGGATCCCTAGAAATTAGGGTTGTCCAAAATGGACTAGGGATAGACTATATATATAGTAGGTGGGTTGACTTAGGGGTATATCATCCCTCCGATCGCAATCGAACGATCGCGAATAAAATAGCTACGAAGCCCAAATAAGAAAACTGTGACGTTTTGCAGACGTTTGGGGATGATCTGGATCCAACGGTGACGACTGCCCGGGTCGGGTCCGGGACAAGTTTCGGACGCACGCGAGGGGTCTGCGAGCTGTCAAGAGAGGTTAGGTGGTTTGACAAGAGGGAAACAAAAACAAAGACAATGGAGCCTGACGAAAGGCCATGGGGAGAAGGGGGTTTTGTTGGACTCGGAGAAAGAGAGAAAAGAGGGGTCCAATTGGTCTGAGAGAAGGTCAACAAGGACAAGCGGTCTGACAAAGTGCCAACGGAGGCAAAGAGAGAAAAAGCAACTACGAGCGGCTACGAGTTTCATGAAAACATAAGGATGCGATGCACATGATGCTATGAGATGAAATGCACACCGTAAACAAAATGCAAAACAAAAGACAAAAACCCAACCACGAAGGAAATATCATATAGCATCTCCAGAAAAGGCAAGAGTCGGAGTTACGAATATGGAAAGTTGTATCCGGGCCGTTACAACACTCCACCACTACGAGAGGATCTCGTCCCGAGATCTAGGATGGCACCGGATAGAAAAACGGAAGAAGAAAGAGGTAAAACTAAGTTGCTTCTTTGACAAAAGAGTGAAACCAACGAACCTTGAGAGGTTGAGCAATTTAAAAGAAAGAGTACAATAGAGAAGAACGAGATTGCAAACAATCCATTAGAAAATAGGAACAAGGAATATTACGAGAACTTGAAGGTTGCAAAGACATGAATCAAGAGTTTAAAGGACAAGATAGAATTCGAAACCACTCCGGTTAAAACAAGATGAGAGAGGAAGAATAAGATCGATATAATTTGGACAACACTCCGACTGAAAAATGGAAGGAATTGAACATGATCTTGGCAAAATGAAAGCACCTGGATGAGACTCTGATTAAAAGAGGAATGATAGACCCAACACTCCGGTTAAATGGATAAGTACGAAAAAGAACATGATCTTGACAAAACGAGACGATGGGTCGAAGAGAGCAACATCACAATGCCTTCGAAACGAAAGAATAGAATCTAGATTGCTGGGATAAAGGGACGGAGAAGAAAATGACAACTTCTACCACAAATGTATTTGAATGAAGCATCCTTACAAAGAAGGATAGAACGGAGTTGTTTGAAAAAAACAACAACGGTAAGAATAAGCTTGTAGTGGGCTTATGGAAACATCTCAACATTATGAGGTGAGCTTCTGCCACCAACGGAAACAAACGATTGGATTGATAGCAACACGGAGATGAAAACTTCTTTAATTGAGAGGATAGGAGGAAAACTTGGATCATTGATAAGCACCACAAATAGCAACATTCCTTCGGAAAGGCTTTAGGTGAAATCTAAACCAAGATAACACCAACGAATAAATTGTTGGGTTGAAAAGATCTCGTGAACGAAGAGAAATGATGGATTTAAAATACCTCATTCTTGACAACATGTGAATCATGAAACACGAACTCAAATTGTCGAGAATGACATAACACCACCTCAAATGATAAGGTAGAACGAATTGCACTTCGGAATGCAAGATGAAGAATACTTGAGCTCCTCAAAACAAAACATGTGTTGGAACCATCTTTATTTTTGAAGTATGGCTTGACGGATCTTAACTCCGCGAGAAATCTTGATGAACAATTGAAGAATGAAAAGAATCCTTGAGGAAGCACCATGTAGAGCCTCCATGATGAACTCCGGTAAACAAAATGGTGATAGAGAGAAAGAGAAGTTGAAAACACCAGGTGAAGCCTTGCAGTGATTTAGATTGATCTTCGTGATGATGAGAGCTTGGAACTCCAGGAAAAGAAAAGATGAACAACTGAAATCAAGAATTTTGATGAACCTCCGGAATAAGGAATTGAACTTACTCGATGAAACAAGAATAGGAATTACATTATGCTGATCCTTCACCAATTAAAATTGATGGCAAGCAATGGATTTGGCATACTACTTATTCTCATTGAAAAATGATTACAAATAGAGATATAGCGCAAACTTGAGAAGGTATTGATGGAACCACCGGTGGGATTTGGAAACAACAAATGAATTGATATGATAATGAAGGAAGTGAAATCTTGAACGAACCACCATAAGAATTGAAAATGAACGAAGAAAAAGAACGAATCGCCGTAAGGAATTAGAAATGAACGAAGATACTTGAGAGAATTTAGATACAAGAGAACGGAGAGATCATGAACTGATTATAGGATACTTGAACGATGCACCGGTAAGATTTGGAGAACGAGAGCTGAAAGCTGGAATGAATAATTCTGAGATGATGGGCTCCGGAGAATCAAACTGAAAAGACTCCTGAAATGCTCCGGGTGGGTGAAAAGAATTCTCACAATCTAAAACAATTATGAGAGGATGGCAACAAACTAGAACCATGAATCTTGAAGAGAATGGAGCAAGATTAAAGAGAAACTCTTCTTCGGTCTTCAAAATTTGAGAATGACGGCGAGAAACACCACCATGAATTGTTGAGATACTCCGGGATGAAAATTAGAAAGGTTGAACCAACGCTGAAAAGAATTTGGAAGATCTTGGAGAAAGACATTTGACTGATGATAATTCATCCTTACCTCAAACTTCGAAAAGAATTTGGGAATAGCTCCGGGAAAATTAGAAGAGTTAGGTAAGATCCTGGAAAAAGACCTGTGGGTTAGGGCCCACTCAAAAGAACCACCGTTGAACAATTGTTTGAAGTAGATATTGCACCGGTAGAATTAAATGGCTTGAATGAGATAGCATCCTCAAAAGAACTTGAGTGAATTGAGAATGGAAACTAGAATCTTCTGAGATATCTTCAACACTCCGGAAACAAATGAATAATAAGAAGTGAAAAAATACGAGGTGCACCGGCATGAGAAAACATTTGAAACGAGGAAGGGAATATGATCAACACTGAAAACTTGACTTAAATCCACCGGAAAATAATACGAGGATGAAGAATGATGAACTTGGAGCTGTTGAGCATCTTCATGAGGGATCACTAGACCAGAACATTGATTGAAAAGAGTGAAGAGACTTCACACCAATAAGATGGATATCCGATTAAGAAATCTGAGTCCTTGAAGAAAAGGGGTGGGAGGGTGGGAAAACAAAGGCAACTTGGGTCGGATGAAACGAACACCGTTGAGAAAACTTAGAATTGATCTCGCAGATGTTGGAATGATCGGATCCACTTGAAGAGAAGCACACCGGTTGAGAAAAGAATTGACATGACAAGCTCAGTGATCAAGAAGGATTAGTATTCACATAGAAATATGAGAACACCATTTAGGAAAGGTATGGAATCAACACTTGGCATTGAAGCAACTTGAATACCACAAAACGGAACACAAACAAAGGATTGGCTTCAAGAATGAGCCGGAACAAACACATGATAGAGATTTCGTCCAAAGTGTTCGTGGTGGGGCCCACACGGACACGACGTATAGCGGACGTCACGAATGACAAACAAGACGTCCCCGAATCAGCATAGCCAAGGATTCTTTAAGACGCCTCGCGACCATCAGAAATCGACCGTGAATGGGCGGACCACTAGACGTTGAACCCCAATCTCAAATCATACATCCGCCGGAAAGAATATCCCGTAAGCTACTAGAATTCCCACCTATAAACTCCCAAACTTTCTGGTTATGCAATCTGGTGTTGGGGATACAGGGACACAAAATATATCACCAAAACTAACAATACCTAGATCCACTTGTATCCATCCTTCAACACATAACCAAGAAACCTTCGAAATCGTTTACCTCGACCTTCAAAAACATCCGTTATACAAGTCATGGCAATACTCCCTTTTCGCCTCGATCGGGCTAACGGGTTATCTCACCAACAACTGCACAAAAGAGATTTCGATGTCGGCAAAACTCAGGTATTCCAGAATCTGCAACGATAAAATTGTGACGACAACACCTCGGAGCTCAACTCCCCGGACACCGCCACAACCCCTAAATGTCGAGGCACCAAGAACAATGTTCTCGCCACAAAACCATCGGAACGATTCCAAGATACCCACGTGATCCTAAAAAAAATTTAGTGAAATTTGAGGAGAGAAAGCCAAAACTTCTACGCCGAGAGACCTCACCAGAGCGACGAAGGACTGGGGAGTAAAAGAATCCTACTCTCCGATATATATAATCCTAAGACTCAAAACATTTTCCGCTCTAGACTCAACAACGCCAAAGAAACAATCGCTGGGGGCTCCTAAGTCGGGGAAGGCTCTGATTACCAACTTGTAACGCCCTCGATGCGGCTATATCTCCCACGTGTCGAAGCACGACTTAGAGGCATAACCGCATTGAAAGCAATGTCGCAAGTGAGGTAATCTTCACACAACCCATGTAATACATAAGGGAAAGAGATACATAGTTGGCTTACAATCGCCACTTCACACAATACATGAGTAAAGCATTACATCATACAGCTACAATCAAGGTCCGACTACGGAACCAAAATAAAAGAAGACTACCCCAAAAGCTACACAGATCCCCGATCGTCCCAACTGGGCTCCACTACTGATCAACTGAAACGAAACAACACAATGAACAAGATCTTCATCGAGCTTCTCCTTGAGCTCGGGTGCGTCACCTGCACGGTTTCATCGGCACCTGCAAACTGGTTTTGGAAGTATCTGTGAGTCACGGGGACTCAGCAATCTCACACCCGCGAGATCAAGACTATTTAAGCTTAAAGGTAGGACAGAGTAGTGAGGTGGAGCTGCAGCAAGCGACTAGCATATATGGTGGCTACATTCGCAAAAGAGAGCGAGAAGAGAAGGCAAAAGCACGGTCGAACAACTATGATCAAGAAGTGATCCTGAAACTACTTACGTCAAGCATAACTCCAACACCGTGTTCACTTCCCGGACTCCGCCGAGAAGAGACCATCACGGTTACACACGCGGTTGGTGTATTTTAATTAAGATCAACTTCGGTTTTCTACAACCGACATTAACAAATTCCCATCTGCCTCATAACTGCGGGCACGGCTTTGAAAGATAATACCCTGCAGGGTGTCCCAACTTAGCCCATGATAAGCTCTCACGGTCAACGAAGGATATTCCTTCTACCGAAGACCCGATCGTCTCGAATCCCGGACTACAAGACATTTCGACAGCAATAAAACAAGACCAGCAAAGCCGCCCGGATGTGCCGACAAATCCTGATAGGAGCTGCACATATCTCGGTCTCGTGGCACACCGGATGAGCCAGACGTCGGGTTGGCATAGACCCTGATTGCCCGTGGGCGCGGACATCGCTGGTTTGGGCCAGCACTCAAGGAGCACTGGTCCGGGGTTAAAATAAAGATGACCCTTGAGTCTGCAGAACCCAAGGGAAAAAGGCTTAGGTGGCAAATGGTAAAACCAAAGTTGGGCCTTGCTTGGAGGAGTCTTATTCAAAGCGAACTGTCAAGGGGTCCCATAAATCACCCAACTGTAAGGAACGCACATTCCGTGAACATAACACCGTATGACGGAAACTAGGGCGGCAAGAGTGGAACAAAACACTGCATAAGGCCGAGCCTTCCACCCTTTACCAAGTATATAGATGCATTAATTATAGCAGATAGATATTGTGATATCCCCAACAAGTAAACATGTTCCAACAAGGAACAACATCTCCATGTTCCAACAAGGAACAAACTTCATCTTCACCTGCATCTAACAACGCTATAAGAGGGGCTGAGCAAAGCGGTAACATAGCCAAACAACGGTTTGCTAGGAAAGGATGGTTAGAGGCTTGACATGGCAATGTGGGTGGCAAGATAAGCAAGTGATAGGCATCGTAGCATAGGCATAGCAAAAGAGCGAGCAACTAGCGAGCAAAGATAGAAGTGATTTCGAGGGTATGGTCATCTTGCCTGAAATCCCGCAAGTAAGAAGAACGAGTCCATGAAGAAGACAAACGGACGAAGTCGAACGAATCCTCACAACTCCGGAACGAAACCGAAGCTAACGAGACAAGCAACCCAGAAAGAAGCAAACAACATAGTAAACACACAATCATAAACATGGCATGATGCACAATCAAGTATGATGCATGTCCGGTTAAAATAGCATGGCATGGCAAAGTGCAACAAACAACACTACAAATTAAATGGAGCTCAATATGCAACGAGTTGCATATTGACAAAACACCATATCAATTATTTAGTTCTCTCTCGGTTAGGCTACCCAACAATATTAAATGTTGTTAAACATGGCAAGAGGTGAAGCACAACAAAACTACCTACCTAGGCAAGTTTAAATGAGGCCGGAAACAACAAACAACAATTCCGGAAATCCCCATATGCATATTTCGAATTTGCTACTGTTCTGCCCTAACACAATTTTAATGTTATTAAGCAACAAAATAAAGTGCACCAAGTTAATCTATGCATTTTTCTACCCCATTTACATATATAATTTATTTAAAACCGAGCTACGGTTATTTAGTTAGGAAATAAATCATTTTAGCATGGCATATTAGCAAATTTAAATAAACAGCAAGTTAAACATTTTAACATGGGATGAAAGTGGCTGATTATGAAACTAGATGAAAAACTAAGCAATTTTCATATATAAATTATTTACATATGATGCACGGTTGTGGAGTTATTATATGCATGAATTAGGAGGGTTTTTCTGTAAAACAGTAAATCCTGGGATAATAAGTAAAATCGCAGATCTGAAAAAAAAAACACATCGGGCTGAATCTGAGGCTGGCCCAAGAATGCACAGGGGCGGGGCTGCTCACCAGGCCTCATGGGCCAGCCGGTGGAGGAGGTGAGGCCGAAGAAGGCGCCTGGCCTTGGCCAGACAAAGCAGGCGCCCCAAGGCGAAGAGGCCACGCGATGCAGAGCCCAGAGCGCCGGGCGAGGGCGGTGAGCGCCGTGCTCGTTCCCGAGCAGAGGACGACGGCGAGGGGCTTGGCGCGACGCGGCAGGAGATCCCGCGAGGTGGCCGTGGCTGGAAGAGGAGGCGGATCCAGCCGGATCTGGGGCGGGGAAGGGCGCAGACGGCGTCTTGGTCCAAGGCTGCGGTGCTGTGAAGAATAACACCGAGAGGCCACCATGAGAGAAAGAGACAGAGCTTGAAGAGGTGGGGAAAAAGAAGGGAAAGAGAGAGGCGACGGTCGTGGTGCTCCAACGGGTCGTCGGACGGTCACCGGAGACGGACGGGGAAGCGAGGCAGCGACGAGGTGGAGGCGAGGGGAGCTCGAGGCGGCTCGGGTGGTTGGGCAGGTTCGGGCGCGGTGCCGGAGACGGCAGGGAGAACAGCCGAGGACGGCGACTCCAGGCCGGGTCAGGGCGGGCGACGCTGTTCGGTTCCTGCAGGGAGGCGAGGCGAGAGATGAGACGGGGGAAGAAGGGAAGAAGAAAGGAGAGACAGGGAAGGAGAGGGCGGCCCTGCTGGAGCTCGGGCGGACGAGGGCAAGTTGGAGCTCATCGGCGTCGGCTCGCCGGCCGGCGCGGCAGGACGGTGCTCGGGCGGACGAGGTGAGGAGGCGCTCGGGCGCCTGCGCGCTGGATCGAGGGCTCGAGGAGCTCCTCTCCTTGGTGCTGGACACGCACGGGAGCGGGGATCTCGGGAAGAAGCTGGCTGCGAGGTGAGGAAGGGGAAAATTTGGGCAGAAACTGATTGGGGAATCGGACACTCGTTGGTGGGATTAAATCGGGATGAGATCCCGAGGAAGATAGGTGAGTGGCGGCGTTAGGGTAGGATCCCTAGAAATTAGGGTTGTCCAAAATGGACTAGGGATAGACTATATATATAGTAGGTGGGTTGACTTAGGGGTATATCATCCCTCCGATCGCAATCGAACGATCGCGAATAAAATAGCTACGAAGCCCAAATAAGAAAACGGTGACGTTTTGCAGACGTTTGGGGATGATCTGGATCCAACGGTGACGACTGCCCGGGTCGGGTCCGGGACAAGTTTCGGACGCACGCGAGGGGTCTGCGAGCTGTCAAGAGAGGTTAGGTGGTTTGACAAGAGGGAAACAAAAACAAAGACAATGGAGCCTGACGAAAGGCCATGGGGAGAAGGGGGTTTTGTTGGACTCGGAGAAAGAGAGAAAAGAGGGGTCCAATTGGTCTAAGAGAAGGTCAACAAGGACAAGCGGTCTGACAAAGTGCCAACGGAGGCAAAGAGAGAAAAAGCAACTACGAGCGGCTACGAGTTTCATGAAAACATAAGGATGCGATGCACATGATGCTATGAGATGAAATGCACGCCGTAAACAAAATGCAAAACAAAAGACAAAAACCCAACCACGAAGGAAATATCATATAGCATCTCCGGAAAAGGCAAGAGTCGGAGTTACGAATATGGAAAGTTGTATCCGGGGCGTTACATTGTCCCTCCTCCTATGCTGAATCCTGCTGGAGGAGGTTCTCTTCGGCACTGTCCGGGGTGTTCTTATCTCCCGTGCCGGAATCACCGTTTTTGCTGTGGCGGGATTTAGAGCGGCGCCGCTGACGCCGGCGCTTGGGCTGTTTCTTGGAGGGGTCATCCTCCGCTGTTCCATCGTCGTTCCCATATTTTGGGATGTCCACCATGTATATGTCATATGACGAGGTGGCCTTCCAGTGCCCTGTAGGCGCTGGTTCTTGGTTGTTTCCAGCATCATCGTCCATACCGTCGATGTCTTCGGAGTCGAAGTCGAGCATGTCGGTTAAATCATCGACAGTGGCTACAAAGTGGGTGGTGGGTGGGCGTTGAATTTCTTCGTCCGTCCGCATCCCAACCTTCCCGACCGTAGTCCGCCAGGCTCTCCCGATAAAGAGAGAGACTTTAGTGAATTCAGGATGTCGCCAAAGGGCGAGTGCTTGAAAGATGTCCGCGATAGTGAACTCCATAACCGGCGCGCCAATTGATTCGATTGAAGGGGCGCGGAGGTTCGAGTCCGGAGAGGAGTCCGCACCTTGGAGTCACGGTCTTCGTAAGGACAGGGATGGAGTTCGCTTAATCGCCGAGAGATTGTAGCCCCGAGGCGGTGTCCAGCCACTCGTCTGTCAGACCCCGATTCCAAGTCACATCGACCTAGCTGGTAACACCTCATATCACTTTGCGGCCTCACGACGGTATTCCCACGGTGTCGCCTTACCATGGCCCGGGACCGCTTTGCGCCTTTTGGCTCACGATATGATAGTGTCGCTAGCATCCACATGACAAAGAACCCGGCCGACATGGCTAGTCGTGAACCCAAAGCGGCACTAACCTATGGGGACAGGCATACATGAAACACTTGAGCATGTCGGTCATCAACGATGAACTCGGGCTGTAGCACTGGCTAACAGGACTCCGGTATCCCGGCTGTAGCAGCTAGGCAGGACTCAAGTATCACCGCGTGACATTTCCCGGGATGTATATAGGAACGAAATGAATCACATGCCGCCAGTCAAGTGTCCAAGCAGAGTGTTGGGCTAGCAGGACTCGTGAACCGGCTATAGCGGACTACTATCGCCGTAAGCACGAGACTACATTTCCCCATATGAGAGGCTGCCAAGGATAAACAACTAGATTGTCGGATCCCACTCATACCAAGCATTTCAATCATACACGCATTATGCCCGATATGAGTAAATACAACAAGGCATCACAACAAAACTCTACAACTCAAGTACTTTATTTAAGAGGCTCGAGGAGCCATACATAACATATTCATACAGGTAGGGTCACATGACCCAACACTCAAGTCATACAATCATACAAGCACATGCGAAGCAAATTATGTCCGAGTACGCACTCTAGAAAGAAAGAAAGCTTGTTGGAGCCTTTCTATCTACAATGGCCCTTCACAAGTCTTAGATCGCCACCGGGTGGCTAGCTTACTCGTCAAGTCAACATCTACATAGAATCCGTCGGAGGGGTAGTATAGTCCTCTGAAAAATATTGATTACAAACATGAGTACAAAAGTACTCAGAAGTCTTACCACGAATCCTATCATACATGCACATTCTCAAGGAAGGAAGTGGAGTTATTTGCAGCAAGCCAGCTTTGACTCTTGGCTAAGCTATCCCACGTGACACACTTTGTAAAGCATTTTGTCGCACACGAGTCCACTAATCACCATCACAATACTCCACCGTGGATCCTCTCTCGTCATCCCCGAGAGGGCCATCCACGATACTCACACTTATCTTGAGGCTTTTAGTAGTATCCATTTACTTGTCTATGAACTGATATAGGTAACCCGAAGTCCTTCTCCGTGGACACGGCTATTCAATAGATCATATTTAACCCCGCAGGGTATACTTCTTCACACTCTCACCACTTATCGTCGTTTACACGACATGTACTCGCAACCTTCAAGCGGAAGCCCAACGTGGGTGTCGGCCACAGCCTACCTAAACACTCAAGTCCCTAGTCCAGGTTTATCGCCTATTCGGTTCCATCCGCAGGAGTCCGCCGAGGTTTCCCATACAGCCCCGAACGATGTGTGCAGGGTTCCCGAGATACCAAACGGGCACTCGGTACACAGGCCACGGTGCCTACCGCAACACAACCCACCCCTAAGGTCAGCGTTGCGTGCGGCCCCAAAGATGCTACAAACACGAAACTACTTGCAACTCCGGACTATGAACAGGGGTGGTTAAGAAGCCGAGAGGGTCCATTGGTTTCGGCCCAATGCGTGGTAGTAGCTAGTTCATGGATCACAAACACAGATCTCAGTTCTTAAGTTCGGCCTCAATGAAACAACCCACCATGTACTCCTACATGGCCTCTCATCGATACCTTTACCAAATCGTGTTCAACACTTTCACTCTCGAACCAACACAACCTTTCACTCCAGTTCATCATCCCGATGAGCCGACTGACACAACTCTAAGCATAGCAAGCATAGCATGGTAGGAATCACAAACATGGCTCAATCAACTCCTACACATACTAGTGGGTTTCATCTAGTTACTTGTGGCAATGACAGTCATGCAAAGGAAGTGGGTTCAACTACCGCAGCACACAACAGTTGAATCGCGTTGTCTTAATGCAGAAACGAGAGCGAAGCGAGAACATGGGTTTGTATCGAATGATCAATGAATTGCTTGCCCGATGGAACTGGGTAGAGAACCCTTCGATGGGTAGTCGAGGTTATCTTCGGGGCAGAACCTATCATGAAAACACACCAAATAAACACACAAGACAATATGCAACAATATGATGCATGCTATGACATGGCAATATGGATGTGTGTTGGCCTAATGCAAGTTGAAAGAATAGGGATGAACTCATTTGAATCAAGGATTCAAATGATAGCTCATTTGAGTTAGTCCTAATGGTGCAATATATTATTCTGGTTATTCAGCATAGTTAACTTGTTTTAACATGCATGAAACCTGTACCAATGGATAGAGTGTATTTTTCTGATAATTTTCATATATAAATCTTTGCATTTGGAGTTATAGAATAAAAGTTATAAGCATTTGAAATTTGAATTATATTCTGAATTTATTATATAAAAATAAATCCAGAATTTGAATTAATGCGTCGGCATGAGGTCAAGATGACGTCAGGGTCAACGGGTCGTCCAGGTCAAACTGACCAGTGGGACCCGCATGTCGAGGTTAGTTTAACTAATTAAATTAATTAGAACTAATCCTAATTAGTTAACCGGGGTCCACCGTCATTGACTCGAGACAATCAGCAGGCCCACGAGACAGGGTCGATGGTCAACTCGCCGGCGTCTAGCCACCAAGCGAGGCCAAAGCAAGCGGAGCAAAGTGCTTTTGCACTTTCCGGGCACCAAATGGAGCGCGGGGAGCATCTACGTGGAGCTGGAGGTGAGCCGCGGCGTTTGGTGTAACTAGTTGGAGTCGGGGTGGCCGGAGTTGGCACCGGCGACGAGTCGGGCGGCGGCCGGGGCTCGGGTGATGTCGGGTTTGTTGCTAGAGGGCTCGGCGAGGCGCGGGAAGTGCATAGTTAGGCCCAGCGCAACTCGGTGAGTGCGATGGACAGGGTGGCGTGGCCGTTGGGTGGCCGGAGCCTCGTCGGCGACGAGCTCATGGCCGGTGCGTTCGGGTGATCGACGTGCGCTGCTGTGGTGCAAGAGGAAGAGAGCGGAGAGGATGGGGAGTAGCCAGCTCACAGTGAACCGTAGAGAGCCTTGTCGGGTCGGGGGCGGTCGATGCGGCGGCGGCGATGGGGATCTCCGCGGCTTCGAGCTCGGTCGAGGTCGGTGTAGTGGCTTGGGTGCTTAGAGCGAGCGGGACCCGCTAGCTAGGGGTAGTGGGGTGCGGCGGAGCTGCTGGACATGGTGGGGAGGAGCATGGACGGCGGGAGCACGGCGTCGACGGTGGCGCTGTCGGCGATGGCGTCGGCCAGGTTGGGGAGAGCGAGAGAGAGAGGCAGGGGAAAGTGACGTGTCCGGGTCGGGCGACGACGCGGGTCGCCCAAGGCGGCGAGCGGCGAGGTGAAGCAGGGCGGCGGCCAGCTGCGTGGCGCGCCCTGCGCTCGCCGGCCGGCACCAGTTGCTGCTGGCGAGCCAAGCAGCTGTTGGCCGGCTGCTGGGCTGGGCAAGCACGTGGGCGAACGCAGGCGACAGTGGCGTTTTTTCTTTTTAAGTTTTTCTATTTTCTGAACTTTGTTGGGGTTTTAAAAATACCAAAACTATTTTAAAAATCACCAAAATGCTCCTGGTCACTTGTTGGAATATTCCCAACATGAAACATTTCAGTTTGACAATTTTGAACATTTAAAATATTTTATATAATTTAAAATGCTCATTTCAAAACTTGTGGATTAATCCTAGAACCCTTAGATGACCTAGAAAATGATCCACCTCCTTTGACATGGATTTTGAACCCAAACAAAGAGGATGAGCATTTTGAAGGGCATTTCGATTCATTGAAATAATTTTAGTAAACCCTAGTTCTTTTAAGGGGGTGTTCGGGGTTTCTGCCTTCCCATTTCAAATTCAAATGAAATTTAAACATGATGCACACCCTAATGCATGGTCTATCCGGGATGTGACAACTCACCCCACTCAAAAGAATCTCGTCCCAGATTTAGGATCTGTTGCGAAAAAGGTGGGATACTCAAGTCGAAGACGATCCTCCCTTTCCCAAGTTGCTTCTTGCTCGGAATGGTTTGACCATTGAACCTTTAGAAACTTGATATTCCGACGTCGAGTGGTACGCTCGGCTTGATCGAGAATACGAACGGGATATTCTCGATAGGTGAGGTTATCTTGGAGATCAAGCGTTTCGTGGTCCACTCCACGGATAGGATCCGAGAAGCAACGCTGAGTTGGGAAACGTGGAAGACATCATGGACTCGGAAAGATGCGGAGGTAGTTCCAATTGGTAGGCAACTTCCCTCGTTTGGCAAGAATGCGAAAGGGTCCAATGTAACGAGGAGCCAACTTGCCTTTGATACCGAATCGATGGGTTCCTTCAAAGGAGTAACCCGAAGGAAGCCTTCGCCAATTTCATAAGCCATAGGCTTATGCTTGCGGTCATATTGGCTCTTTTGACGAGATTGGGCTGTTTTCAATTTCTCACGAACAACGCGAACCTGCTCTTCGCTTCTGAATCATATCCGGGCAAAGAGTTGTCTCTCCCGGTTTCGACCAGTTAAGAGGCGTTCACATTTCCGTCCATAAAGAACTTCGAAGGGCTTTGCCTGTGCTGGCTTGATAACTATTGTTATAAGCGAACTCGGCGAATGGAAGGCATTTCTCCCAATTCATGCCGAAAGAGATGACAAAGCTCAAGCATATCCTCTAGGATTTGATTGACTCGTTCTACTTGACCACTTGATTGGGGATGGAAAGCGGTGCTAAAGGAGAGCGAGTTCCCATAGCGTTTGGAAACTTTCCCAAAATCGAGAGGTGAAAAGACTCCCACGGTCTGAGTTAATCTCCAATGGAACACCATGAAGAGACACTATTCGAGATGTACAACTCAGCTAGCTGGCTAGCGGTTATACTCTCACGAACAGGTAGGAAGTGGGCTACTTTGGAAAGACGATCAACAACAACGAAGATAGCGTTATTCCCTCTCTTGGTCCTGGGAAACCCGTAATGAAATCCATACCGATTTTATCCCATTTCCATTCAGGAATTTCCAAAGGTTGAAGGGTACCAGAGGCCGTTGATGCTCGCTTAACTCGACGGCAGACGTCGCAGATTAGCAATGTATTGAGCGATTTCTCTCTTCATCCTAGTCCACCAAAACCTCTGGCGAGGTCTTGATACATTTTAGTACTACCGGGATGAATGGTGAGAGGAGAGTCATGAGCTTCCTTAGGATCAATCGCCTCAGGTTGCGCACCTTGGGGACCACTAGACGGTCTCCAAAGAACACGACACCTTGTTCATCAATGGAGAAACAATCTGCGACTCCTTTCTTGATGTTTCTCCTGATACGGGAGATTCCCGGATCTACCTTCTGTGCTTTGATGATCTGATCCGTAAGGGTAGGTTTCGCCACCAGGGTGGAAAGGAATCCTCGAGGAACAATGTGAAGATTAAGCTTACGAAATTCCTCGTGGAGAATTGGTTGACTTTGTTGTAACATCAGATTGTTACAATAAGATTTGCGACTTAGTGCGTCAGCCATGACATTGGCTTTGCCTGGGGTGTAGGATATTCCTAAGTCGAAATCTGTAATCAACTCGACCCAACGTCTTTGCCTGAGATTCAAATCCGGTTGGGTGAAGATATATTTCAGACTTTGGTGATCAGTGTAGATTTCGCAACGATTACCCAGAAGGTAATGTCGCCAGGTTTTGAGTGCATGAACCACGGCCGCAAGCTCTAGATCGTGTGTGGGATAGTTATCCTCATGTGGACGCAACTGTCGAGAAGCGTAGGCAATCACATGACGATCTTGCATGAGTATGCAACCTAGTCCTTGTCGCGAGGCGTCGCAATAGATAATAAAGTCCTTAGAGAAATCTGGTGGAACAAGTACGGGAGCAGATGTCAGGCGTCTTTTCAGTTCCTGAAAGCTGATCTCGCACTGTGGCGTCCATTCGAACTTCTTATCTTTCTTGAGGAGTTCGGTTAGAGGTTTAGCAACTTTAGAGAAATTCTCGACGAAGCGGCGGCAATAGCTCGCTAAACCGAGGAAACTCCGAACTTGCTTGACCGATTCAGGTGGAGTCCAATCAAGGACGGCTTGAACTCGCTCGGGATTGACAGCAATACCCTTACCAGAGATTACATGTCCTAGATAGGTCACTTCTGGTAACCAGAATTCACATTTAGAGAATTTGGCATAAAGGCGGTGCTCTCGAAGTTTCATCAATACTAGCCTTAGATGTTCGGCATGTTCTTCCTCATTCTTGGAGTAGATGAGTATATCATCGAGGTATACCACGACGAATTTATCCAAATACTCCATGAAGATTGAGTTCATTAACCGAGAGAAAGTGGCTGGAGCATTGGTTAACCCGAAGGACATGACGGTGTACTCGTATTGGCCATAACGAGTGACAAAGGCCGTTTTAGGAATGTCCCGTTCTTGATTTTGATTTGATGGTAGCCCAACCTCAAATCCATCTTGAAAAGATCGAGGATCCAGCGAGCTGATCATACAGTGTCGTTGATCCCGGGAGCGGATACTTGTTCTTGATAGTGACCAAATTGACAGTCGGTAATCTACAACCATCCGATCCGTACCATCCTTCTTCTTGACGAAGAGGACGGGCAAGCCCATGGAGATGAACTAGGACGGATGAAACCCTTTTGCAAGGACTCATCGAGTTGTTTCTTAAGTTCAGCTAGTTCTAGGGTGCCATCTTATAAGGTCTTCTAGAGATTGGGACGGTTCCGGAATAAGATCTATCACGAACTCGACATCCTGTCGGTGGAACACCGGCAGTTCTTCCGAAAGACATCCGGAAATCACGGACTACCGGAATATCTTCGAGGTCCGGAAGAGGGTTGGCATTTAAGGAGTAAAGTCTGGCGCTTAGACACTCGGGTTAAAACATCCACCGTTTTGCCCAAGGATGGGTAAGTTGAACAGTTCTAGTAGAGCAATCAATCTTAGCGTAATGGGCTGACATCCAGTCCATACCCAAGATGATGTTTATGTCCGAGGACTTGAGAGCTATTAGAGATGCAAGAAAGACTAATCATCGACAAGAATTTCATTCCCATGACTTATTCTAGAGGTTTGCCATCTAGAACCGGGAGTTTGAATTTCCATGGAGGTAGGCATGTCACGAATGTGGTGTTGTGCAATCGAGCATAGCTCTCGAAATAAATGAATGAGATGCTCCAAGATCAAAAGAACAGTTGCGGATGGCAATTAACAAGAAGCGTCGAGGACGGCGTTGGGATCCTCATAGGTTTCTTCAGCAGAGACATAGTTGACATGGCCACGGCGGTGGCAACGGCTTGGCATAGGGCACCTTTCTGCTGGCTTGCCGCGGCCAACAGACTTTCCAGCTTGATTGGGGTTGTTCTGGGGACACTCTCGGATATAGTGGCCCGTCTCTCCACATTTGAAGCAAGTGATCACATTTGGACGTGGAGCAGCACTAGCAGTTGGACCTCCATAAGTCTTGGGTGGAAAATACGGCTGGTTGGGGCGAGGCGCCTCGAAGGATGGCCTCGGGGTGTACCTAGGTGGTAGAGCCGTATTTGGAACCCAAACCCGCGCTTCGGGATCGAGCGGATGACGATCCGTAATCACGGATGTGTTTGCGTGAAGCCTCGAAATCAGTCTGCCCAGTTCTCGGCGCTGATAGCCTTATTGACTAGCTTCGGGAAAGAGGTACATTCATGCAGACGGAGATCTCGGCGTAGCTCAGGGCTAAGTCCCTTGCGGAACCTTGCCTGCTTCTTAGCATCGGTAGAAACTTCTTCGGGAGCATATCGTGCTAACCTCCCAAATTCACGGTCAGAGGCATCCACCGTCACCGCCTTGGGTGAAACTGCAAAATTCCTCACGCTTGCGGTCCATAAGACCTTCGGAATATGGTGCTCATGAAGGCGGCACTGAATTCATCCCAAGTTGTAACTTGTCCAGCCGGACGATAGCCTCATAATTTTCCCACCGAGATCTGGGGGCCTTCCAGATGATAGGCGGCAAAGGTAACCTTGTCACCTCAGCCACGTTAGCGGACGCAGCTTGTGGTGGATCTGCGAGCCAATCATCTGCGTCGAGAGGCTCGACGGAACATTTGAACTTTGGAGGATATAGCTTGACGAAATCATTGAGTGAAACCCCATCGCTTCTTGGCTGGCGTGCTGTGTTTTGTTCAATCCGCTCCAATAAGCGGTTGGTTTCAGCTTATTATGCTTCGCTTCCAAAGATCACCTCGGCCAAAGATGGCGGTTGCGCAGATTCACATTTCGGCTGCATGGCTTCTCCTGCTCTGGAACAGCAGGAGTATTTGAGTGTTGACCATCCCGGGAGACAAAGCAAAGGTTTAAACCAGGATGGCAGAATTTAACAAGGAAGTGCGGAAGGTAATGGACAGCATGGAATGCAAAGATGTTCATCCGTATGACATGGTAATATAAAACTGCCATATATATATATACCATCGGTCATACACACCATTCATAGTTTAGTACAAGCCTGACGGAGTACAACTATAAGGAAAGGCGTTACATCTCATCGGAAGCATTCCAACTCCTATACATTATTTTTCTACACTTCCGGAACGATACACACTAAGTCGTATTCCACGAGTCACGCAGGATGGTGGAAACACAACTAGTACCATACTAGGAATACTACTACTATCTCAGGCAGCTCCATAGTAGTCCTCATAGAAGTCACCACCCAGACCTGGAAGTGGAACATGATCGTCCGGAAATGATAATCCTGTGGGGCCTGTGGACCATAAGGACTCGGATGTGGCCGTGGTCCAACAAACGGTGGCGAGGAGGCCCACGAGGAGGAGTGATGCCTCCAACCTCACGCCACTCCATAAAGTCCGCAGACTCGCCCGCACAGGTACAAGTCTCTCATGTCCATATATCCGCTTGCACGGTGCAAACCTAGTCGAGTAGCCCAAAGGGTCGAGCGGGCATTAAAAGCTCCATACGCAAGGCCGGTTCTCACGGTCCTTGTCCTCCAAAGAACTCAAGAGTAGTGCGAAGGAGTGAGTCCTCATGGGATGCATCGCTGTACAAACCTCAAGGTAGCCATGCGCCCGTGAAGAGATGCTGGCATATAGCGGAAATCAGTGTTGCTCAGCAAAGCAGTTCTGGCTCGAATAATAGTCATCATGGAATAGGCTGCATCTTGCACAGACATTCCAATAGTGATTCCGAGCCCATAAGAACAGTGAAGTGGCTCAGTAGCTCCGGGGTAAGATGGATAAATCCGGACCGTGCATAGGTATTGGCTTTGATTGAAATCCCTGAACTGCTCCTCGACGGTATACTCAGGGTACCATCGATAACCAGACTCAATCATCACCCTAACCAACATGGCCGTGTGACCGCACACATCAATGCAACGGGTCAGGCGAACCACTTGGTTCTGGGCACGGGTGGCCATCTGAAAGCACAGCCACAATGCAAAGGCATTAGAATTTCTAGGAAAATCGGGCAGCATAACATCTAAATGCTCAAAATCAGATTTGAGACATTCAAAATCAGATTTGCAAAACCACTCAACAACATCATATCAAGGTTCTGGTTCAAATGATAGCATACTAAAATTTAGTAGCACCGAATCGAGGATGTAACCAACAATCCTATAAGTTACTACGGATTAGTAACACGTGAACTGATAGAGAGAAGAGAGCCTAGTCCTATACCCACGTCGAATGAGAAGAGGATGACTCGGATCGAGGGCATAAGGTAAAGGAGTAAAAAGAGCCTTACGTTCCTCCCACAATCAATTCCCTACATATAACTAAAGCATTTCTAGACTCAACTTCACCAGTTTGGCTTAGCGGACCTCACAGCAGCCCTCTCGATGCCAATGCTGTCAGGGACCCGATTCCAAGTCACATCGACCTAGCTGGTAACACCTCATATCACTTTGCGGCCTCACGCACGGTATTCCCACGGTGTCGCCTTACCATGGCCCGGGACCGCTTTAGCCTTTTGGCTCACGATATGATAGTGTCGCTAGCATCCACATGACAAAGAACCGGGCCGACATGGCTAGTCGTGAACCCAAAGCGGCACTAACCTATGGGGACAGGCATACATGAAACACTTGAGCATGTCGGTCATCAACGTATGAACTCGGGCTGTAGCACTGGGCTAACAGGACTCCGTATCCCGGCTGTAGCAGCTAGGCAGGACTCCAAGTATCACCGCGTGACATTTCCCGAAGGACGTATATAGGAACGAAATGAATCACATGCCGCCACCAAGTGTCCAAGCAAGAGTCTTTGGGCTAGCAGGACTCCGTGAACCGGGCTGTAGCGGACTACTATCGCTCGAAGCACGAGACTACATTTCCCCATATGAGAGGCTGCCAAGGATAAACAACTAGATTGTCGGATCCCACTCATACCAAGCATTTCAATCATACACGCATTATGCCCGATATGAGTAAATACAACAAGGCATCACAACAAAACTCTACAACTCAAGTACTTTATTTAAGAGGCTCGAGGAGCCATACATAACATATTCATACAGGTAGGGGTCACATGACCCAACACTCAAGTCATACAATCATACAAGCACATGCGGAAGCAAATTGTCTGAGTACGACTCTAGAAAGAAAGAAAGCTTGTTGGAGCCTTTCTATCTACAATGGCCCTTCACAAGTCTTAGATCGCCACCGGTGGCTAGCTTACTCGTCAAGTCAACATCTACATAGAATCCGTCGGAGGGGTAGTATAGTCCTCTGAAAAATATTGATTAAGCAAACATGAGTACAAAAGTACTCAGCAAGTCTTACCACGTAATCCTATCATACATGCACATTCTCAAGGAAGGAAGTGGAGTTATTTGCAGCAAGCCAGCTTTGACTCTTGGCTAAGCTATCCTCGTGACACACTTTGTAAAGCATTTTGTCGCATACGAGTCCACTAATCACCATCACAATACTCCACCGTGGATCCTCTCTCGTCATCCCCGAGAGGGCCATCCACGATACTCACACTTATCTTGAGGCTTTTAGTAGTATCCATTTACTTGTCTATGAACTGATATAGGTAACCCGAAGTCCTTCTCCGTGGACACGGCTATTCAATAGATCATATTTAACCCTGCAGGGTATACTTCTTCACACACGCTCACCACTTATAAATCGTTTACGACATGTACTCGCAACCTTCAAGCGGAAGCCCAACGTGGGTGTCGGCCACAGCCTACCTAAACACTCAAGTCCCTAGTCCAGGTTTATCGCCTATTCGGTTCCATCCGCAGGAATCCGCCGAGGTTTCCCATACAGCCCCGAACGATGTGTGCAGGGTTCCCGAGATACCAAACGGGCACTCGGTACACGAACCACGGTGCCTACCGCAACACAACCCACCCCTAAGGTCAGCGTTATGTGCGGCCCCAAAGATGCTACAAACACGAAAACTACTTGCAACTCCCGGACTATGAACAGGGGTGGTTAAGAAGCGAGAGGGTCCATTGGTTTCGGGCCCAATGCGTGGTAGTAGCTAGTTCATGGATCACAAACACAGATCTCAGTTCTTAAGTTCGGCCTCAATGAAACAACCCACCATGTACTCCTACATGGCCTCTCATCGATACCTTTACCAAATCGTGTTCAACACTTTCACTCTCGAACCAACACAACCTTTCACTCCAGTTCATCATCCCGATGAGCCAGACTGACACAACTCTAAGCATAGCAAGCATAGCATGGTAGGAATCACAAACATGGCTCAATCAACTCCTACACATACTAGTGGGTTTCATCTAGTTCTTGTGGCAATGACAGTCATGCAAAGGAAGTGGGTTCAACTACCGCAGCACACAACAGTTGAATCGCGTTGTCTTAATGCAGTAAACGAGAGCGAAGCGAGAACATGGGTTTGTATCGAATGATCAATGAATTGCTTGCCCGATGGAACTGGGGTAGAGAACTGCCCTTCGATGGGTAGTCGAGGTTATCTTGAGGCAGAACCTATCATGAAAACACACCAAATAAACACACAAGACAATATGCAACAATATGATGCATGCTATGACATGGCAATATGGATGTGTGTTGGCCTAATGCAAGTTGAAAGAACAGGGATGAACTCATTTGAATCAAGGATTCAAATGATAGCTCATTGAGTTAGTCCTAATGGTGCAATATCTTATTCTGGTTATTCAGCATAGTTAACTTGTTTTAACATGCATGAAACCTGTACCAATGGATAGAGTGTATTTTTCTGATAATTTTTCATATATAAATCTTTGCATTTGGAGTTATAGAATAAAAGTTATAAGCATTTGAAATTTGAATTATATTCTGGAATTTATTATATAAAAATAAATCCAGAATTTGAATTAATGCGTCAGCATGAGGTCAGCATGACGTCAGGGGTCAACGGGGTCGTCCAGGTCAAACTGACCAGTGGGACCCGCATGTCAGGGTTAGTTTAACTAATTAAATTAATTAGAACTAATCCTAATTAGTTAACCGGGGGGGGTCCACCTGTCATTGACTCAGACAGTCAACAGGGCCCACGGACAGGGGTCAGTGGTCAACTCGCCGGCGTCTAGCCGCCGGCGAGGCCAGGCGCGGCGGAGCAAAGTGCTTTTGCACTTTCCGGGCACCAAATGGAGCGCGGGGAGCATCTACGTGGAGCTGGAGGTGAGCCGCGGCGTTTGGTGTAACTAGTTGGAGTCGGGGTGGCCGGAGTTGGCACCGGCGACGAGTCGGGCGGCGGCCGGGGCTCGGGTGATGTCGGGTTTGTTGCTAGAGGGCTCGGCGAGGCGCGGGAAGTGCATAGTTAGGCCCAGCGCAACTCGGTGAGTGCGATGGACAGGGTGGCGTGGCCGTTGGGTGGCCGGAGCCTCGTCGGCGACGAGCTCCGCGGCGGTGCGTTCGGGTGATCGACGTGCGCTCGTTGTGGTGCAAGAGGAAGAGAGCGGAGAGGGCGGGGAGTAGCCGGCTCACAGTGAACCCGTAGAGAGCCTCGCCGGGTCGGGGACGGTCGATGCGGCGGCGGCGGCGATGGGGATCTCCGCGGCTTCGAGCTCGGTCGAGGTCGGTGTAGTGGCCGGGGTGCTTAGAGCGAAGCGGGACCCGGCTAGCTAGGGGTAGTGGGGTGCGGCGGAGCTGCTGGACATGGTGGGGAGGAGCATGGACGGCGGGGAGCACGGCGCGTCGGCAGTGGCGCGTCGGCGATGGCGTCGGCCAGGTTGGGGAGAGCGAGAGAGAGGCAGGGGAAAGTGGCGTGTCCGGGGTCGGGCGACGACGCTGGGTCGCCCAGGCGGCGGCGGCGAGGGTGAAGCGAGGCGGCGGCCAGCTGCGTGGCGCGCCCTGCGCTCGCCGGCCGACACCGAGTTGCTGCTGGCCGAGCCAAGCAGCTCATTGGCCTTGGCTGGCTGGGCTGGGCAGCAGTGGGCGACACAGGCGACAGTGGCGTTTTTTTTTTTAAGTTTTTTCTATTTTCAGAACTTTGTTGGGTTTTTAAAATACCAAAACTATTTTAAAAATCACCAAAATGCTCCTGGTCACTTGTTGGAATATTCCCAACATGAAACATTTCAGTTTGACAATTTTTGAACATTTAAAATATTTTATGTAATTTAAAATGCTCATTTCAAAAACTTGTGGATTAATCCTAGAACCCTTAGATGACCTAGAAAATGATCCACCTCCTTTGACATGGATTTTGAACCCAAACAAAGAGGATGAGCATTTTGAAGGGCATTTCGGATTCATTGAAATAATTTTTAGTAAACCCTAGTTCTTTTAAGGGGGGGTGTTCTGGGGTTTCCTGCCTTCCCCATTTCAAATTCAAATGAAATTTAAACATGATGCACACCCTAATGCATGGTCTATCTGGGATGTGACACGTCCTCAATCGGCGGAGTCGGCTCCGAGCTAAGGGTCGCAGCAGACGCTGGTGCGGCCTCCAAGGCACTGTTCGGCGGCAGAGCTAGATCGTGCCCATCGAGGCAGTGCGGTGCGCTTGGCTGTGGCTTGAATCCGTCGAAGATCAAGTCTCCGCGGATGTCGGCCATGTAGTTCAAACTCCCAAATCTGACCTGATGGCCAGGGCGTAGCTTCGATCTGCTCGGATGGCCAAGTGAATTGCCCGCATGCAAAGCCGCCCGAATACAAAGATCTGTCCGGGGAGAAAAGTCTCACCCTGGACCGCGTCGTTGTTGATGATCGAAGGAGCCATCGAGCCTAAGGATGACGACACAGAGGAACTCTCAATGAAAGCACCAATGTCGGTGTCAAAACCGGCGGATCTCGGGTAGGGGGTCCCGAACTGTGCGTCTAGGCGGATGGTAACAGAAGACAAGGGACACGATGTTTTTACCCAGGTTTGGGGCCCTCTCGATGGAGGCAAAACCCTACTCCTTCTTGATTAATATTGATGATATGGGTAGTACAAGAGTGGATCTACCACGAGATCAGAGAGGCTAAACCCTAGAAGCTAGCCTATGGTATGATTGTCGTTCGTCCTATGGACTAAAACCCTCTCGTATATATAGACACCAGATAGGGTTAGGGTTACACAGAGTCGGTTACAATGGTAGTAGATCTACATATCCGTATCGCCAAGCTTGCCTTCCACGCCAAGGAAAGTCCCATCCGGACACGGGACGAAGTCTTCAATCTTGTATCTTCATAGTCCAGGAGTCCGGCCAACGGTGATAGTTCGGCTATCCGGACACCCCCTAATCCAGGAATCCCTCACCCGGCTCCTGTGTTTTGTTGCCTTACGTTCCGCTCTATCGGCTAATGCGGCACCAGGAGAACTACTGCGATTGTGCCCCGTTTCGGCCAGGCGAGCACCTCAGTAGAGATAGCCGAAAACTGATTGTCATGATATAGCGTGAGACTGGTCAACCACTCGATGACCCGCTGGAATCTTTAGAATTCCTCTGCATTGACGAAGGGCCATTTCCCGGCCAGGCACATACGCGCCCCGAATTCGGGTGAGCGCGGTGCCCCTAGGGGCTATATAGTAGCCCCATTGTAGAACTCCTATGGCTAAGTGAAAGTGATAAAGCATTATAGTCCGGTCGCCTAGTTTGCTGCGCTATCACCTCCTTTGTAGGACCAAGACGTTGGATCAAGAGTGAAAAGGCGCTTTCTGCAAACACCCCCGCATTATATGCGTGGGGGCTGAAGCCAAAGACTACCATCTTTCAGGTTATATACACATATACATTAACGGCCGCACATGAGGTATTTTAATTCTTGAAGGCACAAGTATAAAAAGCTTTTATATTCCATCGAAACATTGTTTCACAATAATACATGTTATTCGAACATAATATCCTTGAGCACTGCGTCTCTATTAAGCAGCGCCTGCGAACTTCACGACAATAGTGCTCGGCAGTACTTGGCTTCCGTCTGAATCTTGGGATGCAACATTGGTGGCCTTCATCTCAGCGCAGTATGTCTTGACACGGGCAAGAGCCATCCAGCGCACCCTCTATGCATCTTGACCGCCTCATTGCTTTGATATGCGGCACCGCACCAAGGAACTGCTGCACCAAGCCAAAATAACTCTTGACTCGGGCCTTTTCGCCACAAATGAGTCACGACATTCTTCATGGTAAGTCCGGACAACCTATTCAGCTCCGCCCATTCGTCCAAGCGATCGGTTAATGGATGTGGGCGCTCTGGATCTGGAATGCGACCAAAAAGCTCTTCCATCTCGTGATCCTTTTGATCTCCGAAGTGTTCGGCGCGTCCATGCTTCTCGCCGCCAACTCAGATAAGCATCCTCACTACTCGAGCCGGTCCAAGCTGAGCATATTTAGGATCCGTGAACTTCCTCCATGCGAAAGGGCTTTCCGGCCGCGATATCTCGGCTGGCGTAGCTCCTCCTTCATAGCTCTCATCGCAGAGCGAGCATCCTTGGCCTCGATGGTGGCCTTCTTCAGGTCCTCTTGCTCCGCTCGACCTTCTTTTTCAAGAAGCTCCCAGCGGTCGGTAGCATTCTTCAACTTCACAGCCATCTCGGCCATTTCCTTCTTGCTTCGGTAGTGAGCAGCCTGTTCGGCTTTTAGCTCTTCGGCCGCCTTTAAGGCAGCAGCATCACTTTTTCTGGCCTGCTCCTTGGCTCGGGCAAGCTCCTCCCGAAGGTTCTCCATGGCAGCAGCACCATCTGCATCAAGCATACGTGTTGTAAGGCATGGGCATCAAGCTCCCTTACCAGGTGTCCGCGGAGAAACCGCATACCTTGTGACTCGTCAAACCGCTTATTGACAAGCGCGATGTCAGCATCCGCCACGTCAAGTTGCCGCTTTAGTTCGACAAATTCATCAGTCCGGCTAGCCACCGGACGCTCCGCCACCTACATAGGAAGGGCGACATATTATAACCTCGGATTACGATCCTCGGCACGCTGTCATTTTTGACAAACGCACCGCGTCTCAGGGGCTACTATCTACACAGGGCGCATCTTATATATGCGGAACCGTCAAAAGGTACATCATTGCACGTACCTCAAAACCTGTCAGTAAACTTCTGGCGGCCTCGTACAACCCGCTTTCTGCGGAAGAAAATTTTTCAATCATCGTACCCATCAATGCACGGTGATCATCTGAGATAGACACTCGCCCGAGCAGACCCTTCAACTCCTCCGATCGTGCACCAGGAGGTGCCGGACTCGTCTGATGGCCTTTTTCGAAGGCCGGACACGAAGGGCTTTGGGGGGCCCTACGACCGCCCTCCACCCCTGCCGGATTCGGAGAAACCCTCCGCAACGACACCTCAGGTTTGTCCACCTCGCTAGGCGGTACGGAAGGGGGAAGCATTCCGCTCTCCATCATCTCCGGAGAAGATCCCCTGAAGACGAGCTCTGCTGAGAAGGGCTCAGATCCGAACTACAAGGTAAAATTTCGGTCATCTTCAGAAATAAAACAGGGATGTCTCTTATTTAAAAAAACTCCCCTCTCTACTTACGGCTCGCTGGAGGGCTAATCTCCTTGGGAAAATAATGTGGCCGGGGCATCTTCCGGCGCAGGCCCTCTGGCGAAGATTTCTTCCCCTGCTTTGAGGCCTTGGTCTCCGGATCTTCAGGGGCGGTCCTCTTCTCCCCTTGGATGGAGGGATTCTCGATCCCTCCTTTCTTGATAACCTCCTTATCGGAGGCAATAGCTTCCTTGTTCCCCCCTTCGCCTTCTTCTAAAGACGCAGCCTCCAGCATCTTGGTTAACACGGGATCCGGCGTGGTCTCAGGGAGGGGGGCCGGACACCTGATCAGTTTTGCTTTCGCTATCCACTCCTGTTTAAGGGACAACTCTTTTAAGGGCAAGTTTATGATAAATATACGGATAGCGTGTCCGGGTACGGGACTACTTACTTGAGCATCCGGGCGATTGCAGCTCAGACCTGCATCCTCGGTCAAGTCCGGACACATTGCTTGTGATCTGAAGAACAGTTTGTACATCTCCATGGGCGTTGCACCCATAAAATGTTGGAGAGCTCGTGGTCCCTCCGGATTGAACTCCCACAGGCGGAGGGGGCGACGTTTGCAGGGCAGGATGCGACAAATCAGCATGACCTGCGCTACTACGACCAGATTGATCTCTCTCTCTCTAGGACGTCTCGAATACGGCCCTGCAACAATGGCACGTCCTTGGACGGCCCCCGGTCAAGCCCTTTATTGACCCATGACGCCAGCCGCGGTGGAGGACCCGAGCGAAAGGCAGGTGGCGCCACCCATTTGGTGCCTGTCGATGTCAAAACCGGCGGATCTCGGGTAGGGGGTCCCGAACTGTGCGTCTAGGCGGATGGTAACAGGAGACAAGGGACACGATGTTTTTACCCAGGTTCGGGCCCTCTCGATGGAGGTAAAACCCTACTCCTGCTTGATTAATATTGATGATGTGGCTAGTACAAGAGTGGATCTACCACGAGATCAGAGAGGCTAAACCATAGAAGCTAGCCTATGGTATGATTGTTGTTTGTCCTACGGACTAAAACCCTCCGGTTTATATAGACACCGGATAGGGTTAGGGTTACACAGAGTCGGTTACAATGGTAGGAGATCTACATATCCGTATCGCCAAGCTTGCCTTCCACGCCAAGGAAAGTCCCATCCGGACACGGGACGAAGTCTTCAATCTTGTATCTTCATAGTCCAGGAGTCCGACCAACGGTGATGTTGATTCGTCGCACCTTGCCCTGCAAACGTCGCCCCCTCCGGTTGTGGGAGTTTAATCCGAAGGGACCACGAGCTCTCCAACATTTTATGGGCGTAACGCCCGTGGAGATGTACCAATTGTTCTTCGGATCACTAGCAATGCGTCCGGACTTAACCGAGGACGCAGGTCTGAGCTGCAATCGCCCAGATACTCAAGTAAGTAGTCTTGTTCCCGGACATGCTATCCGTATATTTATCATAAACTTGCCCTTAAAAGAGCTATCCTTTAAACAGGAGTGGATAGCAAAAGCAAAACTGATCAGGTGTCCGGCCCCCCTCCCTGAGACACGCCGGATCCTGTATTAACCAAGATGCTAGAGGTTGCGCCTTTTGAAGAAGGCGAAAGGGGGAACAAGGGAACCACTACCTCCGTGAAGGAGGCTATCAAGAAAGGGGGGATCGAGAATCCCTCCCTCCGAGGGGAGAAGAGGACCGCTTCTGAAGATCTGGAGACCAAAGCCTCGAAGCGGGGGAAGAAATCTTCACCAGAGGGTCCTACGGCGGGAGATGCCACGGCCGCACTATTTCCCCGAGGAGATCAGCCCTCCAGCGAGCCGTAAGTTAAGGGGGGGCATTTTTAAAAAAAGAGAGACATCCTCGTTTTATTTCTGAAGGTAACCGAAAGTTCACCTTGTATTTCGGATCACAGCCCTTCACAGTAGAGTTCGTCTTCACGGGATCTTGATCCGGAGATGATGGAGAGCGAAACGCCTCCGCCTACCGTACCATTATGCGAGGCGGACGACCCTGAGGTGTCGTCATGGAGGGCTTCTACGAATCCGGCGGGGCCGGAAGGCAGCCGTATGTCCCCTCAAAGCTCTCCATGTCTGGCCTTCGAAAAAGGCCACCGGTCGAGTCCGGCACCAACGGGTGTACAGTCGGAGGAGCTGAAGGATCTGCTCGGGCGAGCGTCTATCTCGGAAGATCACCGTACGTTAATGGATACGGTGATTGAAAGGATTTCATCCGCTGAGAGCGGATTGCATGAAGTCGTCGCAAGTTTACTGACGAGTTTTGAGGTACGCAAAATGATGTACCTTCTGACAGTTCTGCATATAAAATGCGCCTTGTATAGATAGTAGCCCCTGAGACTTGGTGCGGTGTCAAAAATGACGGCGCGCCGAGGATCATGACCCCAGGTATAATATGCGCTCTTCCTATGTAGGTGGCGAAGCGTCCGGTGGCTAGCCGGGCTGATGAATTTGCCGAATCAAGAGGCAACTTGACGTGGCGGATCACGGACATCACGCTTGTTAATAAGCGGCTTGACGAGTCACAAGGTATGCAACTTCTCCGCGGACACCGGTAAGGGAGCTTGACGCCCATGCCATACAACATGTATGCTTAATGCAGATGGTGCCGCTGCTATGGAGAACCTTTCAGCGGAGCTCGCCGAGCCAAGGAGCAAGCTGAAAAAAGTGATGCGGCGGCCTTGTAGGCGGCCGCAGAGCTAAAAGCCGAATAGGCTGCTCACTGCCGAAGCAAGAAAGAAATGGCCGAGATGGCCATGAAATTGAAGAATGCTACTGACCGTTGCGAGCTTCTTGAAAAAGAAGATCGAGCGAAATAAGAGGACCTAAAAAAGGCCGCCACTGAGGCCAAGGAGACTCGCTCTGCGATGAGAGCTATGAAGGAGGAGTTGCGTCAGGCCAGAGATATTGCGGCTGGAAAGCCCTTTTTGATGCGGAGAAAATTCACGGATCCTAAGTACGCTCAATTGGACCGGCTGTGGAGTGGGAATGATGCTTATCTGGACTTGGCGGCGAGTGCCGCAGACGCGACCGAACACTTCCGAGGTCAAAAGGATCACGGAATGGAAGAGCTTTTTTGGTCGCAGTTCCATAGTCCGGAGCATCCACTTTCGTTAACCGATTGTTTGGCCGAATGGGCTGAGCTGAATAGGTTGTCCGGACTTGCCATGAAGGCTGTCGTGACTCATTTGTGGCCGAAAAGGCCTGAGCCGAAGAGTTATTTTGGCTTGTTGCAGCAGTTCCTTGGTGCGGTGCCGCATATCGATGCAATGAAGCGGTCAGCACGCATAGAGGGTGCGCGGATGGCTCTTGCCCGTGTCAAGCCATACTGGGCGGAGATGAAGGCCACCGACGTTGCATCCCAAGATTCGGACAGAAGCCGAGTACCTGTCGAGCACTATTTTTAGGAAGTCCTGCAGGGCGCTCGTTTAATAGAGACGCAGTGCTAAGGATATTATGCTTTAATGACATGTATGATTTGTGATAACAAAGTTTCAATATAATATAAGAGCTTTTTATACTTGTGCGTTCAAGTATTAAAACACCTCCTGTGCGGCCGTTGATGTATATGTGTATATAACCTGAAAGATGGCAGTCCTTGGCTTCAGCCCCCACGCACATAGTGCGGGGGTGTTTGCAAAAAGGCGCATTTTCACACTTAATTCAACGTCTTGGTCCTGTAAAGGAGGTGATAGCGTAGCAAACTAGGCAACCGGACTATAATGCTTTATCACTTTCACTTAGCCATAGGAGTTTGATGGTGGGCTATCAGATAGCCCCTAGGGGCACCGCTCTCCCGAATTGGGCGCGATGTGCTGACCGAAACGCCCTTCGTCAATCTTGGGAATTCTAAACATTCCGCTGGGTCATCAGTGGGTTGACCAGTCTCACGCTATATCATGACAATCGGTTTTCGCTTTCATCTCTTGAGTGCTCACCGGCGAACCAGGCACAATCGCAGATAGTTCTCCGGTGCCGTTAGCCTATAGAACGGAACGTAAGGCAGCAAAACACGGAGCCGGGCAAACCCAACATTTGACCAAAGACATGACTCGGAGCTGATGCATATAAGGCCTAACTCGAGACGCCAACACTCCCTAAGGTATTCAGTCTTTATGAAAACAGGCAGAATAATGCCTAAGCCCTGGTGTCCAGTGCACGCAAAAAATTCTGGTGCGGCCGATGCCAAAATGCCAGCCTCCTCCTCGGTTATAGCAAGAAACCGGGGATGTGTATCAACAAGAGGCAGTAAAACGGTTTACGCAGGGTCTTAATCTGAAAAGAATCCTTGCAGCGGGTCCCTCTGCACGTCTGCTACCAGTGTCTCCGTTGTGCCGTATCACGGGCGGGTGTAGCACGGTGTTCATCTGTAAAGAGAAGAACTTAGTTGAAAGGAAAAAAAGGATCGTCACGAAAAATGTACTTTATATTAAATAAACAGAGTACGGTTCGAAAAGTGAATACGATTGAGCTTTATTGTCTCTTGTTGTACATGCGTGCAGCCCCTTGTACGGGGGTATGCCGCTAGTAGGCACCAGACTCGTCTAGCCATGTCCGGGGTTCGAATGACCTATTCAGGTGCTTTTATTAGCGGGGCCGGATTGGTGTGGGGCTGTCAAGGTAGTCTCACGTTCTTCCGTGCTCAAGTAACACTTAATACTCCCTTTTAATGAGATGATGCCGCGTGGACTGGGCATTTTAAGTGTAAGAGATGCATAATGCGGTATTGCGTTAAAGCGGGTGAAAGCTTCACGTCCTAGTAGTGCTTGATAGCTACTTTTGAATGGGGCGATGTGGAAGGTTAAGTTTTCGCGGCGGAAGTTGTCGGATGAGCCGAACACAACTTCTAGCAGTAGGGAGCCTGTACAATGGTCATATAGGCCTGGCATTACCCCTTTGAAGGAGGTGTTGCTATGGCGAATTTTGGTTGGGTCTATCCCTATTTTACGGATTGTGTCCTGATATAGCAGGTTTAGATCGCTACCTCCGTCCATTAGGACGTGTGTAAATTGGAGTCCGTCGATTATAGGATCTAATATCAAGGCAGTCCATCCTGCGTTTCGGATACTTCCAGAATAGTCCCGATGATCGAAGTTGATTGGTTTTGACAACCATCGTTGGGACTCTGTTGGGATAGACCGTGCGGCGCGTGTTTCTATGGGCGCCGCTCTGTGTTTCCCTTTTGTCACTTAAAGTGAGTTCACTGTTTTGACTTTTTGTGGGAAATTCTTTTGTTTTCCGGTGCTCTGCTTGTGGGGTTCGTCATCATCCTCGCTTGGTGTGTCGAGCCCCTTGTGTTCGGCATTGAGTTTGCCGGACTGCTTGAAGACCCAACAATCTCTGTGGGTATGGTTTGCGGCTTCCCGAGTCTTGTGGATTTGGCATATTTTGTCCAAGATTTTGTTTAGGTTGGATAGCTCGTCGCTGTTGTCCTTGAGGGGCAGTTTTTTATGACTCTGCCGGGAGCTTCTGAATCCGGCGTTGACTGCCGTGCTCTTCGGGCTATTTCCCTTTGTCCAGCGCTGGTCCTTGCTGCGTTGTGGTTTTCCATGTCCATCCCTGACTTCGGATGTACTTGGGTCGTTCGTACTGCTTCTTGCCAGCCAACTATCCTCTCCCGCGCAAAAGCGGGTCATGAGGCTTGTTAATGCAGCCATGGTTCTCGGCTTCTCCTGGCCGAGGTGTCTGGCAAGCCATTCGTCTCGGACGTTGTGTTTGAAAGCTGCTAAGGCTTCGGCGTCCGGACAGTCGACTATTTGGTTCTTTTCGATGATGAACCTATTCTAGAATTTGCGGGCTGACTCTTCGGGTTGTTGAGTTATGTGACGTAAATCGTCTGCATCCGGAGGATGGACATAAGTCCCTTGAAAATTTGCCCAAAAGGCATCCTCGAGCTCTTCCCAACTTCCAATGTTATTTTCAGGGAGGCTTTTGAGCCAATGCCGGGTTGGCCCTTTGAGCTTGAGGGGTAAGTATTTTATGGCGTGGAGATCGTCTCCTCTAGCCATGTGTATGTGGAGGATGTAATCCTCAATCCAGACTCGAGGTCATTGTTCCGTCGTATGCCTCTATGTTTACGGGTTTGAATCCCGCTGGGAATTCATGATCCAGCACCTCATCGGTGAAACACAGGGGGTGTGCTGCACCCCTATATTTTGGTGTGCCGTGATGTTCGGATAATTGGCGTGTTTCATTGCTTGGAAGAGCTTGCTTTATCGGCCCATAGATGGACCTAACTGGGCCATCCTTCTGAAGCGAATCCTTATGCGGATCGCGTGCCGGCTTGTGTGCGACGCCGCTTGCCGCACCGTGTTTGCTATGTGGTCGTCTATCCGACCGGGCGGCCTCTTTGTTCTTTGATGGCGGGGGCTCTACGGCCTCCTCATCGAATTCGGGCAGTAATTTGCGCTTCGGGTAGCTCTTTGTTTGGCGACTGTCGCCGTATTTCTCTGCGGTGTTGAGTACTTTGCTCCATCTTATTCTGAGTGCATCTTCCGCTGTTTTGAGCTTCCGCTTCTGCTTTTTCACGCTTCTGCAGATGGCGGCGAGCCTTTGTGGAGGTTCTTCTGCTCCAACAATTTGTCCAGCGTGAGATCGTCGGTATTATCTTTGCCGGGGCGGGTTGTCTATCAAGTTGTCCTGTTAGGGCGGTTGCTTTCGATAGTGTGTTAAATCATCCACCGGTTCGCCCTGCTCTATGGCTGGGTCTGTGTGGCTGCTGTCTTTGTCGAGGCGGGACTTGGTGCGGTGTTTACGTTGCCGTTTTGACTGCTTTTCGAGGGATTTATCCTTCTTAGTGTCCCGATGTTCCTCGTCATCGCTTCCTTTAGGTGTATCCACCGTGTATACATCATGGGATGAGGTGGTTGTCCAGTATCCTATAGGTGCTGGTTCATGGTTGTCTCCTACATCGTCGTCCATACTGTCGATGTCTTCGGAGTCGAAATCGAGCATGTCGTTTAAGCTTTTGACAGTGGCTACAAAGTGGGTGGTGGGTGGGCGTTGAATTTCTTCGTCGTCCGCATCCTAACCTTCCTGACCGTAGTTCGGCCAGGGCTCTCCTGATGAAGAGAGAGTAATGAATTCAGGATGTCACCAAAGGGCGAGTGCTGAAAGATGTCCGCGGCAGTGAACTCCATAACCGGCGCCCAATTGGATTCGATTGGCAGGGGCACGGAGGGTTCGGAGTCCGGAGAGGAGTCCGACACCTTGGAGTCACGGGATCCGCAAAGGACAGGGATGGTGTTCGGCTCAAGAGCTATAGAGATTGTAGCCCCCGAGGCGGTGTCCAGCCACTCATCCTCGATCAGCGGAGTCGGCTCCAAGCTAAGGGTCGGAGAGGATGCTGGTGCGGCCTCCAGGGCACTGTTTGGCGGCAGAGCTAGATCGTGCCCATCGAGACAGTGCGGCGCGCTTGGCTGTGGCTCGAATCCGTCGAAGATCAAGTCTCCGCGGATGTCGGCCGTGTGGTTCAAACTCCCAAATTTGACACGATGGCGGGGGCGTAGCTTCGATCTGCTCGGATGGCCAAGTGAATTGGCCCGCGATGCAAAACCGCCCGAACACGAAGATCTGTCTGGGAGAAAAGTCTCACCCTGGACCGCGTCATTGTTGATGATCGAAGGAGCCATCGGGCCTAAGGATGATGACACAGAGGAACTCTCAATGAAAGTACCAATGTCGGTGTCAAAACCGGCGGATCTCGGGTAGGGGGTCCCGAACTATGTGTCTAGGCGGATGGTAACAGGAGACAAGGGACACGATGTTTTTACCCAGGTTCGGGCCCTCTCGATGGAGGTAAAACCCTACTCCTGCTTGATTAATATTGATGATATGGGTAGTACAAGAGTGGATCTACCACGAGATCAGAGAGGCTAAACCCTAGAAGCTAGCCTATGGTATGATTGTTGTTTGTCCTACGGACTACAACCCTCCGGTTTATATAGACATCGGATAGGGTTAGGGTTACACAGAGTCAGTTACAATGGTAGGAGATCTACATATCCGTATCGCCAAGCTTGCCTTCCACGCCAAGGAAAGTCCCATCCGGACATGGGACGAAGTCTTCAATCTTTTATCTTCATAGTCCAGGAGTCCGGCCAACGGTGATAGTTCGGGTATCTGGACACCCCCTAATCTAGGACTCCCTCAGTGCCCCTGGGAGCTGTTATATAAAACCACTCTTGTTGCCATAGACTGACCTCCTCTTGAAAAGAGCCCTCGGGCCATGAAGTCTCAGCATTCTTGCTTATAATAGCCCCTCCGCACTCTGCCTGTTGCCCCTTGATCATCTTCGGCTCCACCTTGAACGTCTTGAGCCACAATCCGAAGTGAGGGTAATGCGGAGGAAGGCTTATCTGACGATGAGCGGTGAGATGTGGAGGATGGACTCGAATCCAAGTTGTGAAATTCCAGCCCGTAATAAAACATGAGCCCCCTCACGAAGGGGTCCGTCGGAAACCTAGCCCCGAAGGAAGTGAGGCCTTGAACACCACGCTTTCACGGGTTTGGGAGAGGAATAACCTCCCCTTGGGCTGGCAGCCTATCACGAGATTTCGCCGGTTAGATACCTGGCATCTCTTAGCTTTAGGACGTCTTCTTCCGTGACGGAGGAAGGCATCCACCGGCCTTGAAGGTCTGAGCCAGACATCATCGAAGGTCCAAAGCGCCTGAATCTGGAGCTTTGGGTGTTGGGGCTTGAAGCGACGACCGGATTCGATTGAGCTTGAGAAAAAAGAGTGGGGCCTTGGTCTCTTTATAAAGAGGTTGAATACCAGGAGCCCTCCCCGTGACCGTTCAGGACTCGCCTTCGATAGAGGAGGCGTGCCAACGGGCACGACTTGATTACTGCGCCCGTATTAATGAGAATCCCAGAATAAGGGGACACGATCTTTGCTTTGACAAGGCGTGCCAAGAAACCGCCTCGCTAAACGCTGAGGTGGGACAGTAAAAACGATTCGAATAAAGGCTTGGCCGTGGTGTGATGTCACGTTGCGGAATACGTCAGCAGATTGAACTTGTGTAAATATTATTCTCTCTACGGTGGTATGTGGAACTTATTTTGCAGATACGGACACTATCCTTGTGTTCAAAATCTTCTATGAAGTATTCGGAGGAGGAACCCGCCTTGCAATGCGAAGACAATATGCGCGCGGACTCGTCGTCATCTAAGCCTGGTTCGAGGGGCTACTAAGGGAGTCCTGGATTAAGGGGTGTCCGGGTAGCGGGCTATAGCCTGGCGGACTCTGGACTATGAAGATACAAGATTGAAGACTTCGTCCCGTGTCCGGATGGGACTTTCCTTGGCGTGGAAGGCAAGCTTGGCGTCTGGATATGTAGATTTCCTACCATTGTAACCGACTCCGTGTAACCTAACCCTCTTGGTGCCTATATAAACCGGAGGGTTTTAGTCCGTGGGGCGAACAACAATCATACCATAGGCTAGCTTCTAGGGTTTAGCCTCTCTAATCTCGTGGTAGATCTACTCTTGTACTACCCATATCATCAATATTAATCAAGCAGGAGTAGGGTTTTACCTCCATCGAGAGGGCCCGAACCTAGGTAAAAACATTGTGTCCCTTGTCTCCTGTTACCATCCACCTAGACGCACAGTTCGGGACCCCCTACCCGAGATCCGCCGGTTTTGACACCGACAGCCTCCTTGACCTGCCTCCTTAGGAGAGGGACAAGAAAGGGATTACGGGCATCTTATCTCTTTTTTAGTTTGTAAGCCTGCGGGCCTTTGTTAAATTTAAAACTTGTAATCCCCTTGCTCATGTTTTTCATCTCGCACGAACTGTACCTGTATGGGATGTTTTTAATGAAAAAGGGATGCTTGCCGGGTTTTTCATTTGCGGGTAAATCCCGCGACAAGGAGTGAATCCTTGTTATTATTTAAGATAAACGTTTTTCGCCCGGCAACAGGCCTTGCCGTCCCCCTACTCCACTCGACCGTTCTCATGCTCTTGCCGGAGGCAGGGATGAAGTGGGCTTCAGGCTCCTCGACCCACCTCCTTGCCGCCGCGGCTACAACGGAATCCGGACCCAGGAAATAATCCTTGGGCATAGGAAAAACGGGGAGCACGGCAGCCTAGAGATAAAAACGAGGTTTCACATACCCCAGTCCGGTTCCGAAATGCATGACAGAGGATAGAAGACTTATCTGGATCTGCAGCCCCCCGGCAATCTCATCTTGCCGCGGTTGGATCCTTGTGCTCGCAGCCCCCTGGCAACTCTGGTTTGCCGGGGTCGGGGCGCCGGCCCGTTTCCTTCTTTCCGAGTAGCTCAACAGAAATGCTCATGTGCCCTGCGAACCAAAGGAGGACAGAAAAGGAACAGATAGACATGCACTCGACCTCTAGGCTAGGGGTTAGTCGCCGCTAGGCACTATCAACCCTAACCAAGGCCGAGACTCGACCTAGCATGCATGCTATAACTTAGGGCATGGCCTTCATTTATTTATGCTCAGGGTCTGCGCCTGGATTTGTACAAAGGGTCACATGCCTTGCCGGCAAAGCTTGTACAAAAGGTGGCTTGCCGAGAGGCCCGGCAAGCCGCGCCTTATGGGTAAAACTTGCGAAGATGCTCAATGTTACAGGAGTTGCTCCTTTGGGGCGGCATCTTGGTCTCAGCCGGACTGCGCCAGGCCTGGTGACTCGTATTACCCGATAAGGGCCTTCCCACTTCGGCGTCAACTTGGTGGAATTCTTGGCCGACTGAACGCGCTGAAGAACAAGGTCACCTTCCTCAAAGCTTCGGGCATGAACCTTGCGGCTATGGTAGCGGCGCAAGGCTTGCTGGTAGCGTGCCGCTCTCACAGCCGCCCGAAGACGATCTTCCTCAAGGAGCGTCGCGTCATCTTGGTGCAACGGCTCTTGCTCAAGCTCATCATAAGGGAGCACTCGAGGTGACCCGATTTGGCGTTGTCCTGATCGACCAAAGAACCGCCGACAACTCATCAATCCAGTGCCTTCCGCTCTTGTGCAGCTTGTCAAAGGTCTTCGTTCTCAGGCCTCGCAACACTTCAGCATTTGCCCTCTCCGCTTGGTTGTTGCTCCGTGGATGTGCCATGGAAGCAAGACAGACCTTGCTGCCGAGGTCTTGGATGTACTGCATGAAGGTGTGGCTTGTGAACTGCGTGCCGGTGTCGGTGATGACTTTGTTTGGCACACCAAAATGGCAGACCAGTCCTTGAAGAACTTGACGGCTGACTGAGCAGTCACCTTCCTCACTGCTTCCACCTCCGGCCACTTTGTGAACTTGTCGATTGCAACGTACAAGTACTCAAAGCCCCCGACAGCGCGGGGGAAAGGGCCCAGTATATCGAGCCCCCAGACCGAGAATGGCCAGGAGAGAGGGATTGTTTGAAGGGCTTGAGCTGGTTGATGAAGCTTCTTTGAATGAAACCGGCACGCTTCACACTTGGTTACTAGTGCCGTTGCATCTTGGAGGGAGGTGGGCCAGAAGAAACCTTGCCGAAACGCCTTCCCGGTAAGGGCCCTCGACCCTATGTGAGAGCCACATATGCCTCCATGTATCTCTGCCAACAGCTCCAGTCCTTCCTCTAGGGGGATGCACTTGAGTTTCACACCGTTCGGCCTTCTCCGGTACAGGACGTCATTGACGAACTGGTATAGGGCGGACCGACAAGCTACTTTCTCCGCTTCTTCCTACTCCTTAGGAAGTTCCCCTGTTTGGAGGAATTGGATGGTATGCTGCGCCCATGCCAGAGCCTGGGGCTCGATGGCAAGCGTCGGTGTCAAAACCGGCGGATCTTGGGTAGGAGGTCCCGAACTATGCATCTAGGCGGATGGTAACAGGAGACAAGGGACACAATGTTTTTACCCAGGTTCGGGGCCTCTCGATGGAGGTAAAACCCTACTCCTGCTTGATTAATATTGATGATATGGGTAGTACAAGAGTAGATCTACCACGAGATCAGAGAGGCTAAACCCTAGAAGCTAGCCTATGGTATGATTGTTGTTCGTCCTACAGACTAAAACACTCCGGTTTATATAGACACCGGAGAGGGCTAGGGTTACACAGAGTCGGTTACAATGGGAGGAGATCTACATATCCGTATCGCCAAGCTTGCCATCCACGCCAAGGAAAGTCCCATCCGGACATGGGAAGAAGTCTTCAATCTTGTATCTTCATAGTCCAGGAGTCCGGCCGAAGGTTATAGTCCGGCTATCCAGACACCCCCTAATCCAGGACTCCCTCAGTAGCCCCCGAACCAGGCTTCAATGACGATGAGTCCGGCGCGCAGATTGTCATCGCCATTGCAAGGCGGGTTCTTCTCCAAATTCTATGTACCTGTTGAATAGTGTCTGGCTTCTCATGAATATTGCGCTCCTTGGCTTCCACACCCAATAATGGCCATCTTCCATGTGTCAGACGAATGCGAAAAGCCAGGGTGTTTTTACATTTATCCCCCTAGCTGTGTAAATGAGCTGCCTTTTAAAGAGACAAGGATCTAGATCCAAATCACACCATCTTCTCTTCGCGAGCATTCATCGGAGCGCATCCGACAGAGATCCATTCCATCATGGCCAGTCGACGCAGCTCCTCCTCTCGCCCTCCCAGCCCTCAGCTTGGAGATTGGGAGAGATGCTCCGTCCCGCACAGCGAGCTAGTGACGCTCCAAGCAAAGGGGTTTCTCCCCCTAGCCTACATGGTCCCGGTTCGAGCCGGGCTTGCCACCAATAATTGTGGAAAGAAAGCGGTGGGCGTCCCCAATCCCTCCGAAGGAGAGCGGGTCTGCCTTGTCCCTTGTTTGATAAGAGGGCTCGGATTTCCAATTCATCCGTTTCTCCGGGGCTCCTAAAGTTCTACGGCCTCCAGTTGCACAACCTTACGCCTGCCTCCATATTGCATATTGCGGGCTTCGTAGCCCTTTGCGAGCTGTGTTTGGGCATCGAGGCTCATTTTGCACTATGGAAGAAGCTGTTCTGCCTTGTGCCCCGTTCTCAGAAGGGGTCAATATATCAAGTGGGTGAAGCCGAAGTATGGCGCATCGCCGGGACCGGATATCTATCCGGAACCCCAAAGAAGGCGTCCGAAGACTGACCTTCAGAATGGTTTTACATAGAAGATGCCCCCCTGCCGGATCCTTTTCGGATCGGCCTCCCCGAGTTTGATAATGCTCCCTTGAAGAAGCGCCTGAGCTGGCGTCCACGGAGCCCTCAGAAGGAGAATGACAAGGATGTTCTTTATCTAATGAGCCGGATAAGGCTGTTAGCTCATTCGGATGACCATGATCGAGTCATGGCCACATGCATTATCACGAAGTGCAGCCGCTTGATATAGAGGCCACCCCATGTGGGATTTCAGCGGGAGGATGATGCCACCCACTGCGGCCGTAAGGGGCCGGAATCGGTTGCCGCTCTGACGAAGATCTTGTCCGCATTGTACAAGGGAGAAGAGGAGGAATTCCTCCGCGTCAATTCTCAGGGCGGATTTTCTATGTAGAATCCTCCAAGCTGGGTAAGCGGACACTTATTTTTGCCCATCCGTTCCATATTCCCATAGTCAAGTACCTTATCTTGTGATTTCGACGCAGGAATTGCGTCGGGCCGTAAAGGATATAAACAGCGCTCCTCCACAACCCGAGGATCCAGAATGGTCACTCGATCCGGCCTCCCAAGAGGATCCGGACATATCCGTGGAGCTGATCGATGGGGTAATTTACCAACTGAGCATCGACAATGCTTCGGTGGCTATTACAGCCGATTATCCTGGACTGCTCCCCGCCTCACAAGTAATTGAGACCGAAGTCCTAATACTTAGAAGATGATCCATCCGTGCTTATTTTTTATCACCGTATATCAATTGTGTTTCGCAGGGGAGGATCTCGAGGCGGAATGCCGAGCCTGCGGTGACTAGCCAACAAGGGACCGCGAGGGCGGGTAGGCTAAAGAGACACGCAGTCCGGGTCGAGGCACCGGCGCAGCGATGAAGCGCTGCCTTATTCAAGATATTATTCTTCGATGCATACTACTTGCGCCGTGCTCTCCTTTTTTAGGAAAAATAAGGCTCGCCGGCCTATATCCGGAGAGATTGCCAATCGCGCCTCCACCAGCCAGGCTCCAAAGCCAGGTCCAGAAGCAGAGGCGAACACGAGGCGTGCGTCGGGCGCTCCTCTGACAGAGGATGCAGATAGACTGTCCGCCACCAATTCCGAGGTGGAGTGTGCCATGAATCACAGGCGCCGCCGGGCAGTTCTTCGCAACGCTTGTTTCTCCCAAGAGGCATTGGACGCCTTCAATTCGGGAGGTGCGTACCTCTGTGCCGCTCAAAATGGTCTAGCCAGAGCCACGGAGCAGTTTGTGAAAGACATACGGGTAAGAAAATTTGATGGTTATATATATCAGTAGCCCCTGAGACTTGAAACAGTTAGAATAACTAATTTAAGGATCATTTGTTATGCAGGATCTTACAGAAAAGAATACCCAACTGTCCTAGGAGCTGGAAGAGTGCAAAGCCCAACTTGAGGCCTCACTAGCCGCGACAGGGGAGGCCAAGGAGACCCCCTCTGGTAATATATGCTTCAAAAGATAAGTATGTTGTGAGGTGCAGTGTGTGTGCAAATCTGACAATAACATTGCAGATGGCGCCGGAGTAGATCCGGACAAGCAACAACTCTTGCGCTGGTTAAAGGCTGGCGAGAGCGTGCCTACGAAGGTGAGGCAGGAGAAGAATAATCTCCAAGATGCCAACACCCAGCTGGGCGAGGAACTAAAGGATGTTCGTGCCCAAATTGCCGGACTCCGTGAAGGAGAATAGGCGGCTTCGGTGCGGCATGTTTAGTAAGTGCTTGAGCGAACTTTGAAAAAGAGTCCGTGAGGAAGTCGACTAACAGTATTATGCGTAGGTATGCTCACATGTCATCCTGCGGAGAAATTCCCGTTCTATGGGTGACCTTCTTCGAGCTCTTACAACTGCCGACGAAGTTCGGCGGTGATGAAAAGCGTCGCCAGAGCCTTGTGGCCATCTGTCTCCATGCCGAAGGCCTTGGAGAGCTTGCAGAGAGGCTTAAGGGAGCGCGGCGGCGCTTCCGATTATGGAAGATATCGGCATGCCGTCAAGGCACCAGGGAGGCCTGAGCCATGGTGAAGACGCGGTACACGAAGGCTGACCCAAACCACATGGCTGAGGTCAGACTTGTGGGGGCCGATGGGAAGGAGATCCATGTGAGCTTAGTGTACGGCCAAGTAGAGTTGGCCGCCAAATATTCCCAACAGGACTGTAAACTAGACGGCCTATTGGATGGTATTGAAGAGGAATATGCTCATTCAAATTGACTATGTAATTTAAGATGACATGTAAAATGCCTTCTAGCCGGATTGTGGATCGTTTGTCATGGGGACCTTTTAAGCCGACCTCGGGACCCGATAGTCGGAGTGTGTGCGAATACCCTCTCGGTTATGTAAGAACCGGGGCATGCATGGAGACCAGGCGTAGGGGTCATTAGTGCTTGAACAGACGAGTGCCCAACTAGTTATGTTATATTACATGGTTAGTAAGAAACATCTTCCAGGGAGAATAGTTCCCTTAGGGGTTCCTTTCCCTGGGAGGCATGCCCTAAAGTGCATGCGGACTGCTGAAAAAGCGAAAGCATCTGGGGGCAGATAAATAAACAAGTGAGAAATCATCTTTAGTTCACCGACCGAATATTCCCTTAAGAACGCTAGCTTTCGGCTTCACCCAGTCTGAGGTACACATCCGGCTGACCAGCGGTAACAATCGCAGAAGGTGCTCCCTTTGCTGCCTAGCCGAACAATCGGGAGCGTGGGGTAAGCACAGGAGCGAACAGCCCAGCTTGGCCAAAACTTAAGTCATATCGATGCATATAATGGTGAATAAAGGTACATGCGGAAGTGTGACACATGTGTTGGGCATGAAGCGGTATAAATAAGCTTACATTAAAGAAGCCCCAGGTATAATGAGCACGGATAAGCGCGTCAATTGTGTGTGAACAAAGCGTGAGCGAGCCCTTAGAGGTTGTAAGAGAAAGGGAGGGAGAAGGAGAGAAATATAAGATAGCTAATGTGTAAAAATAGACGGAGGAAGGAGGCGAACACGAGTCGGCGCTAGGCGTAGAATCTTGGAGGCGGGCTGCGTTCGAGGTTCAGCTCGAGTCGGTTATCCGATGCATCTCGCGGGCGATGCGCTCCACCGGTCGGGACTTGGTCAACAATAAAGGGACCTTCCCATTTGGGCTTTAGTTTGTCCTTTTCTTGTCCGGCATCGTAGAACTAACTTCGCCAACATTGTAAGTTTTGGCCCGTACTTCTCTGCTTTGATATCTTGAGCCTGCTTGTTGATAGAATGCGGAGCGGGCTTTTGCCACGTCACGCTCCTCCTCCAAAGCGTCAAACTGTCCTGCCGATCGAGTTCGTCTTCTCTTTCTTCGTACATGCGCACGCGAGGTGAGTCATGAATTATGTCGCAGGGCAGAACTGCCTCTGCGCCGTATACCATGAAGAATGGTGTGAATCGGGTGGTGCGATTCGGCGTGGTCCGCAGCCCCCAGAGTACGGAGTCGAGCTCGTCTACCCAGTGCGTGTTAGATTCCTTGAGGGACCACACTAATCTGGGTTTGATGCCGCTCATGATTAGACCATTTTCTCGCTCGACTTGACCGTTAGTTTGTGGGTGATAGACTGAAGCATAGTCGAGCTTGATGCCTTTTTGCACCAGAGTTTGATCTCGTCGGCCGTAAAGTTCGTGCCGTTATGTCAGGACCCCGATTCCAAGTCACATCGACCTAGCTGGTAACACCTCATATCACTTTGCGGCCTCACATGCGGTATTCCCACAGTGTCGCCTTACCATGGCCGGGACCGTTTAGCGCTTTTGGCTCACGTATATGATGGTGTCGCTAGCATCCACATGACAAAGAACCGGGCCGACATGGCTGATCGTGAACCAAAGCGGCACTAACCTATGGGGACAGGCATACATGAAACACTTGAGCATGTCGGTCATCAGCGTATGAACTCGGGCTGTAGCACTGGCTAACAGACTCCGGTATCCCGGGCTGCAGCAGCTAGGCAGGACTCAAGTATCACCGCGTGACATTTCCCGAAGGACAGACATAGGAGCGAAATGAATCACATGCCGACCAGTCAAGTGTCCAAGCGGTAGTCTTTGGGCTAGCAGGACTCCGGTGAACCGGGCTGTAGCGGACTACTATCGCTCGAGAAGCACGAGACTACATTTCCCCATATGAGAGGCTGCCAAGGATAAACAACTAGATTGTCGGATCCCACTCATACCAAGCATTTCAATCATACCGCATTATGCCCGATATGAGTAAATACAACAAGGCATCACAACAAAACTCTACAACTCAAGTACTTTATTTAAGAGGCTCAGAGGAGCCATACATAACTATATCATACAGGTAGGGTCACATGACCCAACACTCAAATCATACAATCATACAAGCACATGCGGAAGCAAATTATGTCGAGTCTGAGACTCTAGAAAGAAAGAAAGCTTGTTGGAGCCTTTCTATCTACAATGGCCCTTCACAAGTCTTAGATCGCCACACAGGTGGCTAGCTTACTAAATCGAAGTCAACATCTACATAGAATCCGTCGGAGGGTAGTATAGTCCTCTGAAAAATATTGATTAAGCAAACATGAGTACAAAAGTACTCAGCAAGTCTTACCACGAATCCTATCATACATGCACATTCTCAAGGAAGGAGGTGGAGTTATTTGCAGCAAGCCAGCTTTGACTCTTGGCTAAGCTATCCTCGTGACACACTTTGTAAAGCATTTGTCGTACAGGTCCACTAATCACCATCACAATACTCCACCGTGGATCCTCTCTCGTCATCCCGAGAGACCATCCACGATACTCACACTTATCTTGAGGCTTTTAGTAGTATCCATTTACTTGTCTATGAACTGATATAGGTAACCCGAAGTCCTTTTCCGTGGACACGGCTATTGAATAGATCATATTTAACCTGCGGGGTATACTTCTTCACACGCTCTCACCACTTATAAATCGTTTACACGACATGTACTCGGCAACCTTCAGCGGAAGCCCAGCGTGGGTGTCGGCCTCAGCCTACCCAAACACTCAAGTCCCTAGTCCAGGTTTATCGCCTATTCGGGTTCCATCCATGAGGAGTCCGGCCGAGGTTTCCCATACAGCCCGAGCGATGTGTGCAGGGTTCCCGAGATACCAAGCGGGCACTTTCGGTACACGACCCGCAGTGCCTACCGCAACACAACCCACCCCTAAGGTCAGCGTTGCGTGCGGCCCCACATACTACAAACACGAAACTACTTGCAACTCCGGACTATGAGCAGGGGTGGTTAAGAAGCGAGAGGGTCCATTGGTTTCGGGCCCAATGTGTGGTAGTAGCTAGTTCATGGATCACAAACACAGATCTCAGTTCTTAAGTTAAAGCTTCAATGAAACAACCCACCATGTACTCCTACATGGCCTCTCATCGATACCTTTACCAAATCGTGTTCAACACTTTCACTCTCGAACCAACACAACCTTTCACTCCAGTTCATCATCCCGATGAGCCAGACTGACACAACTCTAAGCATAGCAAGCATAGCATGGTAGGAATCACAAACATGGCTCAATCAACTCCTACACATACTAGTGGGTTTCATCTAATTCTTGTGGCAATGACAGTCATGCAAAGGAAGTGGGTTCAACTACCGCAGCACACAGCAGTTGAATCGCGTTGTCTTAATGCGATAAACGAGAGCGAAGCGAGAACATGGGTTTGTATCGGAATGATCAATGAATTGCTTGCTGATGGGCCTGGGGTGAGAGAACGCCCTTGGATGGGTAGTCGAGGTTATCTTGAGGCAGAACCTATCATGAAAACACACGAAATAAACACACAAGACAATATGCAACAATATGATGCATGCTATGACATGGCAAGATGGATGTGTGTTGGCCTAATGCAAGTTGAAAGAACAGGGGATGAACTCATTTGAATCAAGGATTCAAATGATAGTTCATTTGAGTTAGACCTAATGGTGCAATTCTTATTCTGGTTATTCAGCATAGTTAACTTGTTTTAACATGCATGAAACCTGTACCAATGGATAGAGTGTATTTTTCTGATAATTTTTCATATATAAATCTTTGCATTTGGAGTTATAGAATAAAAGTTATAAGCATTTGAAATTTGATTTATATTCTGGAATTTATTATATAAAATAAATCCAGAATTTGAATTAATCGTCGACATGAGGTCAGCGTGTGTCGGGGTCAGTCAGGGTCGTCGAGTCAAACTGACCAGTGGGACCCGCATGTCGAGTTAGTTTAACTAATTAATCTAATTAGAACTAATCCTAATTAGTTAACCGAAGTCCACTGTCATTGACTCGAGACAGTCAGCGGGGCCCACAGTGGGTGGTCGATGGTCAACTCATGGCGTCTAGCCTTGGCGAGGCAGGCAGGCAGCGGAGCAAGTGCTTTGCACTTCGGCCACCAAATGGGGTGCGAGGAGCATCTCGTGGAGCTGGAGATGAGCAGCGGCTTTGGTGAGTTAGTTAGGGCGGGGTGGCGGAGTTGGCGCCCGGCGGAGTCGGGCGGCGGCGAGGGCTCTGCCATCGGCGGGTTTGGGGTTAGAGGGCTCGGCGAGTGCGGGAGGTGCATAGTTAGGCCCAGCGCAACTCGGTGAGTCACGATGGACAGGTGGCGTGGCGTTGGGTGGCGGAGCCTCGTCGGCGACGAGCTCCGCGGCGATGCGTTCGGGTGATCGGCGTCGCTTCGTTGTGGTGCAAGAGGAAGAAGCGGAGAGGGCGGGGAGTAGCGAGCTCACGGTGAACCCGTAGAAAGCCTCGTCGGGGTCGAAGCGGTCGATCGGCGGCGGCGGCGATGGGGATCTCCGGCTGCCGAGCTTCGGTCGAGGTCGGTGTAGTAACCGGGGTGCTTAAGCGGCGGGACTCGGCTAGCTAGGGGTAGTGGAGTCTTGGCGGAGCTGCTGGACATAGTGGGGAGGAGCATGGGCGGCGGGGAACACAGCGTCGGCAGTGGCGCGTCGGCGATGGCGTCGGCCAGGTTGGGGAGGCGAGAGAGAGAGGAGGCGGGCGGCTGGCGTGTCACAGGGGTCGAGGCGGCAGCGCTGGGTCGTCGAGGCGGCGGGCGAAGGGGTGAAGCAGGCGGCGGCCAGCTGCGTGGCGCGCCTGCGCTCGCCGGCGACACCAGGCTGCTGCTGGCCGAGCCAAGCAGCTCATTGGCCAGCGGCTGCTAAGGCTGGGCAGCAGGTGGGCGAGGCGTGAGCGACAGTAAGCATTTTCCTTTTTTAAGCCTTTTCTATTTTACGTAACTCTGTTGGGGTTTTAAAAATACCAAATCTTATTTTAAAAATCACAAAATGCTCCTGGTCACTTGTTGGAATATTCCCAACATGAAACATTTTAGTTTGACAATTTTGAACATTTAAAATATTTTATATAATTTAAAATGCTCATTTCAAAACTTGTAGATTAATCCTAGAACCCTTAGATGACCTAGAAAATGATCCACCTCCTTTGACATGGATTTGAACCCAAACAAAGAGGATGAGCATTTTGAAGGGCATTCGGATTCATTGAAATAATTTTAGTAAACCCTAGTTCTTTTAAGGGGGTGTTAGGGGTTTCTGCCTTCCCATTTCAAATTCAAATGAAATTTAAACATGATGCACACCTAATGCATGGTCTATCGGGATGTGACAACTCACCCCACTCAAAAGAATCTCGTCCGAGATTTAGGATCTTCTTGAAAAAGGTGGGATACTCAAGTCGAAGGCGATCCTCCCTTTCCCAAGTTGCTTCTTGCTCGGAATGGTTTGACCATTGAACCTTTAGAAACTTGATATTCCGGCGTCGGTGAGTGCGCTCGGCTTGATCGAGAATCTGAGCGGGTATTCTCGATAGGTGAGGTTATCTTGGAGATCAAGCGTTTACGTGGTCCACTCACGGATAGGATCCGAGAAGCAACGCTGAGTTGGGAAGCGTGGAAGACATCATGGACCTTGGAAGATGCGGAGGTAGTTCAATTGGTAGGCAACTTCCCTCGTTTGGCAAGAATGCGAAAGGGTCCAATGTAACGAGGAGCCAACTTGCCTTTGATACGAATCGATGGGTTCCCTTTAGAGGGTAACCGAAGGTAAGCCTTCTCGCCAATTTCATAAGCCATGAGGCTTATGCTTGCGATCATATTGGCTCTTTTGGCGAGATTGGGCTGTTTTCAATTTCTCACGAATAACGCGAACCTGCTCTTACGCTTCTGAATCATATCCGGGCCAAAGAGTTGTCTCTCCCGGTTTCGACCGATTAAGAGGCGTTCGACATTTTAGTCCATAAAGAACTTGAAAGGGCTTTGCCCAAGCTGGCTTGATAACTATTGTTATAAGCGAACTTCGGCGAATGGAAGGCATTTCTCCCAATTCATGCGAAAGAGATGTGAAGCTCGAAGCATATCCTCTAGGATTTGATTGACTCGTTCTACTTGACCACTTGATTGGGGATGGAAAGCGGTGCTAAAGGAGAGCGAGTTCCCATAGCGTTTGGAAACTTTCCCAAAATCGAGAGGTGAAGAGACTTCCACGGTCGGAGTTAATCTCAATGGAACACCATGAAGAGACACTATTCGAGAGATGTACAAGTCAGCTAGCTGGCTAGCGGTTATACTCTCACGAGCAGGTAGGAAGTGGGCTACCTTGGAAAGGCGATCGGCGACAACGAAGATAGCATTATTCCCTCTCTTGGTCTGGGAAATCCGGTAATGAAATCCATACCGATTTTATCCCATTTCCATTCAGGAATTTCCAAAGGTTGAAGGGTACCAAGAGGCCGTTGATGCTCTGCTTTAACTTCGACGACAGAGCGTCGCGATTAGCAATGTATTGAGCGATTTCTCTCTTCATCCTAGTCCACCAAAACCTCGGCGTAGATCTTGATACATTTTAGTACTACCAGGATGAATGGTGAGAGGAGAGTCATGAGCTTCCTTAAGGATCAATCGCCTCGAGTTGCGCACCTTAGGAACCACTAGGCGGTCTCCAAAGAACACGACACCTTGTTCATCAATGGAGAAACAATCTGCGACTCCTTTCTTGATGTTTCTCCTGATCGGGAGATTCCGGATCTACCTTCGTGCTTTGATGATCTGATCCGTAAGGTAGGTTTACGCCACCGGGGTGGAAAGGAATCCTCGAGGAACAATGTGAAGATTAAGCTTACGAAATTCCTCGTGGAGAATTGGTTGACTTTGTTGTAACATCAGATTGTTACAATAAGATTTGCGACTTAGTCGTCAGCCATGACATTAGCTTTGCACAGGGTGTAGGATATTCCTAAGTCGAAATCTGTAATCAACTCGACCCAACGTCTTTGCACGAGATTCAAATCCGGTTGGGTGAAGATGTATTTCAGACTTTGGTGATCGGTGTAGATTTACATAGCGATTACCCGAAGGTAATGTCGCCAGGTTTTGAGTGCATGAACCACTGCTGCAAGCTCTAGATGCGTGTGTGGGGTAGTTATCCTCATGTGGGCCTGGCTGTCGAGATCGTAGGCAATCACATGACGATCTTGCATGAGTATGCAACCTAGTCCTTGTCGCGGCGTCCGCAATAGATAATAAAGTCCTTAGAAATCTGGTGGAACAAATGCGGGGCGCAGATGTCGAGCGTCTTTTCAGTTCTGAAAGCTGATCTCGCCTTGTGGCGTCCATTCGAACTTCTTATCTTTCTTGAGGAGTTCGGTTAGAGGTTTAGCAACTTTAGAAATTCTCGTGAAGCGGCGGCAATAGCTCGCTAAACCGAGGAAACTCGAACTTGCTGACCGATTCAGGTGGAGTCCAATCAGGGCGGCTTGAACTTCGCTCGGGATTGACAGCAATACCCTTACCGAGATTACATGTCCTAGATAGGTCATACGGTAACCAGAATTCACATTTAGAGAATTTGGCATAAAGGCGGTGCTCTCGAAGTTTCATCAATACTAGCCTTAGGTGTTGGCATGTTCTTCCTCATTCTTGGAGTAGATGAGTATATCATCGAGGTATACCACGCGAATTTATCCAAATACTCCATGAAGATTGAGTTCATTAACCGAGAGAAGGTGGCTGGAGCATTGGTTAATCCGAAGGACATGACGGTGTACTCGTATTGGCCATAACGAGTGACAAAGGCCGTTTAGGAATGTCCCGTTCTTGATTTTGATTTGATGGTAGCCCAACCTCAAATCCATCTTGGAAAAGGCGAGGATCCAGCGAGCTGATCATACGGTTCGTTGATCTGAGGGAGCGGATACTTGTTCTTGATAGTGACCAAATTGACGAATCGGTAATCTACAACCATCCGATCCGTACCATCCTTCTTCTTGACGAAGAGGGCGGGCAAGCCCATGGAGATGAACTAGGGCGGATGAAACATTTTGCAAGGACTCATCGAGTTGTTTCTTAAGTTCAGCTAGTTCTAGGGTGCCATCTTATAAGGTCTTCTAGAGATTGGGGCGGTTAGGGAACAAGATCTATCACGAACTCGACATCCTGTCGGTGGAACACACGGCAGTTCTTCGGAAAGACATCCGGAAATCACGGACTACGGAATATCTTGAGGTCGGAAGAGGTTAGCATTTAAGGAGTAAAGTGGCGCTTAGACACTCGGGTTAAAACATCCTTTGTTTTGCCGAAGGATGGGTAAGTTGAACAGTTCTAGTAGAGCAATCAATCTTAGCGTAATGGGCTGACATCCAGTCCATACCCAAGATGATGTTTATGTCCGAGGACTTGAGAGCTATTAGAGATGCAAGAAAGACTAATCATCGACAAAATTTCATTCCATGACTTATTCTAGAGGTTTGCCATCTAGAACCGGGAGTTTGGATTTCCATGGAGGTAGGCATGTCACGAGAATGTGGTGTTGTGCAATCGAGCATAGCTCTCGAAATAAATGAATGAGATGCTCCATTATCAAAAGAACGATTGCGGATGGCAATTAACAAGAAGCGTCTTGAGGGCGGCGTTGGGATCCTCATAGGTTTCTTCAGCGAGAGACATAGTTGACATGGCCACGGCGGTGGCAACCGGCTTGGCATAGGGCACCTTTCTGCTGGCTTGCCGCGGCCAGCAGACTTTCGGCTTGATTGGGGTTGTTCAGGGACACTCTCGGATATAGTGGCCCGTCTCTCCACACTTGAAGCAAGTGATCACATTTGGCCGTGGAGCAGCACTAGCAGTTGGACCTCCATAAGTCTTGGGTGGAAAATCGGCTGGTTGGGGCGGCGCCTCGAAGGATGGCCTCGGGGTGTACCTAGGTGGTAGAGCAGTATTTGGAACCCAAACCCGCGCTTCGGGATCGAGCGGATGGCGATCGAGTCACGGATGTGCTGCGTGAAGCCTCAAAATCAGTCTGCCTGATTTGGTGCCGATAGCCTTATTGACTAACCGGAAAGAGGTACACTCATGCAGACGGAGATCTCGGCGTAGCTCGGGGCTAAGTCCCTTGGAACCTCGCTTGCTTCTTAGCATCGGTAGAAACTTCTTGGGAGCATAGCGTGCTAACCTCCCAAATTCACGGTATGTAGGCATCCTTTGTCGACCTACCTTGGGTGAAACTGCAGAATTCCTCACGTTTGCGGTCCATAAGACCTTACGGAATATGGTGCTCACGGAAGGCGACATCAATTCATCCCAAGTTGTAACTTGTCAGCGGACGCATAGCCTCATAATTTTCCCACGGAGACTAGCAGGACCTTCCGGATGATAGGCGGCAAAGGTAACCTTGTCGGCCTCAGCCACGTTGGCGGAGCGCAGCTTGTGGTGGATCTGCGGAGCCAATCATCTGCGTCGAGAGGCTCGGCGGAACATTTGAATTTTGGAGGATATAGCTTGCGAAATCATTGAGTGAAACCATATCGTTTCTTGGCTGGCGTCTGTGTTTTGTTCAATCCGCTCCAATAAGCGGTTGGTTTCAGCGCTTATTATGCGTTACGCTTCCGGCATCACCTCGGCCAAGGATGGCGGCTGCGGCAGATTCACATCTCTGGCTGCTGGCTTCTCCTGCTCTGGAGCAGCAGGAGTATTCAGTGTTGACCATCACGGGAGACAAAGCAAAGGTTTAAACCAGGATGGCAGAATTTAACAAGGAAGTGCGGAAGGTAATGGACAGCATGGAATGCAAAGATGTTCATCCGTATGACATGGTAATATAAAACTGCCATATATATATACCATCGGTCATACACACCATTCATAGTTTAGTACAAGCTGACGGAGTACAACTATAAGGAAAGGCGTTACATCTCATCGGAAGCATTCCAACTCCTATACATTATTTTCTACACTTAGGAGCGATACACACTAAGTCGTATTCCACGAGTCTCGCGGGGCGGTGGAAACACAACTAATACCATACTAGGAATACTACTACTATCTCGGGCAGCTCCGTAGTAGTCCTCATAGAAGTCACCACCCAGTCACTGAAGTGGAACATGATCGTCCGGAAGCAGACAATCTGTGGGGCTGTGGACCATAAGGACTCGGATGTGGCCGTGGACCCTAAGCAGTGGCAGGCAGGCCCACGAGGAGGTGATGCCTCCAACCTCACGCCACTCCATGAAGTCCGGCAGACTCGCCCTTACAGGTACAAGTCTCTCATGTCCATATATCCGGCTTGCACGGCGGTGCAAACCTAGTCGAGTAGCCCGGTGGTGAGCGGGCATTAAACAGCTCCATATGCAAGGCCGGTTCTCACGGTCCTTGTCCTCCAACAACTCAGTAGTAGTGCGAAGGTGAGTCCTCATGGGATGCATCGCTGTACAAACCACGAAGGTAGCCATGCGCCCGGGAAGGGATCTTGGCATATAGCGGAAATCGGTGTTGCTCAACAAAGCAGTCTGGCTCGAATAATAGTCATCATGGAATAGGCTGCATCTTGTGCAGACATTCCAATAGTGATTCGAGCCCATAGGAGCGATGAAGTGGCTCGATAGCTCCGGGATAAGATGGATAAATCCGGACCGTGCATAGATATTGGCTTTGATTGAAATCCTAAACTGCTCCTCGGCGGTATATTCGGGATACCACGATAACCAGCCTCAATCATCACCCTAACCAACATGGCCGTGTGTCCGCACACATCAATGCAACGAGTCGGTAACCACTTGGTTACGGGAGCAGGTGGCCATCTGAAAGCACAGCCACAATGCAAAGGCATTAGAACTTCTAGGAAAATCGGGCAGCATAACATCTGTAAATGCTCAAAATCAGATTTGAGACATTCAAAATCAGATTTGCAAAACCACTCAACAACATCATATCAAGGTTACGGTTCAAATGATAGCATACTAGAATTTAGTAGCACTGAGCGAGGATGTAACCAACAATCCTATAAGTTACTACGGATTAGTAACACGTGAACCTAATAGAGAGAAGAGCCTAGTCCTAAACCCACGTCGAATGAGAAGAGGATGACTCGGATCGAGAGGGCATAAGGTAAAGGAGTAAAAGAGCCTTCGTTCCCTCCCACAATCAATTCCCTACATATAACTAAAGCATTTCTAGACTCAACTTGACCAGTTTGGCTTAGCGGACCTCTGAGCAGCCCTGCTCGATGCCAGCGCTGTCGGGACCCGATTCAAGTCACATCGACCTAGCTGGTAACACCTCATATCACTTTCGGCCTCACGCACGGTATTCCCACAGGTGTCGCCTTACCATGGCCGGGACCGTTTAGCCTTTTGGCTCACGTATATGATGGTGTCGCTAGCATCCACATGACAAAGAACCGGGCCAACATGGCTAGTCGTGAACCCAAAGCGGCACTAACCTATGGGGACAGGCATACATGAAACACTTGAGCATGTCGGTCATCAGCGTATGAACTCGGGCTGTAGCAGGGGCTATGAGGACTCCGGTATCCCGGGCTGCAGCAGAGCTAGGCAGGACTCAAGTATCACCGCGTGACATTTCCCGAAGGACGGACATAAGGAACGAAATGAATCACATGCCGCCAGTCAAGTGTCCAAGCAGTAGTCTTTGGGCTAGCAGGACTCGGTGAACCGGGCTGTAGCGGACTACTATCGCTCGTAAGCACGAGACTACATTTCCCCATATGAGAGGCTGCCAAGGATAAACAACTAGATTGTCGGATCCCACTCATACCAAGCATTTCAATCATACACACATTATGCCCGATATGAGTAAATACAACAAGGCATCACAACAAAACTCTACAACTCAAGTACTTTATTTAAGAGGCTCAGAGAGCCATACATAACTATATCATACAGGTAGGGGTCACATGACCCAACACTCAAATCATACAATCATACAAGCACATGCGGAAGCAAATTATGTCTGAGTACAGACTCTAGAAAGAAAGAAAGCTTGTTGGAGCCTTTCTATCTACAATGGCCCTTCACAAGTCTTAGATCGCCACACGGGTGGCTAGCTTACTAAATCAAGTCAACATCTACATAGAATCCGTCGGAGGGTAGTATAGTCCTCTGAAAAATATTGATTAAGCAAACATGAGTACAAAAGTACTCAGCAAGTCTTACCACGTAATCCTATCATACATGCACATTCTCAAGGAAGGAGGTGGAGTTATTTGCAGCAAGCCAGCTTTGACTCTTGGCTAAGCTATCCTCGTGACACACCTTGTAAAGCATTTGTCGTACACGAGTCCACTAATCACCATCACAATACTCCACCGTGGATCCTCTCGTCATCCCGAGAGGGCCATCCACGATACTCACACTTATCTTGAGGCTTTTAGTAGTATCCATTTACTTGTCTATGAACTGATATAGGTAACCCGAAGTCCTTCTCCGTGGACACGGCTATTCGAATAGATCATATTTAACCTGCGGGGGTATACTTCTTCACACGCTCTCACCACTTATAAATCGTTTACCGACATGTACTCGGCAACCTTCAGCGGAAGCCCAGCGTGGGTGTCGGCCTCAGCCTACCTAAACACTCAAGTCCCTAGTCCAGGTTTATCGCCTATTCGGGTTCCATCCGCAGGAGTCCGGCGAGGTTTCCCATACAGCCCGAGCGATGTGTGCGGGGTTCCCGATACCAAGCGGGCACTTTCGGTACACGACCCACAGTGCCTACCGCAACACAACCCACCCCTAAGGTCAGCGTTAAATGCGGCCCCACATGCTACAAACACGAAACTACTTGCAACTCCGGACTATGAGCAGGGGTGGTTAAGAAGCGAGAGGTCCATTGGTTTGGGCCCAATGTGTGGTAGTAGCTAGTTCATGGATCACAAACACAGATCTCAGTTCTTAAGTTCGGCTTCAATGAAACAACCCACCATGTACTCCTACATGGCCTCTCATCGATACCTTTACCAAATTGTGTTCAACACTTTAACTCTCGAACCAACACAACCTTTCCTCCGGTTCATCATCCCGATGAGCCAGACTGACACAACTCTAAGCATAGCAAGCATAGCATGGTAGGAATCACAAACATGGCTCAATCAACTCCTACACATACTAGTGGGTTTCATCTAATTCTTGTGGCAATGACAGTCATGCAAAGGAAGTGGGTTCAACTACCGCAGCACACAGCAGTTGAATCGCGTTGTCTTAATGCGATGCTTGCGAGAGCGAAGCGAGAACATGGGTTTGTATCGGAATGATCAATGAATTGCTTGCCTGATGGAACTGGGGTGGAGAACTGCCCTTCAGATGGGTAGTCGAGGTTATCTTCGGGGGCAGAACCTATCATGAAAACACACCGAAATAAACACACAAGACAATATGCAACAATATGATGCATGCTATGACATGGCAAGATGGATGTGTGTTGGCCTAATGCAAGTTGAAAGAACAGGGGATGAACTCATTTGAATCAAGGATTCAAATGATAGCTCATTAGTTAGTCCTAATGGTGCAATTCTTATTCTGGTTATTCAGCATAGTTAACTTGTTTTAACATGCATGAAACCTGTACCAATGGATAGAGTGTATTTTTCTGATAATTTTTCATATATAAATCTTTGCATTTGGAGTTATAGAATAAAAGTTATAAGCATTTGAAATTTGATTTATATTCTGGAATTTATTATATAAAATAAATCCAGAATTTGAATTAATCGTCGGCATGAGGTCAGCGTGACGTCGAGGGTCAGCAGGGTCGTCCAGGTCAAACTAACGATGGGACCCGCATGTCGAGTTAGTTTAACTAATTAATCTAATTAGAACTAATCCTAATTAGTTAACAGGAGGTCCACTGTCATTGACTCAGACAGTCAGCAGGGCCCACAGTCGGTGGTCGATGGTCAACTTCATGGCGTCTAGCCTTGGCGAGAGGCAGCCATGGCGGAGCAAGTGCTTTGCACTTCGGCCACCAAATGGGGTGCGGGGAGCATCTCGTGGAGCTGGAGATGAGCAGCGGCTTTGGTGAGTTAGTTAGGGCGGGGTGGCGGAGTTGGCGCCCGGCGAGTCGAGCGGCGGCGGGCTCGGCCATCGGCGGGTTTGGGGTTAGAGGCTCGGCGAGTGCGGGAGGTGCATAGTTAGGCCCAGCGCCTTTCGGTGAGTCACGATGGACAGAGGTGGCGTGGCGTTGGGTGGCGAGCCTCGTCGGCGACGAGCTCCAGCGGCGATGCGTTCGGGTGATCGGCGTCGCTTCGTTGTGGTGCAAGAGGAAGAAGCGGAGAGGGCGGAGGTAGCCAGGCTCACGGTGAACCCGTAGAAACCTCGTCGGGTCGGGGCGGTCTGATCGGCGGCGGCAGCGATGGGGATCTCCGGCGGCTTGAGCTTCGGTGGAGGTCGGTGTAGTAACCGGGGTGCTTAGAGCGGCGGGACTCGGCTAGCTAGGGGTAGTGGAGTCGGTGGAGCTGCTGGACATGGTGGGGAGGAGCATGGGCGGCGGGGAGCTGCAGCGTCGGCAGTGGCGCTGCGTCGGCGATGGCGTCGGCCAGGTTGGGGGAGGCGAGAGAGAGGCGAGGCGTGGCGTGTCACAGGGGTCGGGCGGCAGCGAGTCGTCGAGGCGGCGAAGCGGCGAAGGGGTGAAGCAGGCGGCGGCCAGCTGCGTGGCGCGCCCTGCGCTCGCCCGGCCGACACCAGGCTGCTGCTGGCCGAGCCAAGCAGCTCATTGGCCCAGCGGCTCTTCTGGGCTGGGCAGCAGGTGGGCGGCCTGTGAGCGACAGTGTAAGCATTTTTCCTTTTTTTTAAGCCTTTTCTATTTTCTGTAACTCTGTTGGGGTTTTTTAAAAATACCAAATCTTATTTTAAAAATCACAAAAATGCTCCTGGTCACTTGTTGGAATATTCCCAACATGAAACATCTTGGTTTGACAATTTTTGAACATTTAAAATATTTTATGTAATTTAAAATGCTCATTTCAAAAACTTGTAGATTAATCCTAGAACCCTTAGATGGCCTAGAAAATGATCCACCTCCTTTGACATGGATTTGAACCCAAACAAAGAGGATGAGCATTTTGAAGGGCATTTCGGATTCATTGAAATGATTTTTAGTAAACCCTAGTTCTTTTAAGGGGGGTGTTCTGGGGTTTCCTGCCTTCCCCATTTCAAATTCAAATGAAATTTAAACATGATGCACACCCTAATGCATGGTCTATCTGGGATGTGACACGTTATCAGTGATGATGCTATGGGGGACGCCGTAACGGTGTATGACCCCTGATATGAAGTCTATCACGGGTCCGGATTCGGCCGTCTTAACAGGCTTGGCCTCTATCCATTTGGTGAACTTATACAGCATGACCAGTAGGTATTTTTGCTTGTGGGCTCCTCCTTTAAGGGGTCCAACCATGTCAAGCCCCAGACATGAAGGGCGGGTGATGGGTATAGTTTGGAGGCGGTGGGTGGCATATGGCTTTGGTTAGCAAAGAGATGGCAACCGACGCATCGTTGGACTAAGTCTGAGCATCTGCCGGGCCGTCGGCCAATAAAATCATGTCTGGAAGGCCTTTCTTACAAGGGCCCGAGCAGCGTGGTGCCCTTGAGTTCAACATGAATTTCAGCGGAAGATTCGGACCTTCCTCTTGAGATACACCTTTGAAGGACTCGGTGGTGCTTTTCTTATAAAGCTCTCCTCATCGACTTTATAGGCTTTAGATCGCCGCACTATGCAGCGTGCCTCGTTTTGGTCCTCGGGAAGTTCCTGCCTGGTTAGGTAGGCTAGGAATGGTTCTGTTCACGGGGCAATAACTGCCATTATTACGTGGGCTGAAGATGTTACTTTGTTGGCAGAGCCTCCCGTTGTGTCAGAATGCTCGGTGTCGGGCAGTGCGGTTGGGTCCGGGCTGATATTTCCGGACTCCCCTTCCCATAATAAGGATGGCTTGAACAGCCTCTCCAAGAAGATATTGGGGGGGACGGCATCGCGCTTTGTGCCAATGTCGTGCCAAGGCGTCTGCTGCTGATTGTTTTCCGGGCTATGGTGAAATTTGAGCCCTTGAACCAAGCTGACATTTTAGGGCGGCGTTGCGATAAGCTGCCATTTTCGGATCCTTGGCATCAAAGTCTCCATTTATTTGGGATATCGCGAGGTTCGAATCCCCGTGCACCTCTAGGCATTGAATGCCCATGGAGACTGCCATCCGGAGACCATGTAGAAGGGCCTCGTATACGGCTGCGTTGTTGGAGCCCGTATACATTATCTGGAGTACGTATTGAGCGGTATCTCCTGTTGGGGACGTCGAGCGCCATGACCCCAGACCAGCCAACATTTTGGAGCCGTCGAAGTGCATGATCCAGTTGGAATATGTGTCGTACTCTTTAGGGAGTTCGGCTTCAGTCCATTCAGCGACGAAGTCGGCCAAAACTTGCGACTTAATAGCTCGCCGTGGCTTATAGGTTATGTCGAATGAGAGGAGCTCAATGGCCCATTTGGCAATCCGGCCCGTCGTGTCGCGGTTGTTTATAATATCGTTAAGAGGTACCTCAGAGGCTACTGTTATCGAACACTCTTGAAAGTAGTGCCGCAGCTTCCGAGATGCCATAAATATCGCGTACGCTATCTTTTGATAATGCGGGTACCGCGACTTGCATGGAGTGAGGACAGTGGACACGTAGTAAACTGGCTTTTGAAGGGGGAATTTGTGTCCGTCATTTCTCGTTCGACGACGAGCACTGCGCTTACAAATTGATGAGTTGCCACGATGTATAATAGCATTGGTTTGATCATGTTAGGCGCGGCCAGGACCGGGTTTGTTGCCAATATGGCTTTTATTTCTTCGAGTCCGGCCGTGGCGGCATCAAATCCTCGAAGTGTTGATCGCGGAGGAGGCGATAAAGAGGTAATGCCTTTTCTCCCAATCGGAGATAAAAGCGGCTTAAAGCCGCCACGCATCCGATCAATATTTGTATTTGCTTGAGATCCTTTGGGATATCAATTGTGTGAGCTCGGATCTCGGCTGGGTTAGCTTCTATTCCTCTACGGACACTATGAAGCCCAACACTTTTTAATGATGCGCCCAGCACGCATTTTCGAGTTAAGCTTGATGTCATATGTTGGGAGGTTGTCGAATGTGAGCCTCAAGTCGTCTACTAGAGTTTCGACATGCTTGGTTTTGTGAACCGTCATCTCGTATGCCTCCTTTGTTTTGCCGATTTGGTTTGCGGACATGTCCGAATCATCTTGCGATATGTCGTATTGGCGGTTTTGAGCCGAAGGGCATTGTGTTGAAGCGAATGGGTGCGTATGGGGTGATGAATGCCGTTGCGGCTTGGTGCAGCTCTGCCATCTTAATTTGATGGTAGCGGAGTATCGTCGAGGAAACACAATGAATCGTGTCCTGCGGTAGCGTCGATAATTTGATCGATCGGGGAGGAAGGATCCTTTGGGCAAGCCTTGTTGAAGTCCTTGAAATAGGCGCATAGGCGCCAGGATTTGTCCTTCTTTGGTACCATCACCAGGTTTGCTAGCGAGTCCGGATGTTTTATATCTCTGATGAATCCGGCCTCCAGTAGTTTGGCTAGCTCCTCTCCCATGGCTTGTCTTTTATGTTCGGAGAAGCGCCGAAGAGCCTGATTGACTGGCTTGAATCCTTTTAGGATGTTTAGGCCGTGCACGGCTAGCCGGCTTGGGATTCCTGGCATGTCTGAAGGGTGCCAGGCAAAAATGTCCCAATTTTCCCGTAGGAATTCTCGCAGTGTGGCGTCTACATCAGGGTTTAATTGCGCGCCGATGGAGGCCGTTTTGTAGGGTGCATTGGATGGACTTGAAATTTGATTATTTCGTCCGCCGGTTTAAAGGAGGTGGACTTGGATCTTTTATCGAGTGTCACGTTGTCCCTGTTCACCGTGGAGCGCATCGCAGTCAGTTCCTCGGCTGCTAGGGCTTCGGATAGTGCCTCAAGGGCCAGTGCGACTGTCTTATTTTCGGCGCAGAGTGCTATGTCCGGGTCGTGGCAGTCCTTTATCCAGTTCATGACCAGGAGGAATCTATCCCAGTAATGGTGTACTGTTTCTGTGGGCTCTTGCCGAATTTGGGACAGATCGCTTATGTTTGTGTGGGCGGGTGGAATTAAATCCGGAACCTCGCCCAATCTGAGACTCAGGGGCCAAGGAGTTTCCGAACTCGGAAGCTTGGGTTCTTGGATGTTGTCCAATGAATCTAGCCCGCTGCCTGACTTTAGGTTCAGTGCTTGAGTGACGTCCTCCCCTCCGCGGGTATCCGGCTTGGAGGGATCGGGAATCCGGACATAACTAGTCCTTAAGATAGATGAAGGGTCGCTGCATTGTTCCTCCACCACTGCAACGTGATGGGTGACCTGAGGAGAGTTAATCTCTCTTGGATCGGGTTTAGGCACAATCTGATCGTAGTCTGTAGCGACTCCCAGGGCGAGGATGCGATCCAAGAGCTCGTTTAAGGAGGAGAGCTCCATCGGATCTAACTGCTCGGCGAGTTCCGAGTCGACATGAAGATTTCTTTCGATGACTCGAGGAGTCATCGTCGGCGAGGCGGCCGAACAGGCGGTCATAAGAAAACCGCCTAGCCGGAGAGTTTGGCCGATAGCCAAAGCTCCTTTAGCAACAGTGCCGTATTTAAAGACGGGATGAGGCATCCTTCACGATGGCGGCAACGCAGTGGAACTCTCAATGAAAGCACCAATGTCGGTGTCAAAACCGGTGGATCTCGGGTAGGGACACGATGGTAACAGGAGACAAGGGACATGATGTTTTTACCCAGGTTCGGGCCCTCTCGATGGAGGTAAAACCCTACTCCTACTTGATTAATATTGATGATATGGGTAGTACAAGAGTAGATCTACCACGAGACCAGAGAGGCTAAACCCTAGAAGCTAGCCTATGGTATGATTGTTGTTCGTCCTACGGACTAAAACCCTCCGGTTTATATAGACACCGGAGAGGGCTAGGGTTACACAAAGTCGGTTACAATGGGAGGAGATCTACATATTCGTATCGCCAAGCTTTCCTTCCACGCCTAGGAAAGTCCCATCCGGACACGGGACAAAGTCTTCAATCTTGTATCTTCATAGTCCAGGAGTCCGGCCGAAGGTTATAGTCCGGCTATCCGGACACCCTCTAATCCAGGACTCCCTCAGCAAGGAACAAAGGCATCTCTTCCGCCACGGGAGCGGCTGTCTCTACGGCCAGGGCTTGACGCCCTGCCGGAGTCAATTGCTCTTGGCCAGGCTCAGCGCCCATGGAAGCACCCTTGCCGGCAGCCCCAGGGGGCTCGGTAGGAAAGTACTTGCCGGGACCTGATTTTCTCCGCTTGCTCTGCCCTGCTGATGCTTCGACGGATGGTTCAGTTAACCGGAGCAAAAAGGTGCCTGGTTCCATAGGTAGCTTGAATGTGGCACGCTTTGACAGGTAACCGGCAATGTCGTTCTCCGCTCGGGGGACGTGCTCCGCCTGGATACCGTCAAAGCGTTCCTCCAGCTTCCTCACCTCATCCACGTAAGCTTCCATCAATGGGCTTTGATAATCCTTGTTGACCTGGGCTGCCTGACAACGAGCTGTGAGTCACCCCTGACGATGAGCTTCTTAACCCCGAGGTCCGCCCCGATCCTGAGACCGGAAAGCAATCCCTCGTACTCAGCGGTGTTGTTGGTGGACATCTCCCTGGGGAAGTGCATCTGGACCACATACTTGAGGTGTTCTCCGGTGGGTGCGACGAGCAGCACACCGGCACCGGCGCCTTGGAGTGAGAAAGCCCCATCAAAGTACATGATCCAGTCGCGGTCCGCTTCCTTGCCGGGGAGAGTGGTCTCCTGGATTTCTTCATCGGGTGTCGAGGTCCATTCTGCAATGAACTCCACCAAGACTCTGCTCTGAATTGTCGATGTACTTTCAAACTTTAAACCGAAGCTTGATAGCTCCAAGGCCCATTCCACAATCCTTCCGGTTGCGTCCGTGTTGTGCAGTATCCGTTGCAATGGGAGGCGGGTGACGACAGTGATCTCGTGGGCCTGGAAGTACTGATGCAGCTTCCTCGAGGCCATAAGGAGGCCGAAGAGCAATTTTTGCACGCCGTAATACCTTGACCTAGCCCCCTGCAAGAGGGAGCTAACAAAGTAAACCGGGTGCTACATCATCTTCTTCTTTGGCTCCACTTCACTCGACCGTGCGGGCATTGCCTTGGTGGCACCAGACTCTGCCGGGGGCCGCGCCTTGTCGGCACCAGGCCCTGCTGGGGGAATCTTTGGCTTGCCATCTGCTGGTTCTGCCGCCATTGCTGCCTCCTCGTCGACCTCCCTCTGTGCCATCAGTGCGGCGCTGACCACTTGATTCATCGCCGCCAGATATAGCAGCAACGGCTCTTGTGGTCTAGGCGCAACCAGTATTGGCGTGGAGGTAAGGTATTTCTTTAGGTCCTGTAGTGCTGCCTCGGCTTCTGGGATCCACTCTATTGGGCCTGCCTTCTTCAAGATTTTGAAGAAGGGAAGGGCGCGCTCGGCGGACTTGGAGATGAACCGGCTCATGGAGGCAACGCAGTCGGTGAGTCGACGCACATCCTTCATCCACTTGGGCGCCTCGATCTCCTCAATAGCCTTGATCTTGTCTGGGTTTGCCTCGATCCCGCACTGTGACACAGAGAACCCGAGAAGCTTGCCGGACGGAACGCCAAAGACGCACTTCTCAGGGATCAGCTTGAGGTTGATCTTGCGCAGGTTAGCAAATGTCTCTTCCAGATCTTGCACAAGAGTTGGTCCGTCCTTGGTTTTGACCACTATGTCATCCATGTAGGCCTACATATTTCTATGGAGCTGAGGTTCAAAACCAATTTGGACTGCCCTTGCAAACGTTGAGCCAGCACTCTTCAACCCGAAAGGCATCCGTAAAAAGAAATACGTACCACATCGGGTGATGAATGATGTCTTCTCTTCATCCTCTCTTGTCATGAAGATTTGGTGGTAGCCTGAGTAGGCGTCGAGGAATGATAACAGATCACACCCGACCGTGGAGTCAACAATCTGGTCGATGCGCGGCAAAGGGAAGGGGTCCTTAGGACAAGCCTTATTGATATCTGTGTAATCAATACACAGCCTCCACTTCCCATTAAGCCTTGCGCACCACTACGGATTAGCCAACCACGTCGGGTGGAGCACCCTCTCACCAAACCTGCCGCTTCCAACTTCACGATCTCCTCTGTGATGAACTCTTGCCTTCCCAGAGCCTGCTTTACGAACTTACGCTTGGCGGGCGGCGTGAGGGGAGACAGCTAGGTGGTGCTCAATCACCTCCACAGGAACATCGGGGATGTAGGACACTTGCCATGCAAACACATCGACATTACGCCCTTGGGAAGGTGATGAGTCGCCTTCCTATTCTGCTGTCGAGGTGGAGCCTATGATGAAAGCCCCTCTGTGCCATCCTCATGACGGGCACCTTCTTGGTCTGCGGCGGCTCGGCTCTAGATCTCTTTCTCTTGTCGGTAGAGCTCTCTGGCACGTCCTCAATGGTAGCACAACACTCCGAGGAGGTGCGCTTGCCGGAGTGGGTGCGAGAGGTCTTGTCGGGCTCCTTCTTCACTCCTGGGCCTTCGTTGGCAGGAGCGGGTGCCTTGACTGCAGCTTCTGCAACTTCTTCCCGGTAGAGTTGGTCGGCGCAGATCAGCGCGTCCTTCTTGTCGGAGGGGACGGAGATGATGGTCAACGGCCCGGGCATCTTTAGCATGTTGTAGGTGTAGTGTGACGCCGCCATGAACTTGGCTAGTGTCGGGCGGCCGAGGATCCCGTTGTAGGACAAGGGGATCTCGACCATGTCGAAGACAATCCTCTCCGTCCTATAGTTCAACTCTCCTTCAAATGTCACCGGCAGTGTGGCCTTTCCCTTCAGCTGGCTCCTCCCTAGATTGACCCCTTGAAACGTGCCCGTTTCCTTGAGGTCTCCATCAGGGCTTTGCAACCTTTTGATCACGACAGGCGAGATCAGGTTCAGGCCGGCCCCGCTGTCAACCAACATCTTGTTCACCCTGAGGTTGCATATTGTTGGCAAGACCAACAATGGAAAACACCCGACCGCGGTAGTGCGGTCAGGGTGGTCCTCCGCGTCAAATATGAGGGGCGTGCTGGACCACTTTAGCGGCTCCTGAGCGTCGAACGACGGCTCTGCTGCTGTAATCTCACGCTCCCTCTGCTTGAGCTGGCGGTGAGAGGTATGCAGCGAGGCGCCGCCGTCTCGCACATAGCCTCCGTGTATACAGAACCCTTTCTCACCAGACTCGTCATCCTCGTCGTGGTCGTCGTCTTCTTGCTTCTTGTCGTGGCCCTGGGAGGGCCTCTCTTGCTGGTTGTCCTTGCCGGGGCGGCCTCCTTGGCCGCCACGCTTCTTGCCAGATCCCTCAGCACCGTCCTTGTCCTTCTCCTTGTCCCGCCTTTCGTACTCAGCCTTTTGCTTCTCAGCAAGAAACTCGACTTGTCAGTAATTCTGGAGATCGTGGCCCTTGGTGCGGTGGATCTTGCAGTATTGCTTGCCGGAGCTTCCTGGCTTGTCGGTGGCCGCCAGGGCCTGGCAAGCGGCGCACCCGGCAATCTCCTTTCGAGGCGTCGCCTTGACCTTCTTGCGGCACGGTGTCGTCAGATCCCTCAACGGCAAGCACGGCCTTGCCTTTGCGTTTCCTGTTGCGATGCCGACTCTTCTTCATCGGGGTGGCGGCGTCTTCATCGGTAGAGTCGGTTTCCGTGCCGGCGTCTTCGCTGGGGTACTTCCTTCCCTCTTCAGCCCGGGCGCACCTATCGGCCAGAATGTAGAGCTCGGCCACATCCTTAACCTTGGTCATCGCCAGCTCCTCGCGCATCTTGCGATTGCGCTTGTTCTGGTGGAACGTGCTAATCACAACAGCGGGATGAACGTCGGGGATGTTGTCCTGCACCCGACTGAATCTCTGGATGTACTTGCGCAGGGTCTCCCCTTCCTTCTGGGGAATGATATGCAGATCACTGGCCTGGCCATGTGTTTGGTGGCCTCCTGTGAAAGCACCAACGAACTCATGGCACATACCTAACCAGGAAGAAATGGAGTTCTCCGGCAAGTGCATCAACCAAGACATCACATTGGGCTTGAGTGCCAGCGGGAAGTAGTTGGCAAGCACCTTGTCATCACGAGCCCCAGCGGCCTGCATCGCGATGGTGTAGATGCTGAGGAACTCGGACGGATGGGTCTTGCCGGTGTACTTCTCGCCGACTTCGGGCTTGAACGTGCGGTGGGACGGCTACTGGAACTGCCTCAGCTCACGGGTAAAAGCCGGGCAGCCCACCTCGTAAGGTAGGCCGCCGGGGCTCCCCGGTGCCGCGTGGTCCATAGCGGGTCCCGCCCGCTTGTCTGACTGGCGGCGCGTTTCGCGCCGCCACTCGACGGTGGTGCGTGCGTCTTCATGAGCTCGCTCTCGAAGGACCTGGCGCTGGTCGCGGAGGGTCCGCGGGTCGGACGACGCTATGGAGATGTTATCACAAGCATCGTCGCGACGGACCGACGCCCGCGGCGGCTGGCGAGGAGAAGGGGAGTGCACCATGGAGCACCGACCCGAGGACCCCGCCGGTCACGGATCGTCTTTGTTTGCGACGGCGACGATGCTCCGGATGGTGGCCCTCCACTCGTCGAGTTTTTCCGCAGCAGGAGGGAAGTCGAGGAGCAGCTACACACGCGCCAAGGCTTCCGCTGGCGTGGGCGGCGGCGACAGCTGCGTGGATCGTGGCGCGCTTCGACTTCTAACTATGTTAGAAGGAGCTCCGTCACGACCCAGTGGCGTGCCATTTTCACCAGTGCTTCGGCGAGCGTGTTGAACTCCTTCATCTTGCTGACGACGCACAGGGCTCTTTTCACATCCTAGCTAGTCCATGCATTAGTGTGTGCATCATGTTTAAATTTCATTTGAAATTGAAATGGGGAAGGACAGAAACCCCCAGAACCCCTTTTAATCCAACTAGGGTTTACCAAAATTATTTTCAATGAACCTGAAATGCCCTTCAAAAATGCTCATCACCTTTGCCTTGGTTCAGAGCCTCTGCCAAAAGTGGTGCACCATTTTCTAGGTCATCCAAAGGTCTTTGAATTAAATCATAAGTATTTGAGTTTAGGCATTTAAAACTATATAAAATATTGCAAATGCCCAAATATTCCCAAACTAAAATGTTTCATGTTGGAAATAATCCAACTATGGACCTGGAGCAGTTTGGTGATTTTTGGAGCTATCTAAGTATTTTTAAAAACTCCACAAAGTCACAGAAAAATAGAAAAAGAAAAACAGTATGCAACTCTTACATGGCGCCTACTAACAGCCCACTGCCGCCCAGCCCAGCAGCCAGCCAATGAGCTGCTTGGCTCGGCCAGGCAGGCAGGCAGGTGCTCGGCGGCGAGCACCTCATGCACGCCACGCGCCAGGCCGCCGCCTCGCCGCCTCCCTCCTCGAGCGACCGATGCGGTTCGCGCCCACTCTCTTCCCCGAACCCCTCGGACATCTCCTCTCCTCCCCGGCTCCTCTCTCTCGCGCTCCCCCGCCATGACCGACGCCACCGCAACCACGCCGTCGTCGTAGACGCGCTCCCCGCCGTCCGTGCTCCTCCTCGCCCTGTCTAGTAGCACCGCCACCCTCCTCTACCCCGAGCTAGCCGAGCCCCGAATGCTCAAGTAGCCCGAGGCCACTACACCGACTTCGCCCGAGTCCGCCGTCGCCGGAGATCCCCTTCAATGCCGTCGTCGCTCCGGCCCGTCCACGACCCCAACGAGAGTTTCTCCGAGTTGCCCGTGAGCCCATCTATCTTCCCTTCCCTTCCTCTCTCGCTCTCGAGCTTTGTAGCAACCGAACGGAGATCACCCGCACCCGCCGCTGCGGAGCTCGTCGCCGACGTGCTCCCGGTCACCCTCCGGCCACCTCTCGGTGTCCATCGCACTCACCGAGTCACGTAGCATCCAACCATACATTCCCCGCACCTCGCCGCACACCCTAGCCTCAAGTTCTCCTTCGGCCGAACTCCGGCGGCCGCCTAGGTCGTCGCCGGCGCCGATTCCGGCCGCCCCGACCCCAACCAACTCCACCAAGAGCTGCGGCTCAACCCCAGCTACCCATAGCCACCCTCCACGACCCATTTGGTCGCCGGAATGGCCAAACTCACTTCCGCCACAGCGTCGGGCTCGCCCGGCTAGACGCCGTGCAGCCGGCGTTGACTTTGACCATGGTGGGCCTGGTTGACTCGATGAGTCAATGACAGTGGGGCCCAGCCACATTAACTAAATAGGATTAGTTTTAATTAATTTTAGTTAAAATAATTACCCGACACCCTGGACCCATAGTCAGGTTTGACACTGGACGTCTCCGTTGACCACACGTCATTACGCGCATGGTGACGCAATAAATTAATTCTGGATTTATTCTATTACGGAAATTCGAATATAGTTCAAACTTCAAAAATTCATAACTTTTAATCTGTAACTCCAAATGCAAAGATCTATATATGAAAAATGATCAGAAAATTCCATTCTATCCATTGGTACAGGTTTCATGCATGATAAAACAAGTTAACCTTGCTGTTTAAACAGAATAAGATATTACACCTTTAGGGCTATTTCAAATGAGCTACCATTTGAATCTTTGATTCAAATGAGTTCATCCCTTTTTGTTTCAGCTTGCATTAGGCCAACACACATCCATATTGCCATGTCATAGCATGCATCATATTGTTGCATATTGCCATGTGTGTTTACTTTCGGTATGCTTTTAAATGATAGGTTACGCCTCAGGATAATCCGAATATCCGTCGAAGGCGAGATCCTACCACCACTCCATCGAGCAAGCAACTCATTGATCATTCCGATACAAACCCATGTTCTCGCTTCTGCTCTTGTTTACTGCATTAAGACAACGCGATTCAAACTGTTGTGTGCTGCGGTAGTTGAACCCACTTCCTTTGCATGACCTGTCATTGCCACAGTAACTAGATGAAACCCACTAGTATGTGTAGGAGTTGATTGAGCCATGTTTGTGATTCCTACCATGCTATGCTTGCTATGCTTAGAGTTGTGTCAGGTCTGGCTCATCGGGATGATGAACTAGAGTGAAAGGTTGTGTTGGTTCGAGAGTGAAAGTGTTGAACACGTTTTGGTAAAGGTATCGATGAGAGGCCATGTAGGAGTACATGGTGGGTTGTTTCATTGAAGCCGATCCTAAGAACTGAGATCTGTGTTTGTGATCCATGAAACAGTTACTACCATGCATTGGGATCATAATTGACCCTCTTGGCTTCTTAACCACCCTTGTTCTCGGTCAAGGAGTTGCAAGTAGTTTACGGTGTTTGTAGCATCTTTGGGGCCACTTTGCGCTGACCTTATGGGTGGGTTGTGTTGCGGTAGGCACGTGGCCGTGTGTGCGAAAGTGCCCGTTTGGTATCTCGGGAACCCTGCACACATTGTTCGGGGCTGTATGGGAAACCTCGGCCGGACTCCCTGCGGATGGAACCCGAATAGGCGATAAACCTGGACTAGGGACTTGAGTGTTTAGGTAGGCTGTGGCCGACACCCACATTGGGCTTCCGCTTGAAGAGTTGCCGAGTACATGTCGTGTAAACGGCGGAAAGTGGTGAGAGCGTGTGTGAAGAAGTACACCCCTGCAGGGATAATATGATCTATTCGAATAGCCGTGTCCACGGAGAAGGACTTCTAGGTTGCCTATATTAGTTCATAGACGAGTAAATGGATACTACTAAAAACCTCAACATAAGTGTGAGTACCGCGGATGGCCCTCTCGTGGGTTGATGAGAGAGGATCCACGGTGGAGTATTGTGATGGTGATTAGTGGACTCGTGTGCGACAAATGCTTTTCAAGTGGTGTCACGTAGGATAGCTTATCCAAGAGTCAAAGCTGGCTTGCTGCAAATAACTCCACCACCTTCTTGAGAATGTGCATGTATGATAGGATTACGTGGTAAGACTTCTGAGTACCTCCGTACTCATGTTTGTAATTAATGTTTTTAGACGACAACACTGCCCCCTCCGATGGGTTTTATGTAGACCTTGACATCGGCAGTGAACTAGCCACCCGGTGGTGATCCAAGGCTTGTGAAGGGCCCTTTGTAGATAGAAAGGCTTCAACAAGCTTTCTTTCTTTCTAGAGTCTGTACTCGAGACTAGTTTGCTTCGCATGTGCTTGTATGTTTGTATGACTTGAGTGTTGGGTCATGTGACCCCTACCTGTATGGATATGTTATGTATGGCTCCTCGGGCCTCTTAAATAAAGTACTTTGAGTTGTAGAGTTTTGTTGTGATGCCTTGTTGTATTTACTCATATCGGGCATATTGCGTGTATGATTGAAATGCTTGGTATGAGTGGGATCCGACAAACTAGTTGTTTATCCTTGGCAGCCTCTCATATGGGGAAATGTAGTCTCGTGCTTCTAGCGATAGTAGTCCACTACAGCCCGGTTCACGAGTCCTGCTAGCCCAGACTATTGCTTGGACACTTGGTGGCGGCATGTGTTTCACATCGTTCCTATATCATCCCTTGAAATGTCACGCGGTGATATTCGAGTCTGCCTAGCCTGCTACATCCGGGATACGAGTCCTGTTAGCCAGTGCTACAGCCCGAATTCATCGTTGATGACCGACATGCTCGATGTGATTCATGTATGCCTGTCCCCATAGGTTAAGCGCCGCTTTGGGTTCACGACTAGCCATGTCGGCCGGGTTCTTTGTCATGTGGATGCTAGCGACACTATCATATCGTGAGCCAAAAGGCATAAGCGGTCCCGGGCCATGGTAAGGAGACACCGTGGAATACCGTGCGTGAGGCCGCAAAGTGATATGAGGTGTTACCGGCTAGGTCGATGTGACTTGGAATCGGGGTCCTGACAGCGTTGGCATCAGAGCAGGGGCGCCTGTAGGTTCGCTAAGCCAAACTGGTCGATGTTGAGTCTAGAAATGCTTTAGTTATATGTAGGGAATTGATTGTGGGAGGGAACTTAAGGCTCTTTTACTCCTTTACCTTATGCCCTCGATCTGAGTCATCCTCTTCTCATTCTCGTGGGTATAGGACTAGGCTCTCTTCTCTCTATCGAGTTCACGTGTTACTAATCCGTAGTAACTTATAGGATTGTTGGTTACATCCTCGGTTCAGTTTCTACTAATTTTAGTATGCTACCAGTTGAACCAGAACCTTGATATGATGTTGTTGAGTGGTTTTGCAATCTGATTTTGAATGTCTCAAATCTGTTTTGAGCATTTACAGATGTTATGCTGCCGATTTTCCTAGAAATTCTAATGTCTTTGCATTGTGGCTGTGCTTTCAGATGGCCACCGTCCCTAGAACCAAGTGGTTCGTCGACCCGTTGCATTGATGTGTGTGGTCACACGGCAATGTTAGTTCGGTGATGATCGAGACCGGTTACCGATGGTATCTGAATATACCGTCGAGGAGCAGTTTAGGGATTTTAATCAAAGCCAATATCGTGCCCGGTCAGAATATATCCATCTTATCCCGAGCTCTTGAACCGCTCCACTGTTCTTATGGACTTGGGATCACTATTGCAATGTCCGTGCAAGATGCAGCCTATTCAATGATGACTATTATTGAGCGAACTGCTTTGTTGTGCAACACCGATTTCCGCTACATGCCAGCATCCCTCCCTGGGGTGCATGGCTACCTTCGAGGTATGTACAGCGATGCATCCCATGAGGACTCACTTCTTCGCACCACTACGGAGATCTTTGGAAGACAAGGACCGTGAAAACGGGCCTTGCGTATGGAGCTCTTTAATGCCCGTTCGATCAACTGGGCTACTCGACTCGGTTTGCACTTTCTGTGCAAGCGGATACATGGACATGAGGGACTTGTACCTGTGCGGGCTGGTCTGCGGACTTTATGGAGTGGCATGAGGTAGGAGGCATCACTCCTCCTCGTGGACCTCGTCTGCCGCCGTTTGTTGGACCAGGACCACATCCGAGTCCTATGGTCCGCAAGCTCCACAGGATCGTCTGTTTCCGGATGATCATGTTCCACTTCCAGGCTTGGGTGGTGACTTCTATGAGGACTACTACGGAGCTGCCTGAGTTAGTAGTAGTATCCCTAGTATTGTAATAGTTGTATTTCCACGGTCCTGCGTGACTTGTGGAATATGACTTAGTGTGTATCATTCCGAAAGTGTAGAAAAATAATGTATAGGAGTTTGGAATGCTTCCGATGAGATGTAACGCCTTTCCTTATAGTTGTACTCCGTCGGGCTTGTACTAAACTATGAATGGTGTGTATGACCGTTGGTATATATATGGCAGTTTTTATATTACCATGTCATACGGATGAACATCTTTGCATTCGTGTTATCCATTACATTCCGCACTTCCTTGCTAAATTCTGCCATCCTGGTTTAAACCGTTGTTTTGTTTCCTAGGATGGTCAACACCCGCAACAATCCTGCTGCTCCGGAGCAAGGAGAAGCCAGTGCAGCCAGGAATGTAAATCTGCCTCAACCGCCATCTTTGGCGAGGTTATCTTTGAAGCGAGCGCAATAAGCGTGAGACCAATAAACTTCTTGGGCGGATTGAGCAAAACACCGCACGCCAGCCAAGAAATGATCTGGTGTCACTCAATGATTTTGTCAAGATGTATCCACCGAAGTTCAAATATTCCGTTGAGCCTCTCGACACGGATGATTGGCTTCACAGCATCACCCACAAGCTGCATTCTGCCAACGTGGCTGAGGCTGATAGAGTTACCTTTGCCACCTATCATCTCGAAGGCCCTGCTAGCCTTTGGTGGGAGAATTATGAGGCTATGCGTCCGGTTGGACAAATTACTACTTGGGCTGAATTCAGTGCCGCTTTCCGTGAGCATCACATCCCAGAAGGTCTCATGGATTGAAAAAGGGAGGAATTCTGCAATTTCACCCAAGGTAGGCTGACTGTGGATACTTACAGCCGTGAGTTTGGGAATTTAGCACGTTTTGCTCCTGAAGAGGTTTCTACCGACGCTAAGAAGCAGGCAAGGTTCCGCAAGGGACTTAGCCCCGAGCTTCGTCATGACCTTCGTCTGCACGAGTGCACTTCTTTCCAGAAGTTAGTCAATAAGGCTATCAGTGCTGAAACTGGGCAGTCTGATTTTGAAGCTTCACGCAAGCGCGCCCGTGACTCTGGTTCGTCATCCGGCTCTGGATCTCAGAAGCGCCGGGTTTGGATTCCAAACACTGCTCTTCCACCCAGGTTCACCCCGAGGCCATCCTTTGAGGCGCCTCGCCCCAACCAGCAGTATGTACCGCCCAAGACTTATGGAGGCCCCACTGCTAATGCTGCTCCACGCCCCAATATGATAACTTGCTTCAAGTGTGGAGAGACGGGCCACTACATCCGTGAGTGTCCCCAGAACAACCCCAGTCAGATCGGAAAATCTGTTGGCCGTGGTAAGCCAGCAGGAAAGGTGCTCCATGCTAAACCAATTGCCACTGCTCGTGGCCACGTCAACTATGTTTCAGTGAGGAAACCTATGAGGACTAACGTCGTTCTCGATGCGCTCCTTGTTAATTGTCATCCGCAACTGTTCTTTTTGATCTTTGGAGCATCTCATTCATTTATTTAAGAGCTATGCTCGATTGCACAACACCACATTTTGTGACATGCACACCTCCATGGAAATTCAGACCCTGGTTCTAGATGGCAAACCTCTAGAATAAGTCATGGGAATGAAATTCTTGTCGACAGATTAGTCTTTCTTGCATCTCTAATAGCTCTCAAGTCCTCGGACATAAACATCATCTTGGGTATGGACTGGATGTCAGCCCATCACGCTAAGATTGATTGCTCTACTAGAACTGTTCAACTCACCCATCCTTCGGGCAAGACAGTTAATGTTTTAACCCGAGTGTCGAAGCATCAGCTTTACTCCTTAAATGCCAACCCCCTTCCAGACCTCGAAGATATTCCGGTAGTCCGTGATTTTCCGGATGTCTTTCCAGAAGAACTGCCAGGTGTTCCACGATAGGGATGTCGAGTTAAGTGATAGATCTTGTTCCGGAACCATCCCAATCTCTAGAAGACCTTATAAGATGGCACCCTAGAACTAGCGAACTTAAGAAACAACTCGATGAGTCCTTGCAAAAGGGTTTCATCCGTCCTAGTTCATCTCCATGGGCTTGCCCGTCCTCTTCGTCAAGAAGAAGGATGGAGCGGATCGGATGGTTGTGGATTACCGACACATCAATTTGGTCACTATCAAGAACAAGTATCCGCTCCCGGGATCAACGATCGTATGATCAGCTCGCTGGATCCTCGATCTTTTCAAGATGGATTTGAGGTTGGGCTACCATCAAATCAAAATCAAAACGGGACATTCCTAAAAGCGGCCTTTGTTACTCGTTATGGCCAATACGAGTACACCGTCATGTCCTTCGGTTTAACCAATGCTCCAGCCACCTTCTCTCGGTTAATGAACTCAATCTTCATGGAGTATTTGGATAAATTAAATAGTGGTATACCTCGATGATATACTCATCTACTCCAAGAATGAGGAAGAACATGCCGAACATCTAAGGCTAGTATTGATGAAACTTGAGAGCACCGCCTTTATGCCAAATTCTCTAAGTGTGAATTCTGGTTGCCGTGTGACCTACCTAGGCCATGTAATCTCTGGTAAGGGCATTGCTGTCAATCCCGAAGCGAGTTCAAGCCGTCCTTGATTGGACTCCACCTGAATCGGTCAAGCAAGTTGGAGTTTCCTCGGTTTAGCGAGCTATTGCCGCCGCTTCATCGAGAATTTCTCTAAAGTTGCTAAACCTCTAACCGAACTCCTCAAGAAAGATAAGAAGTTGAATGGACACCACGGTCGAGTTCAGCTTTCGAGAACTGAAAAGGCGCTGACATCTGCTCCGTGCTTGTTCCACCAGATTTTTCTAAGGACTTTATTATCTATTCGGCGCCTCGCGACAAGGACTAGGTTGCATACTCATGCAAGATCGTCATGTGATTGCCTACGCTTCTCGACGATTCGTCCACATGAGGATAACTATCCCACACACGATCTAGAGCTTGCAGCGATGGTTCATGCACTCAAAACCTGGCGACATTACCTTCTTGGTAATCGTTGCGAAATCTACTGATCACCAAAGTCTGAAATACATCTTCACCCAACGGTTTGAATCTCGGGCAAAGGCGTTGGGTCGAGTTGATTACAGATTACGACTTAGGAATATCTTACACCCTGTGCAAAGCCAATGTCATGGCTGGCGCACTAAGTCGCAAATCTTATTGTAACAATTTGATGTTACAACAAAGTCAACCATTCTCCACGAGGAATTTCGTAAGCTTAATCTTCACATTGTTCCTCGAGGATTCCTTTCCACCCTGGTGGCGAAACCTAACCTTACGGATCGAATCATAGCTGCTCAGCAGTATGATAGAGGAATATCTCGGATCAAGGAGAACATTGCTAGAGGAGCTGCTAAGTGTTTCTCCATAGATGAACGAGGTGTTGTCTTCTTTGAAAACCTCTTGGTGGTTCCCAAGAAACAACAGCTACGGTAACTGATCCTTAAGGAAGCTCATGACTCTCCTCTCACCATTCATCCCGGTAGTACTAAAATGTATCAAGACCTACGGCAGAGGTTTTGGTGGACTAGGATGAAGAGAGAAATCGCTCAATACATTGCTAATTGCGACATCGTCGTCGAGTTAAGCGAGCATCAACGGCCTGCTTGGTACCCTTCAACCTTTGGAAATTCCTGAATGGAAATGGGATAAAATCGGTATGGATTTCATTACGGGTTTCCCAGGACCAAGAGAGGAATAATGCTATCTTCGTTGTCGTCGATCGTCTTTCCAAAGTAGCCCACTTCCTACCGTTAGTGAGAGTATAACCGCTAGCCAGCTAGCTGATTTGTACATCTCTCGAATAGTGTCTCTTCATGGTGTTCCATTGGAGATTAACTCGGACCGTGGAAGTCTCTTCACCTCTCGATTTTGGGAAAGTTTCCAAAATGCTATGGGAACTTCGTCTCTCCTTTAGCACCGCATTCCATCCTCAATCAAGTGGTCAAGTAGAACGAGTCAATCAAATCTTAGAGGATATGCTTGAGCTTCGTCATCTCTTTCGGCATGAATTGGGAGAAATGCCTTCCATTAGCGAGTTAAGTTTATAACAATAGTTATCAAGCTAGCTTAGGCAAAGCTCCTTTCGAAGTTCTTTATGGGCGAAAATGTGAGCGCCTCTTAACTGGTCGAAACCGGGAGAGACAACTCTTTGGCCCGGATATGATTCAGAAGCGTAAGAGCAGGTTCGCGTTGTTTGTGAAAATTGAAAACAGCCCAATCTCGTCAAAAGAGCCAATATGACCGCAAGCATAAGCCTATGGCTTATGAAATTGGCGAAGAAGCTTACCTTGAGGTTACTCCTTTGAAGGAACCCATCGATTCGATATCAAAGGCAAGTTGGCTCCTCGTTACATTGGACCCTTTCGCATTCTTGCCAAACGAGGAGAAGTTGCCTACCAATTGGAACTACCTCCGCATCTTTCCAAAGTCCATGATGTCTTCCACGTTTCCCAACTCAGGCGTTGCTTCTCGGATCCTATCCGTGGAGTGGACCACGAAACGCTTGATCTCCAAGATAACCTCACCTATCGAGAATATCCCGTTCGTATTCTTGATCAAGCCGAGCGTACCACTCGACGTCAGAATATCAAGTTTCTAAAGGTTCAATGGTCAAACCATTCCGAGCAAGAAGCAACTTGGGAAAGGGAGGATCGTCTTCGACTTGAGTATCCCACCTTTTCTAGCGGATCCTAAATCTCGGGACGAGATTCTTTTGAGTGGGGTGAGTTGTCACATCCTAGCTAGTCCATGCATTAGTGTGTGCATCATGTTTAAATTTCATTTGAATTTGAAATGGGGAAGACAGAAACCCCAGAACCCCTTTTAATCCAACTAGGGTTTACTAAAATTATTTTCAATGAACCTGAAATGCCCTTCAAAAATGCTCATCACCTTTGCTTTGGTTCAGAGCCTCTGCCAAAAGTGGTGCACCATTTTCTAGGTCATCCAAAGGTCTTTGAATTAAATCATAAGTATTTGAGTTTGGGCATTTAAAATTATATAAAATATTGCAAATGCCCAAATATTCCCAAACCAAAATGTTTCATGTTGGAAATAATCCAACTATGGACCTGGAGCAGTTTGGTGATTTTTGGAGCTATCTAAGTATTTTTAAAAACTCCACAAAGTTACAGAAAAATAGAAAAAGAAAAACAGTATGCAACTCTTACCTGGCGCCTACTAACCGGCCCACCTGCCGGCCCAGCCTAGCAGCATGGCAATGGCTGCTTGGCTCGGCCAGACAGGCAGGCAGTGCTCATGGCGAGCACACCATGCACGCATGCGCACCTGGCCGCCGCCTCGCCGCCTCCCTCCTCGAGCGACCGACGCGGTTCGCGCCCACTCTCTTCCCCGAACCCCTCGGACATCTCCTCTCCTCCCCGGCTCCTCTCTCTCGTGCTCCCCCGCCATGGCCGACGCCACCGCAGCCACGTCGTCGTCGTAGACGCGCTCCCCGCCGTCCGTGCTCCTCCTCGCCGTGTCTAGGAGCTCCGCCACCCTCCTCTACCCCGAGCTAGCCGAGCCCCGCATGCTCAAGTAGCCCGAGGCCACTGCACCGACTTCGCCCGAGTCCTCCGTCGCCGGAGATCCCCTTCAACACCGTCGTCGCTCCGGCCCGTCCCCGACCCCAACGAGAGTTTCTCCGAGTTGCCCGTGAGCCCATCTATCTTCCCTTCCCTTCCTCTCTCGCAACCGAACGGAGATCACCCGCACCCGCCGCCGCGGAGCTCGTCGCCGACGTGCTCCCGGTCACCCTCCGGCCACCTCTCGGTGTCCATCGCACTCACCGAGTAACGTAGCATCCAACCATACATTCACCGCACCTCGCCGCACACCCTAGCCTCAAGTTCGCCTTCGGCCGAACTCCGGCGGCCGCCTAGGTCGTCACCGGCGCCGATTCCGGCCGCCCCGACCCCAACCAACTCCACCAAGAGCTACGGCTCAACCCCAGCTAGCCATAGCCACCCTCCACGACCCATTTGGTCGCCGGAATGGCCAAACTCACTTCCGCCACCGCGTCGGGCTCGCCCGGGCTGAGCGCCAGTGCAGCCGGCGTTGACTTTGACCACGGTGGGCCTGGTTGACTCGATGAGTCAATGACGGTGGGGCCCAGCCACATTAACTAATAGGATTAGTTTTAATTAATTTTAGTTAAACTAATTACCACGACACCTGGACCCACAGTCAGGTTTGACCTGGCGTCTCCGTTGACCACGGCGTCATTACGGCGCATGGTTGGCGCAATAAATTAATTCTTGGGTTTATTCTATTATAGGAAATTCCGAATATAGTTCAAACTTCAAAATTCATAACTTTTAATCTGTAACTCCAAATGCAAAGATCTATATATGAAAATGATCAGAAAAATCCATTCTATCCATTGGTACAGGTTTCATGCATGATAAAACAAGTTAACCTTGCTGTTTAAACAGAATAAGATATTACACCTTTAGGGCTATTTCAAATGAGCTAGCATTTGAATCTTTGATTCAAATGAGTTCATCCTTTTGTTTCAGCTTGCATTAGGCCAACACACATCCATATTGCCATGTCATAGCATGCATCATATTGTTGCATATTGCCATGTGTGTTTACTTTCGGTATGCTTTTAAGTGATAGGTTACGCCTCAGGATAATCCGAATATCCGTCGAAGGCGGTATCCTACCACCACTCCATCGAGCAAGCAACCCATTGATCATTCGATACAAACCCATGTTCTCGCTTCGCTCTCGTTTACTGCATTAAGACAACGCGATTCAAACTGTTGTGTGCTGCGGTAGTTGAACCCACTTCCTTTGCATGACCTGTCATTGCCACAGTAACTAGATGAAACCCACTAGTATGTGTAGGAGTTGATTGAGCCATGTTTGTGATTCCTACCATGCTATGCTTGCTATGCTTAGAGTTGTGTCAGGTCTGGCTCATCGGGATGATGAACTAGAGTGAAAGGTTGTGTTGGTTCGAGAGTGAAAGTGTTGAACACGTTTTGGTAAAGGTATCGATGAGAGGCCATGTAGGAGTACATGGTGGGTTGTTTCATTGAAGCCGATCCTAGAACTGAGATCTGTGTTTGTGATCCATGAAACAGTTACTACCACGCATTGGGATCCTTAATTGACCCTCTCGGCTTCTTAACCACCCTTGTTCTCAGTCCGGAGTTGCAAGTAGTTTACGGTGTTTGTAGCATCTTTGGGGGCCACGCATAGCGCTGACCTTAGGGGTGGGTTGTGTTGCGGTAGGCACGTGGCCCGTGTCTGAGAGTGCCCGTTTGGTATCTCGGGAACCCTACACATCGTTCGGGCTGTATGGGAAACCTCGGCGGACTCCTGCGGATGGAACCCGAATAGGCGATAAACCTGGACTAGGGACTTGAGTGTTTAGGTAGGCTGTGGCCGACACCCACGTTGGGCTTCCGCTTGAAGGTTGCCGAGTACATGTCGTAAACGGCGGTAAGTGGTGAGCGTGTGTGAAGAAGTACACCCTGCAGGGTTAATATGATCTATTGAATAGCCGTGTCCACGGAGAAGGACTTCTGGGTTGCCTATATCAGTTCATAGACAAGTAAATGGATACTACTAAAAGCCTCAAGATAAGTGTGAGTACATGGATGGCCCTCTCGTGGGTTGACGAGAGAGATCCACGGTGGAGTATTGTGATGGTGATTAGTGGACTCGTGTGCGACAAATGCTTTTCAAGTGGTGTCACGTGGGATAGCTTAGCCAAGAGTCAAAGCTGGCTTGTTGCAAATAACTCCACCACCTTCTTGAGAATGTGCATGTATGATAGGATTACGTGGTAAGACTTGCTAAGTACCTCCGTACTCATGTTTGTAATTAATGTTTTTCAGACAACAACACTGCCCCCTCCGATGGGTTTTATGTAGACCTTGACATCGACAGTGAACTAGCCACCTGGTGGTGATCCAAGGCTTGTGAAGGGCCATTGTAGATAGAAAGGCTTCAACAAGCTTTCTTTCTTTCTAGAGTCTGTACTCGAGACTAGTTTGCTTCCGCATGTGCTTGTATGTTTGTATGACTTGAGTGTTGGGTCATGTGACCCCTACCTGTATGGATATGTTATGTATGGCTCCTCGGGCCTCTTAAATAAAGTACTTTGAGTTGTAGAGTTTTGTTGTGATGCCTTGTTGTATTTACTCATATCGGGCATATTATGTGTATGATTGAAATGCTTGGTATGAGTGGGATCCGACAAACTAGTTGTTTATCCTTGGCAGCCTCTCATATGGGGAAATGTAGTCTCGTGCTTCTAGCGATAGTAGTCCGCTACAGCCGGTTCACGGAGTCCTGCTAGCCCAGCACTACTGCTTGGACACTTGACTGGCGGCATGTGTTTCACTTCGTTCCTATATCCATCCCTTGAAATGTCACATGGTGATATTCGAGTCTGCTAGCTGCTACAGCCGGGATACGAGTCCTGTTAGCCCATGCTACAGCCCGAATTCATACGTTGATGACCGACATGCTCGATGTGATTCATGTATGCCTGTCCCCATAGGTTAGCGCCGCTTTGGGTTCACGACTAGCCATGTCGGCCCGGGTTCTTTGTCATGTGGATGCTAGCGACACTATCATGTACGTGAGCCAAAAGACGCAAATGGTCCCGGGCCATGGTAAGGCGACACCCGTGGGAATACCGTGCGTGAGGCCGCAAAGTGATATGAGGTGTTACCGGCTAGGTCGATGTGACTTGGAATCGGGGTCCTGACAGCTCTTCCCACGGCGGTGCCCAGGATCACCAACGTGGTGACGCTGCTCGGCGTGCACACCATGGGAAGTGCGCGCGGTGGTCGCCGGTGTATGCGTCCTAGAGGTCGCCGCCCCGCCCGGAGTTGGCACAACGACACACCCGGAGGGCCCCGCGTCGCCTGTGGGGGGCCCAGTTCCGTCTTTGGATCCGGCGGCGTGTAGACGGTCATCGGACGCACGAACGATGCCGCTCGCCAGGCTCCGATTGCCTGGGTGATGCTGGTGCTCGCGGGCCGCGGCCCGGGTCCTGTTCGCGACCGGTCCGCTGCTCATCGCACCGGCACGGGCCGTTCGGCTCCCAACGAGCCGATCGTCGCGGCCGTATTCTTCTTAGGGGCCATGGCGATGAAGAATTGCTAGGCTAACTACCAGACCAGATTCTCACAATTGCGCCCCCTACCTGGCGCGCCAAAGATGTCGGTGTGGACAACACCTATGGGATCACAAGAATCCCTACTACGGTTGCTGGGGCGTAGGGTTGCGAGGAGAGCAGGGCTAGTAGACAGCACAAGGATCGTTTACCCAGGTTCGGGCTGCGAGGATGCGTAAAACCCTAGTCCTGCTTTGGTGGATGTATTTTTGAGAGTTCTTGAGCTCTCAAACTAGCTGTGGTCAGCCCGTGGTTCAAAAGAGCCGAATCCTTCTCCTGGTCGCCTTGGGCCTCCTTTTATAGGAAAAAGGGGTTGCCATAGTGGCACACAGGAGGTGGAAAGGTGTACAGTGTTGTGAGGTTATCCCTTGTATTAGAGGACAAGACGCATTTAATGCATCGCTTAGGTGTCCCCTTGCTTTATTGGGGGACAGGGGCGAGGCCCGTCCCGTCCATCGCCGCTCCTCCCTTCTTCGACACGCGCCCCGGCCAGCAATGTGTGCGGTGCCATGTAGGCAGGCAGGTAGCCGAGGCGGCGCGGTGGCGGAGCCTTCACGAAGATCTGCATGCCGCCACGCAGGCGCTTGATGAGTTGTCCTGGGAGCTGCATGCTGCCATGTAGGTGCCCGCCCAGCTGGTTGGGCTGGCAGCTGCATGCGAACGGTGATGGAAGCTTGGTCGTCGCGGGCCTGGCGGTGGCCCTGCTGGCATCCTTGGTGAGGGCCTTGCCAGGTGGCCCGGCAAGAGTCTTGCCGTGTGGCCCGCAAGTGTCTTGCCGTGGCGCGCTGTCGTCCCCGGCAAGGGTCTTGCCGGGGGTCTTGGTAGCCTCCCTTGGTAAGGATCTTGTCGAGGATCTCGTCTTCTAATCCTCATATTTTCTTGGATATGTCTTCACAAAGATCTACATGCCACCACGGAAGTGCCTCCCGAGCCCTGGGCCCACGTGGATGATGGTGTTGGGGACTGTGGGCTCAAGGGTGGCTCGCTCTGTTGGTGTGGGGCGAGCTGCCCCGGCAAGAGTCTTTCTGGGGCCGCTGAGGCCGCCCGACAAGGGTCTTGCCGGGGGAACCTGCTTCGTCCCTCTGCTCTTTGTGGTCTTGGCCTTGGCTTTGCTCTGATTATCTTGGGCTTCGGTCTTACCTTGGCTCACCTCCCCTGCTTTGCTTGGTGCGGTCGTGGGCGCGACTCTGACTACCCATGCACAGGTATAGGGGTACAAAAGTGTGCCCCTCTTTTTGTACACCGACACCGAACTACAGCGGAAGCTGGATATTGTGGAGGATGACATTGCATTGATCAACAGGCGTCTTGTCGACTCGCAAGGTATATATTTTGAGCATTCTTTACACAAATATGCTTGTATTTTAAGCCTGACTCTAAAAAGAGTTTTATATGACATGTGCATGAATGTAGATGGTGCTGCCGCCGTGGAGGCCCTTCGGGCGGAGCTAGCCCGGGCCAAGAAGCAGGCCCGGTTTAGTAATGCGGCTGCCGAAAAGGCATCGGCTGAGTTGAAAGCCTAACAAGCTGCATGACGCCAAGACAAGGAGAAGATGTCCACCATGGCGCATGACTTAGAGAATGCAGCTAGCCGCTGTAAACTTCTTGAGAAGGAAAATGAAGCCAAAATGGCTGAACTTGACAAGGCCTTACGAGAGGAGAGAGAAGTGCAGTCTGAATCCAGAGCGGCCCGTGAGGAGATCCGGCAAGTTGGGGACACTGTGGCTGGCAAGCCGTTTTTGCTGCAGACTAAGTTCGGCGATCCAAACAATGCTCAACTTAACCAAGTATGGAGTTCTCCGTACAAAGTTTTAGACTTACCGAAGATTTCTTCCGATGCGGCGCGTTTTTACCATGCACAAGAGGGGTATGCAACGGAGAAGCTTTTCTGGTCACAATTCGGCGCGTCAAAGCGTCCTCTACTGCTGAATGAACAGATGTCCCAGTGGGCCGAGCTGCATAGGATATCCTGCGCTGCCATGAAGAACGTCATAGTCCGGTTGTGGCCGACTGAGCCTGTTCCGAGTAGTTATTTCGGCCTGGTGCAGCGGCTTGTTGATGCGGTGCCACATATCGATGTTGTGAAGCGGTTGGCGTGCATTAAGGGTGCACGGATGGCCTTTGCCCGAGTCAAAATGTTCTGGGGAAAGATGAAGGCCATCGATGTTGCGGCGAGGAGTCCACCCAAGGGCAAGGACCGTTGTAGGCCGGAGCACTATTTTGAAGACGTCCTTTAGGCCGCCCGCTTGATAGAGGGTCAGTGCTCGAAAGACATAATATTCGAGTGATGTATGTAAGGGTTGTAACAGACAACTTTTATAGTTAATCTATTTTTATATTTTGCTCGAAAGCTTGAATTCCTCCTGTGTGGCCGTTTTATTATAATCTGAAAGTTTTCCAGTCATCGGCTTCAGCCCCCTCGTAGGAAGTACGGGGGTGTTCGGAAAAGCATTTAATCACTCTTTATCCAACGTCTTGGTCCATAAAGGAGGTGATAATGCGGCGAACCAGGCAATCGGACTAGAGGGCATTAACACTTTCACTTAGCCATAGGAGTTTTATCGTGAGGCTACGACATAGCCCCTGGTATGTATACGGCGTATTGTAATATCGTGCCTTACATGTTTTGATCTAAAAAAGATCCTTCGTGTGACACTGAGAATCGCTAAAGATTCGAATAAATCATCAAGTGGTTGACCAGCTCTTGCCACATCATGACAGTCAGTTTTCGGCTTTCTTTACTGAGGTGCTCATCCAGTTTAGGCCAGGGCACAATCGCAGTAGTTCTCCCTTTACTACCCTAGCCGATAGAGCGGAACATAGGGTTGCAAGCATATGAGACGGGCAACCCAACTGTTGACCAAAGACAATGATTCGGAGCTGATGCATATAAGGCCAAACTTGTGACGCTGAAGTATGCTATAGAGCTGTTCGGACTTTCACTGGCGACTCATTTGTTCCCATACGGGCCCCTGGCAAGTTATGCCGAGGTGCATCTTGTAAGGCAGCCGTTACGGCCGGACTCATTGTAGAAAGAGCACGGAAGATTAGTTCAAATGAAGTTTACTGGGAGCGGAGCAATCTGCCAATGATAAATATATATAAAAAGTAAAAAACCACAATCCAGCTATTTGACATGCTCGGGGTTGGTAACGGAGGAAAAAGGCATAGTACCGGCTCAAAATAATGAGTGCGGTCTACAAAAACTTAGTTTGGACCTCCTGTCGCACGTCTGCGCCGCCCGTCCTTGGGGAGGGGGAATCCTTAACGGAAGTGGACCCTTAGGTGAGTGTATGGATCCGAACTCAGATAGAGTCCGATGTAGATGCTGACCTGATGGTCACCTGTTTTAAAGAGATAATAAAGAAAAGTAAGGAAAACAGATAAAAAACGTTATGGGAATGCTTGCAGGGTTGTCTGTATTGTGCTTCTGCCGATGCCCATGGTATCTTGAGCGCGTAGTGATGTACTCGTGGTGTAAATCTTGCTAGTATAGTGGGTGGGTGGCGGAAGCCGAACTGCTATTTCCGTTCCGGGAGTGGTCGAACTTCGGAGGGAAACTGCTTCGCCCTCGGTGTTCGGGTCGGGCGAGCCGCCTCCGCCTTCTTTATCGCCTAGTGGCATCCTCCTTGTGCTCGGCGTTGTTTATGCGTGTTCGCTTGAAGACCCAACAGTTTTGTTGGTATGACTGGTCGGGCTTATCGTGGTGACCGTGAATCGATAAGGTCGGGTCCAATATCCCGTCAAGGGTGGATGGTCCATCCTGGTTTGCCTTTAATGGCTTCTTCCATTGACCGGGTTTCGGATTGTGAAATCCGGCGTTGACCGCCGTGTCGCAGAATCTTTCATTATTATTGTGACTGTTGTGTTCGGTTCATCGTGGCTTGCCGTTGCCGTCTCGGATTTTGGAAGTTCCCGGGTCGCTGGCATTGTTGCTTTTACGAGCGAGCCAGTTGTCTTCTCCCGCGCAAAAGCGAGTCATTAGAGCGGTAAGGTCTGTCATGGATTTAGGTCCTTCCTGGCCGAGGTGACGCGCTAGCCATTCATCCCGGACGCTATGTTTGAAGGCCGCAAGGGCTTCCGCGTCCGGACAGTCGACAATTTGGTTCTTTTTGACTAAGAACCTAGTCCAGAGCTGCCTGGCTGACTCGCCGGGCTCCTGGACAATGTGACTTTAGTCATCGACATCTGGTGGCCAGACATGTGTTCCTTGGAAGTTGTCCCGAAAGGCGTCTTCCAAATCTTCCCAGTTGCCAATAGAATTTTCTGGCAAACTGTTTAGCTAGTACCAAGCTGGCCCTTTGAGCTTGAGAGGTAAGTATTTAATGGCATGAATGTCGTATCCGCGAGCCATGTGAATATGGAGGAGGTAATCCTCAATCCATACCGCGGGATCTATTGTTCCATCGTATGATTCGATGTTAATGGGTTGAAACCCGTCTGGGAATTCATGCTCCATTACCTCATCAGTGAAGTAGAGAGGGTGTGCGGATCCTCTATGTTGGGCCACACTGTGAAGCACCTCCGGTGGACTCCGCTTACGGTTTTCGGACCGGGCATGGTCGGGTCTGTTGTGTCCGAATAGATAACCGTCGTCACTGGTCGGGGCATGTCCCCTGATCTGGGTGTCGATTTTGTGTGTCCTGTTCTACCCTCCAGGTCTTGTTGGATGTCGCGAGTGTTCCCCCGAGCTGCTTTATTCTTGCTTGGACGGCCGGATGGGTTGGTATGGTGCTCTGCTTGGGCTGCTGCTTTGGCCGGACCGAACTGTGGTCGGCCCACCGCACTATTCGATGGTGTTGTGGGCTCCAACGCCCTGCCATTGTATTGAGGGAGCCACCTACTCTTGGGGTGGCATTTGTCTAGGCCGCTAAGGCCGTATTCTTCGACGGCCAAGACTTTGGTCCATCTATCATTGAGCAAATCTTGGCTCGCTTGAAGCTACAGCTGCTTCTTCCTTAGGCTCCTTGCAGTGGCTATAAGCCTACGTTTAAAGCGCTCCTGCTCGAGAGGTTCCTTAGGCACGATAAAATCCTCGTTGCCGAGGATCTCCTCCTCCTCAGAGAGTGGGAGATAATTGCTGTCCTCCGAGTCTCCATATGTGGCTTGTTCATCAGGGCTGTCTTGCCCGCTTTCCTGTTCCTCCTGTTCTGGTTCTACCTCAACAGGGTCTTCATTGTCCGGAGTGTTGTCTTTTCTGGTGCTAGAAGTGTTTTCTCTTGGGCGATGTGACTTGGAGCGGTGCCCTAGGCGCTGGTGTTCGGACTGTGTGCCAGGAGGTTTATTCTCGACTGGATCCTCCTTGCCATTGTCGAGAGCGTCGTCAGGTCTGTCTATCATATACACGTCATACCAGGAAGTGGCCATCCCATGTCTAGCGGGTAGAAAGCTCTAGCCCTGCCCCTCATCGTCGTACATACCGTCGATGTCTTCGCAGCGGGGGTCAGGCATGTTGGTTGGGTCTTCAACGGTGGCTATGAAGTGGGTGGCTGGTGGGAAGCAAAATTCTCCATCATCCGCCGTAAGTTCGAACCGAACAAAGTTCGGCGACGAGTCATCTGCCGGGGATAGGTTTTTCAGTGAGTTTAGCAGGTCGCCCATGGGCGAGTGTTGGAAGACATCTGCGGCGCTGAACTTGAAGATCGATAACCGATCGAGTTCGATATCCACGGGCTCGCAGGGTTCGGAACTCGACACCGGAGAGGAGTCCGGGGTTCCGTTGATGTAGATACCGTACGAAGTGGAATCTGCGAGCGGCTCCAACACCGCAGAATCGGTAGCCCCGCGATGGGGTTGAACTTCCCATCTTCGGACGACTTGATCTGCTCCGGATCTAAGGCCAGAGTTGCTACAGGAGCTCTCTCCTGGATGCGGCCCGATGACAGGATTAAGCCATGTTCATCGGGGTAGCGGGGAGCGATTTCCGCGGTCCCGAATCCATCGAAGATCAAGTCTCCACGGTCGTCCGCAACGTAGCTCAAGCTTCCAAATCTGACCTGATGGCCAGGGGTGTAGCTGTCGATCTGCTCCAGATGGCCAAGCGAGTCGGCCTGCAGTATGAAGCTGCCGAATACGAATTTCTGTCCGGGGGGGAAAGGTTTCTCCCTGAACAACGTCATCACTGACGATCGAAGGGGCCATCGAGTCCTTTGCCGACGACACAGTGGAACTCTCAATGAAAGCACCAATGTCGGTGTCAAAACCAGCGGATCTCGGGTAGGCGGTCCCGAACTATGCGTCTAGGATCGATGGTAACAGGAGATGGGGGACACGATGTTTACCCTGGTTCGGGCCATCTCTATGGAGGTAATACCCTACTTCCTGCTTGATTAATCTTGATGAATATGACTGTCGGCATTCTGGGAATGGGGGTCCCTGACTTGCTCGCTCGTGGCTCGCGGGCGTGGCTCAAAGGAGGCCTGTGACGCCCATTTTCATCAACGCAATCTCAAGACCTCGTATGGACGACGAGGAGCTTCTCGTGCATGGCCTCGCCAGCTGGCTCATCAGAGGCGGAGAGTTCAAGGCAGGGTACATCGTGAGGTGCCCATGACGCAAGCCATGATTTAGCAAGGGCGCCAACTGGCGCCAGCCCGCACAGCGTCCCTCCTTTCCTCTTTGGTGCAAAGGGAGCAAGCGCAGCGAGAGCATCAAGCAAAGGCATCTGCTTCGTGCAACAAGACCAAGACCAGCCCAACGGCCGGAAGGGAGTCATCATGGAGCCTGGCAGGCGCATCGCCAGAGCCTTTGGCAGGCGAGGACCAACTTTAGTCAGGATAAGTGTACCCGCTATTCCCCTTCATAATGGCCAATTGTTGGCGCCCTTCCCGCTCAATATTTGGGAACAGGCCCAGGGCCTTCGCCTATAAATAGGAGTAGCCACCCACAGGGTAGAGGGATCTGGGATCGAGAGAAAGACAGAGGCCCGATCCTCATCAAGGAACCAGTAGCTAGAGCGACTGAACACCACCTAGCAATTCATCGCACCCGCCAAGAACAGGCCCTCGCGAGGCTGTTCTTCCTTGTACTGTTCTTCATCAGCCCAAGAGGCAATCCACCACACCACACATTGGTGTTACACCACAATGGTGGCCCGAACCAGTATAAATCTTGTGTCTCTTGTGCCGTCCTGTTAGTAGTTTAGGTCCCTGCGATCCGGTGAAGTGCGAGACGGTGGAGGGTTGGATCTCCGCTCGCACCCCAGTGTTCAAACCTCAAGGGTCTGCCGGAACCCGAAATCCGACATTTGGCGCGCCAGGTAGGGGTTTGCCGGAATCTACCTTCTGCCGCCGTTCTTCCCGACCACCGCGAATTCATGTTCGACGCCCGCCGGGCTCCCAGGCTGAAGCGCCGAGACGCTTCGCCTCCCATGTCGCCCAGACAGCTCCCATCGGCGGGCGCCTCGCTGTTCTCGTCACTCGCCGTTAACGCCGCCATCGCCCGGCGGGAACGAGCAGCAAGCATCGCCCCAACACCCGCCCATGAGGCGGACGGCCGCACCGCCACGCTTTCTCTCACCCCCGCTGGTTTTCGTCAGCGCACTCGCGGGCTATGGAGGCCCGGCTGCACTCATCGCGAAAACGAAGCTCTCGCACTACCGCTTCTGCCGACGACGTTTACGATGAATGGCTCGACCGAAGTCGCCGACCTCGTCCGCTGCAGCAGAGGCGCCCCGACCGCCCGGCTCGCTGCACCGATCCCGCCTGCTGGGCGATGAAGCTCTGGTCGCCTCAATCGCCTCTCAGAAGGCGCCTGCCCTAAGGCGCGCGGCCCTCGGGCGGAACTCGCTTCCGCCAGCGCCGCACGGCAAGAACAGAGCTGTCAAGAAGTTCTCGCCCACAAGAAGCTGCCCGAGCGCCTCCCCGCTTCCAGCACGCCAGACCTCGCGATGCCCCCAGCCGCGGACCAGGGAGGCCCACAAGACCAAGCTCTCTGTCGTTCGAGGCCCCCCGCGGCCACGGCGGGCTGTCGCGCCTTAACCTCTGAGCTGCGCAGCGTCGCGTGGCCCGCCAAGTTCAAGCCAGATCTGCCTCCTCGCAACGACGGCACAGCTGACCCTACGGAGTTCCTCCAGCTCTACGAGCTGGGCATCGAGGCCGCCGACGGGGATGAAAAGGTCATGGCGAACTGGTTTCCCATGGCGCTCAAGGACGGAGCCCGCACCTGGCTCCTGAATTTGGCCCCAGGCACGATCTCTTCCTGGGCCGAGATGCGCACCCGCTTCATCGCCAACTTCTGTGGTACTCGTGACCGCCACCCGCCATGAGCGACATGCGCCAATCACAGCAGCCGGGAAACCCTGCAAAAGTACATCCAACGCTTCAACAACGCACGCCTCAAGATCCCTGTGGTAACGGAGGAGGCCATCATCTCGCTTTCTCCGACGGGCGGCGCGACGCCAAGATGAAGGAGGAGCTGGCGATGCATGAAGATCTGTGCACCTCCTCGAGCTGTTCAACTTGGGGACCAAGTGCGCCAGGCTGAGGAAGGGCGCCTCTCCTCGAGCTGCCTGCCGCGATCCCAAGAGAAGAAGTCCAAGGCCAAGGACGAGTGCAAGGGGGCTGCCGTGACTCGGCCGTAACCAAACACCAAGCAAGGCGTAGATCAGCCCGAGTCCTCCAAGGGCAGCCGGTATCATGCGGTACCACGCACCTCCACACCCACAACACCAATGAATGCCAAGAGCTCCGGGCCAGACGCTGAAGGAAGGGTCGGCAGACGCCTGAAAGCGCAGCGACCGGGCTACGGCCGAGGAGGAGGAAGGAATGCAGGACGCTGGAAGATCATGCCCGCGCAAGGGTGGCGCGACCAACCTCGCGAGGACCGCTGGCAAGACCCACTCGCGAGGGAGGCTAGAGGGATCAGCCTTGCGAGGACCGCCCAGGGGAACGCAGGCCTCCCTCCGCACGCAGCCGCCAAGGAGAATTGAAGACCGCCATCGACGAGGGGGCTGGGGCTTCTGTGAAGCGCGGCGATCGCTCAGATCCTAGGCGGCTCAAGCCCCAGCCTCTCAGCGATCTTCAAGCAGTTCACCCGCGGTTTAATGCAGTCCTCCCAAGCTCGAGGCCACGACCTCTCAGTGGTCGGCGTGGCGCCATCACGCTCAGCTCAGCGGATCAGCCTGGCGCGCAGCCACAGCCGAGTTCTCCCGATGCTTTGTTCCCCAATCATCAAGAACGTGCTGGTCACCAAGACCTCATCGACGGCGGAGCAGGGCTCAACGCCCCGTCCGTGGAGACATTCAACAATCTTCAAGCGCCTTATAGTCAGCCTTCAGCCAACCAAGCCTTTCTCCGAGTCACCGACGGCTCCACAGTCCCGATCGGGCAGGTCCGCCTTCCGCCACCGCTGGGGCTCGCGATAACTACCACACCGAGCTCATCGACTTCAAGTCGCCCACATTCGCCGCCGATAACGCCATCCTCGGATACCCGGCGCTGGCCAAATTCATGGCCGAACTCCACCACGGCTAAAACGCCCTCAAGATGCCAGAAGCGGCGGGTCATCACGGTGCCTCGTGGAAGAGAGAGACGCAGTGCTCCCGGAGCGAGCCTTTCAGCCGCATCGCTAGAAGACCTGCACCACAAGAGCAGGAGGCCTCCAGAGGCCGCACCCAAGAAGAAGAAGACATCGACCGCCCGCCCTTCAAGAGGCAGGCTTCTCCCGGCCCGCCGGGCCAGGAGCCTTCCATCGCATTGAAAGCGCCCACGCCTCCTCAGCAGGGCTCGGGGCCTCCCCGAGGGCCGCCACCCGCCAAGGTCTCGAGGGAGGTGCTTGGGCACCACGTGGGAGGCGTGCTCAAGCACGTTTCCCGCAAGCAGGAGCAAGGCAAGGAGGGCCGAACCCTCAGGAGTTCGTCAGCGAGGCCATTCAGGAGCTACAGGAGCCAAGGGTCATGAGGGGCAGCCGCCTCCTGCCCGCTGTGGCCCCCCATCCAGGCGAGGATGGTGGGATGCGCGTCTGCATCGACATACCAGGGCTCAACCGAGCCGCATCTCAAGAGCGCCTCTGGCCCTCGCGAGTGGGACGTTGCGAGGGTCCGCCACACAGCTACGTTCGCATGCCTTACGGCCTGCCAAACGCGGTGGCTGCGCACCAGCATCTCATGAGGGCCATCCTGGAGGCTCAAGAGGCCAGGCGTTCCGCAGCCCTGGCGGAGATGGAGATGGTCTATGAGGAGCCACCAGCGCCCGAGCCTCCCGAGGCCCTCGGCCTGGGGGCTCGTGAGGATCGGCCCCGTGAGCCCATCGATTCTGCTACACCAACACCCCTTCATCCCCAACATCACCAGTGACATCTTTAAGTCTTATTTCCGCTGGGAGCGCCTTCAGGTCAGATATTCCTGTGCCGCGGGTCCGCCCCTCGCTGCATGTATCCCTTTTATTTCATGTCATTAGCCTATCCTGCTGGGGGCGCCTCGGCTGCATCATCCCCAAGCCGCCGGGCCTGTCCCAAATGCATGTATCCTTCCTGCTTTTTCCTTAGGATTATGCTCTCGCCCACCATGCTTGTTATTCGTGCCTTTTCCCGGGTGGCGAATCTTGCACGCTAAAGGGGGGTGCTTGAACAATGCGACTCGTGGCTCCTACCGCTCTCCGCCCTCACCCTCCGGTCTTGTCCATGGCATCGCGACCGCTTGCCAATGACGGCCGAGACCAGCCCAAGAGCCGGACCCGAGGACGAGAGTTTCGCCATTTAACCCAGCTTATGCTGCTAAAGGGGGTGCCCGAGCATCGCGACTCAGGGCTCCTACCGCCTCCGCCCTCACCTCCGGTCTTGTCCATGGCATCGCGACCGGCTTGCCAACGACGGCCGAGATCAGCCGAGAGCCGGACCCGGAGGACGAGTTTCATCATCTAACCCACTTGCGCTAAAGGGGGTGCCCAACATCACGACCAGGGCTCCTACCGCCCTCCGCCCTCACCTCTGGTCTTGTCCATGGCATCGCGACCGGCTTGCCAACGACGGCCGAGACCAGCCCGAGAGCCGGACCCGAGGATCGAGAGTTGCTGATCCGACCCAAAGATCTCGACCCAGCTTGCTGCTAAAGGGGGTGCCCGAGCATCGCGACCAGGGCTCCTACCGCCTCCGCCCTTACCCTCCGGGTCTTGTCCATGGCATCGCGACCTGGCTTGCAAGTGACGGCCGAGACCAGCCCGAGAGCCGGACCCGAGGACGAGTTTCACATCTAACCCAGCTTATGCTAAAGGGGGGTGCTCGAGCATCGCGACTGTGGCTCCTACCGCTCTCCGCCCTCACCTCTGGTCTTATCCATGGCATCGCGACATGGCTTGCCAACACGGCCGAGACCAGCCTCGAGAGACGGACCAAGACGAGAGCACCGCATCCGCCAAATTTGCAGGAACACACTCAAGATAAGGCCTGAGCCAGCGCAACCCGCTTTGAGGTAGGGCCCCGTGAGTCCTGCTGCTGGCTCACGGTGCCCAGATACACCTCGCCCAGCCCTACCATGCCAGAACGTGTCGTGGTGGGGCTGTATACGCCCGAGGGCTCCTCCCGAGGGGAGCCCCTCCCACGCTCCAAAGGAAGCACCATGCTCCGCTACTGGTCGACGACATCGCCGAGGAGCGGCTATGCCAGACGCATGCGGAAGCGCTTATGCTCCGGGCTGGTGATAAATAACCGAGGGTGGCCTCCGGTCGATCAACCTCGTGGAGCCCAGAGCTCGTGTCCGCCTCGCCACAACGCCTCGAGAGCGCCGCTAGGGGCTGGGCACGGGCTGCGCCTGGTCAAGCCCAGACGCGACGCCACCCAGCCAGGCCCTCGGCCTGGTTCGTCGCACGCCACTCCCCAAGCGGAGCCAAGGTACGAATGCTGTCTCGAAGGCTAAGGGGACTCTCGAGCATCGCGACTCAGAGCCTAATCGTCACGTAGCCCTCACCCTTAGTTCCAAAGGCTAACGGCGGTTGAGGTATGCGCGGGCCGGGCTCGCAGACGAAACGGTAGATCCGCCTGCCTCACCTCCCTACTTGCTGTTCAGGCGCTAAGGGGACTCGAGCATCGCGATCAGAGCCTAACTTGTCACGTAGCCCTTCACTCCTGGTCCCGCCCTGGTTTCCGGTCGGGCTAACAGCGGCCGAGGTAGCAAGGGCCTGCTCGCCGCGAGAACATAAGCAAGTAGGAAGCGCAGATTTTAAGGAATTCAAAAGCAAATATTACAGTCCACACTGTTATCGCAATACCAAATGCAAGTTTAAACGCCTCCCCGAGGCATGATACATGTGCAGGAATTAAAAGCAGGACAGGAGCCACAATGGAGTCACTTGTGGGCGGTGGAGCAGCAGGGCCGGAAGCGCCTCTCTTCGGCTTGGTTCTAAAGGCCCGGAACTACCACAACAGAGCCTCCGCGCGACCCTTCACAGCCTCGGCAGCGGCAGCTGCATGCTCGCCGCTTGCTGGCACCAAAGAGGCTGTCCAGTCGACGCTGATCGCTGGGTTAGACGTGGTGAGGACCCGCTGCTGCCGCAGAAGACAGACACGCCACCGGCCTCAACCGTGGGGCCAAGACCAAGGGAGACATCTTCAAGAGCGCCGAACCAGAAGGGAAGCAGCTTGGCAGGCCGCCCTCCAGACCGCCAAGGCTCTCCAGACGCTATCATAAAGCTCCTCAGAAGGTGCGAGCCTTCACCTCCATATCTGTGAAGGCCACGCGATCTTCGGCAAGAACCCGCGCTTTGTCATCCAGCTCGACTTTCCTCGCCCCAGCTTCATGCTCCAGCGCCTTAGGCGGTCACGGCGCTTCTTCAGCCTGGCCTCCCGTCCTTGTCGATCACCATGAGCCTTCATGCTTTCTCCTGCTCCCCGCGGAGGCGGGCCTCGGCAAGCTGGTTCTGCAGGCCCTTCACCGCCTCCAAAGCCTCACAATGACCTTGATGCTGGCTGCCTCCCCAGTGGCAGCATCATGGGCAATCTTCGCCACGGACAGCCTGCTTCTCCTCGCCGCAAGCCGCCGAGGCCTGGACCAGCGCTGTTCGAATCGGGCCGGAGCGAATCCAGCCAGAGGCCAGCTCCAAGCGCCCGCCACCAAGCAAGGGTCGGCGCCTAGAAGATCCTGCCGCAGCCGGTCCAATTCAGCGGCATCACGATCCAGGACAGTGGGAGGAGTCGGAGAGACAGCAGTTGGTGGAGGAGGAGGAGATGGCGGCGGCGTAACCATAGTATCGTGAGGTGGGACCTGCTGCGCCCCAATAGCTGTGGCGGCGGCATCAGGCAAGGACACCTCGGGAGTCGCTTGGGCCATGGGGGCTGATCTCGCCCCAGCCAGCTCCGCCAGGCCTCGCGAGGATGACCGGGCAGGAGAGGCCCATGTCTTGCCATCACCTTCCTTCGCGGGCAGAGGTGCCGCCCCAGATGAAGCCTCAGGAGCTCCCTTCAGCTTCTTCGCCGCAGGGGCCAGCCTAGCCAAGAGATACAGATATCAAGCCTCAACGACAAAGCAAGGAATAGGACAAGAATCAAGCACTTACTGGTCATCGCTCGCGAGCTCGAGCAACCTCCGGCCATACTTGAAGCCCGAGAGCCGGGCTGCAGGATCAGCTTCAAGGCCCGGGAGCAGGAGGCGCTGCTCATGATTGCCCTGTGGCCGTGGCGACCTGCTGGGGACCAGCCCAGTCCGTCCTTCTTCAGATCGGGGCAGGCTTCGCCCCCCGCCATCCTCATCCTCGTTGCCGCCACTCATGGGAGGCAGAGAATGCGGACCTGCGCCGCAGGGAGGAGCCTTGACTCCGACCAGTCAACCCTCTCCGGCCTCTATCCTCCACCTCTTCGCTGGAGTCGGAAGAGGACACGCCCACCAGTCCTCCGAGCCTCCACGGGCACGGGCCCGCCCCCATTGAAGACAGTGCATGGGCCCCACTACCTGCTCCCAATCTCGCGGGAACAAGGATGCTGGGCGCCTCCTGTCTCGCCACATCGCTTCTAACCAAGGACTGGAGGACTGCCGCCAGATCCTCGCTGGCTGTGGCCACGGGCTCGAGTGAGGCCTCCACATCGGAAGCGAGTATCGACGGAGCGGAGCCAGCTTGGTGCTCCAGAACTCCTCAAGAGCGACGCACCTGTCAGCCTTCTTTCGGCCACTGCTGGCGGGCTTCAGATCCGTGATCCATCTTCTCCAAAGACCAGCTTGGCAAGGATCTTGAAGCTCCACTGACCAGCCGTCGAGTTTCTCGGCACTGCAAGCAGGATCAGCCGAGGGTGGATGCGCCCAGCATCCACGAAGACCCACTTGCTCCTGAAGCCCTCAATCCGCTTACCAGGGTTTGAAATGGCAATGGCCCCGCCATATGCGACGAAGCTAGCGCACGCGGAGGCGGAACCACGGGAGGTTCGGAGGGAGAAGTAGTGGCGCAGCAAGGCCACCGAGGGCTTCACCCCAACATGGGCCTTACAATAGTAGGCGAAGACCGCCAGAAGAAGGACGGAGTTGGGATGGAGCTGCAGAGCTTGAATGTTGTAATGACAGAGGACGGAGAAGAAGAACTCAGAGAAGGGAGGCACCAGACCAGCAATGATGGCGCTCACGAAGAACGGGTAGAAGGTACTTCGACCATCGGGGCGGCGGAGCTGCCTTGAACGCCTGGCCTGCTGACGCTTGCGCCCGCTTATCCAACGCACTGTATGCAGGCACGCCCGACACATTTGGCGGGTCCAAGGCAGGAGAGTACCAAGCCCGGCCGGGCTTGGCGAGGAGCCATGATCGGCTAGGGTACGCAGCGGAGTGGATCTCAAGATCTTGGAAGCGTATAGGAGAGGCGCAAGAAAGGGATCTCGAGCAGCAACCAGAGAAAGTAAAGGAGGCAAGGAAGATGCCGCTTATTATCAACCCACGCTGTTGCAGAGGCGCACGCGCCCAATCAACCGCCACGCTGGCGCCTAAGGCTGCAGGCTGTTAGGGCCCGCGACGCTCACACTTGCCCTTTCGCCTCTCGCCGCCAAGTTCGGCGCGCCAGGCCCGCTGGCTATCGCCGGTGTTCTCGGGAACGGGGTCCCCAGACTTGCTCGCCTCATGCCTCGCGGCGTGTTCGAAAGGAGGCCCAGACGGCCCATCTTCATCAACGCAAGCTCAAGACCTCGCGAGGGGCCAAGCTCGCGTGGCGGACGACGAGGAGCTTCTCGTGCACGGCCTCGCAGCTGGCTCATGAGGAGGCGGAGAGTTCAAGGCAGGGTACTCGCGAGGTGCCCATGACGCAAGCCATGACGCACTAAGGGAGCCAGCTGGCGCCAGCTCGCAGCAGCGCCCTCCTTACTCTTTGGTGCAAAGGGAGCAAGCGCAGCGAGAGCATCAAACAAAGGCATCCGCTTCGTGCAACAAGACCAAGACCAGCCCAACGGCTGGAAGGGAGTCATCGTGGAGCCCAAGCAAAGGCCATCTCCAGAGCCTTTGGCAAAGCGAGGACCAACTTTAGTCAGATAAGTGTACCCGCTGTTCCCCTTCAAAATGGCCAATTGTTGGCGCCCTTCCCGCTTAATATTTGGGAAGAGGCCCAGGGCCTTCGGCTATAAATAGGAGTAGCCACCCACAGGGTATAGGGATCTGGGATCGAGAGAAAGACAGAGACCCGGTCCTCATCAAGGAACCAGTAGCTAGAGCGACTGAACACCACCTAGCAGTTCATCGCACCCGCCAAGAACAGACCCTCGCGAGGCTGTTCTTCCTTGTACTGTTCTTCATCAGCCCAAGAGGCAATCCACCACACCACACACTGGAGTAGGGTGTTACACCACAATGGTGGCCCGAACCAGTATAAATCTTGTGTCTCTTGTGCCGTCCCGGTAGTAGTTTAGGTCCCTGCGATTCGGTGAAGTGCGAAACGGTGGAGGGTTGGATCTCCGCGCGCACCCCAGTGTTCAAACCTCAAGGGTCTGCCGGAACCCGAAATCCGACAATGAGTGTTACAATAGTTGATCTACCACGAGAACGTAATGGCTAAACCCTAGAAGTCTAGCCTATGTAAATATGGTAATGAGTATGTCCATCCGGACTACGCTCTCTGGTTTATATAGATATTGGAGAGGTCTAGGGTTACATGGATGTAACGCCCTCGATGCGGCTATATCTCCCACGTGTCGAAGCACGACTTAGAGGCATAACCGCATTGAAAGCAATGTCGCAAGTGAGGTAATCTTCACACAACCCATGTAATACATAAGGGAAAGAGATACATAGTTGGCTTACAGTCGCCACTTCACACAATACATGAGTAAAGCATTACATCATACAGATACAATCAAGGTCCGATTACGGAACCAAAATAAAAGAAGACTACCCCAAATGCTACACAGATCCCCGATCGTCCCAACTGGCTCCACTCGATCAACTCAAACGAAACAACACAATGAACAAGATCTTCATCGAGCTCCTCCTTGAGCTCGGGTGCGGCCACCTGCACGGTTTCATCGGCACCGCAAACTGGTTTTGAAGTATCTGTGAGTCACGGGACTCAGCAATCTCACGCCCGCGAGATCAAGACTATTTAAGCTTATGGGTAGGAGAAGGTAGTGAGGTGGAGCTGCAGCAAGCGACTAGCATATCTGGTGTCTAACATACGCAAATGGGAGCGAGAAGAGAAGGCAAAAGCACGGTCGAACAACTATGATCAAGAAGTGATCCTAAAACAACCTACGCCAAGCATAACCTCAACATCAGTTCACTTCCCGGACTCCGAGAAGAGACCATCACGGTTACACACGCGGTTGATGTATTTTAATTAAGATCAACTTCGGGTTTTCTACAACCGGACATTAACAAATTCCCATCTGCCTCATAACCGCGAGCACAGCTTTTGAAAGATAATACCCTGCAGGGGTGTCCCAACTTAGCCCATTATAAGCTCTCATGGTCAACGAAGGATATTCCTTCTCCCGGGAAGACCCGATCAGTCTCGGAATCCCGGTTTACAAGAAAATTCGACAATGGTAAAACAAGACCAGCAAAGCCGCCCGAATGTGCCGACAAATCCTGATAGGAGCTGCACATATCTCGTTCTCAGGGCACACCGGATGAACACTACGTACGGCAACCGAAGATACCCCAAGTTGCCTCGGGCGGCACCGCAAGTGGTTTAATTTGACCAGCACTGAGGAGCACCGCCCGGGTTAAAATAAAGATGACCCCTGAGTCTGCAGAACCCAAGGGAAAAAGGCTTAGGTGGCAAATGGTAAAACCAAGGTTGGGCCTTGCTAGAGGAGTCTTATTCAAAGCGAACTGTCAAGGGGGTCCCATAAATCACCCAACCGTGTAAGGAACGCAAAATCCGGGAACATAACACTGGTATGACGGAAACTAGGGCGGCAAGAGTGGAACAAAACACCAGGCATAAGCCGAGCCTTCCACCCTTTACCAAGTACATAGATGCATTAATTAAATAAGAGATATTGTGATATCCCAACATGTAAACATGTTCCAACAAGGAACACCATCTCCATGTTCCAACAAGGAACAAACTTCATCTTCACCTGCAACTAACAACGCTATAAGAGGGGCTGAGCAAAGCGGTAACATAGCCAAACAACGGTTTGCTAGGAAAGGATGGTTAGGGGCTTGACATGGCAATATGGGAGGCATGATAAGCAAGTGATAGGCATCGTAGCATAGGCATAGCAAAAGAGCGAGCATCTAGCAAGCAATGATAGAAGTGATTTCGAGGGTATGGTCATCTTGCCTGAAATCCCGCAAGGAAGAAGAACGAGTCCATGAAGAAGACAAAAGGATGTAGTCGAACGAATCCTCACAACTCTGGAACGAAACCGAAGCTAAGGAGAGAAGCAACCCGGAAAGAAGCAAACAACATGGTAAACCAACAAGCACAAACATGGCATGATGCACAACCAAGTATGATGCATGTCCTGTTTAAATACCATGGCATGGCAATATGCACAAACAAAACTACAAGTTAAATGGAGCCAATATGCAACGAGTTGCATATTGACGAAACACCACCTCAATTATTTAGTTCTCTCTCGGTTATGTACCCAACAATATTAAATATTGGTTAACATGGCAAGTGGTGAAGCATATCAAAACTATACCATCTAAACAATTTAAATGGGGCCGGACATAAAAACAACAAATCTGGTAAATCCCCATATGCATTTAGCAATTTAATGCAACAACAATTTTAAACATTTAAATGTTGTTACCATGATGCGGATGACATATACAAGTTTTATGCAATTTTATGAAAATGTTGACATGAGCATGTTATGAATCATTTTCACCGTATGGGCGAAAGGGTGCCACGGCAACGAATTCAAAAATGATGCCACGGCAACATATCGATCTCGATAACTTGATTGAGATACCGATGCAAACGAGAAGTGTGCGGATGTGTAGAACACGCAAGAGATGGTGGGGTGCTCCCGACTACCGGGTTCCCACGGGTCGACGGCATGGCAAACGAGGAACGTGCAAAGACAATTCGGACACTGTGCACACACGAGCATCTCATACAACACACATTCATACACGGGCGGTCGTCTCGTCGTTTTACCTTTGAAGCGTGCGTTTCGGGGCGGTTCAAAATCGTCGAGGGAAGTAGTCGTTCACGGGTCATAGGGGAAGTAGTCGTTCACGGGTCGTCGTGGGAAGTAGTTGTTCACGTGGCGACGGTAGTGGAAGTACTCGTTCTCGTGACGGTAGTGGAAGTAGTTGTACACGTTCGTTTCGGAGAGGTACTTGACGAATCCAACGTCTTCGGGGTGACGGTAGTGGAACACTTTTGTAGACGAACTTTGACGGACCATGGGTGTCATGGTACTTGGCGATATCCGGGATGATCTTGCATCTTCGTGCGTGGAGATACTTGGCGGATTCGTAGTTGAACTTGGCTAAACGGGTCTCCCAAATACGTCAGGGTATTTTACGCTACTCCTTGCTCGGTGGTCGCTGGACTTGGCGCCAACAGCAACAGCAAGGAGGCGGCGAGATGGGGAGCTCGCGATCAACGCGAAGCGACGGGCGCTGCTCAGCATCCTCCTCTCGAACAGCAGGCAGGAGCGGGCTTGGCGCGATGCGCAGGAGGCAGCAGGCGGCGGGCGCAGGGAGATCTGGGCATGGGACGAGGCTAAGACAATGAGCCGCTCTCGAAAGCAGAGGACAACGGCGAGGGACTTGACGCGATCCCGGCGACGCGGACGAGGTGAGGAGGAGCAGAGGCATCCTGCGCTTGGCCTTGGCGACGAGCGGCGCGGGAAGGAACGAGGTAGGAGGTCGCGTGAGGTGGAGTTGACAGCAGCACGCCATGGGAGGCGGAGCTCGCGGTAGGAGGTGAAGAAGACGGTGCGGCGCTCGCCGGAGTTGGGGTCGAAGGGGACGGAGCTGACGAGGCGGTGGCACCGGGTAGACGAGGAGGCGGGCGAGGAGGTCCTGGCACGGTGGCGAGCTTGAGGTGGCTGAAGACGGAGAGATGCAGGCGGTCGCTGATGAGGCTAAGGGCGCTAGGCCACGGCGGCGGCGGATCAGGACAGAGAGCGAGAGAGTGAGGGCTCGAGCGTGGGGCGACGGGATCAAGGCGCCAAGGCGCGAGGGAGGAGACGAGGAGAGAGATGCGGGGGGCTGGGATCGGTCGGGCTAGGGGTTAACAGCGGCGCTGGCTGGGCCATGGGCCATGGAGGAGCTGGGCTGCAGATGGGCCTAGATGGCTCACTAGGCCTCTCTCACTCTAAAAAACAAAAAAAACAGAGATGAGAAAGAAAAGAAAAGAGGTTAGAGGTGGAGCTTGAGATGATGGTATTTTTCTCTGACTCATAAAAATGAGCTTGTTCCAAGAAAATGGTGTGGGCAAGATTGTAAGAATTAATTCAAAGTCATTTGAATTTAATTCAAATGGTTTGAACAAGGACAAGGATTTAGAAGTGTCCAAAATGTTGAGATTTTTGGTGGAGCTCCTGAATATGATGAAAGAAATTATGGGCAAGGTTGGAGACCAAGAATTAAGATAACAAAGGCATTGGGATAATTTGCAAGTATGTTATGGTGATTTCCAAATTAGAGAAATATTTAATATAGCTCCCTAATATTGGGAAGATATGTTATAAAGAGAAGTCACCCTTCCCTCGATTTAAATAGATCAACCATCTATGCAATTTATTTAGTTGAGGTTGAGATGCAAAGGTTAATGACATGATGGCATGATGACATGATGCAATGCAAAAATAAAAGAGAAAGCACAAAAGAAACACACGGCGAAACCCGGAATATATGGAAGTCTTCTCGAGCATCGGTCTCAAGGCCACAACACTCCACCACTATTTAGAGGATCTCGCCCGAGATCTAGGATGGCACCGGATAGAAAAACGGAAGAAGAAAGAGGTAAAACTAAGTTGCTTCTTTGACAAAAGAGTGAAACCAACGACCCTTGAGAGGTTGACAAAATTGAAAGAAAAAAAAATACAATGAAGATGACGAGATTGCAAACACTCCGTAAGATAAGAAGAACATGGGATACAATGAGAACCAAGAGCTTAGGGGACAAGATAGATATTGACACCACTCCGGTTAAAACAAGATAGAGAAGGAATAAGAATGATATAATAGGCAGCACTCCGACTGAAAATGGAAGGAATTAGAATCATGAACTTGGCAAAATGAAAGCACCTGGAAGAGACTCCGGTTAAAAGAGGAACGATAGACACAACACTCCGGTTAAATCGATAAGCAAGGAAAAGGACATGGTCTTGACAAAACAAGATGATGGGTCGAAGAGAGCAACATCACAATGCCTCCGGAAGAAAAATTGACGATAGATCATTGGAATAAAGGAATGGAGAAGAAAATGACAACTTCTGCCACAAATGAGTTTGGAAAGCACCCTTAAAAAGAAGGATAGAACGGAGTTGTTGGAAAACCAACAACGAAAAGAATAACCTTGTAGTGGACTTATGGAAACATCTCAACATTATGAGGTGAGCTTCTGCCACCAACGGAAACAAACGATTGGATTGATATCAACAAGGAGACGAGAAACTTATTTCACCGAGAGGACAAATGAAGAACTTGGGTCATTTATAAGCACCATAATTAGCAACAATCCTTAGGGAAAGCTTTAGGTGAAATATAGCCCAAGATAACTCCAATGAAGAGATTGATGGATTTAAATATCTCATTCTTGACAACATGTGAATCATGAAGCACGAGGAGAAATTGCCAAGGGTGACATAACACCATCTCAAAAGATAAGGTAGAAAGAATTGCACTTCGAAATGCAAGAAGAAGAAAACTTGAACTCCTCAAAACAAAACATGTGTTGAACACCATGTTTATTTTAGAGTATATCCTGAAGGGTCATAACTTCGAGAGAAATCTGAAGGACAAATCGAGAAATAAATGAATCCTTGACGAACCACCATGTAGAGCCTCCATGAAGAACTCCGGTAATGAAAGGATGATAGAAAGAAAGAGAAGTTGACAACACAAGGTGAAGCCTTGCAGTGATAAGATGAAGCTTTGAAATGATATAACCGAGAAAACTTGGAACTCCGGAAAGAAAGATGAACAAATCAAATAAATAATTTTGATGAACCTCCGAAATAAGGAATTGAATTTACTCGATGGAACAAGAATAAGAATTCCATTATACTGATCCTTCACCAATTAAATTGATGGCAAGCAATGGATTAGGCATACTACTTATTCTCGTTGAAAAAAAAGGATTGAAGAGAGATATTGCTCAACTTGGGAAGGTCTTCAACGATCCGTCGGTAGGATTCGGGAAGATGAATGAATCTATATAGTAACGAAGGAAGAGAACTCTTGAACGAACCACCGTAAGAATTGAAAATGAACGAAGAAAAAGATAAAGAAACACCGGGAAGAATTAGAAAATGAACCAAGATACTTGAGAGAATTTAGATACAAGTGAACGCAGAGATCATGAACTGATTAGAGAATACTTGAATGATGCACCGGTAAGATTTGGAGAAGGAGAGCTGAAAGCTGGAATGAATAATTCTAAGATGATGGGCTGAGAAGAATCAAACTGAAAAGACTCCTGTATTGCTCCAGATGGGTGAAAAGAATTCTCACAATCGAAAACAATTATGAGAGGATGGCGCGAAGCTAGAACCATGAATCTTGAAGAGAATGGAGCAAGATTTAAGAGAAACTCTTCTTTGGTCTTCAAATGTTGAGAATGACGACGAGAAACACCACCATGAATTGTTGAGGCACTCCGGAATGAAAATTAGAAAGGTTGAACCAACGATGAAAGGAATTTGAAAGATCTTGGAGAAAGACATATGACTGATGATAACCCATTCTGACGTCAAACTTTGAAAAGAATTTTAGAAGCTCCGGGAAAATTAGAAGAGTCAGGTAAGATCCTGGGAAAAGACCTATGGGTTAGGGGCCACTCAAAAGAACCACCGTTGAACGATTGTTTGAAAAGAGAGATTGCACCGGTTGAATTAAATGGCTCAAAAGGGATAACAACTTCGAGAAATCTTGCACGGATTAGGAATGAAAACACGAATCTTCTGAGATAATCTTTAGCACTCCGGATAACATGGATAGCAAGAGGTGGATGATTAAGAGATGCACCGACATGAGAAAACATTAGAAACGAGGAAAGGAATATGATGAATATCGAAAGCTTGAATTGGGTCCACCGGAGAAGAAACAACAAAGAAGGATGATGAACTTGAAATTGTTGAGCATCTTCATGGGAAATCACCGGATAAGAACATTGAAAGAAAAGAATGAAGAGACTTCCCACAAATAAAAGGATACATGATTAAGAAATCTGAGTCCTTGAAGAAAAGGGTGGGAGGGTGGGAAAACAAAAACAACTTGGGTCGGATGAAACAAACACCGTTGAGAAAACTTAGAATTGATCTCACAAATGTTGAAATGATCGAATCCACTTGAAGAGAAGCACGCCGGTTGGAAAGAATTGACATCACAATCTCGATGATCAAAAGGATTAGTACTCCCATAGAAATATGAGAACACCGCTTGAAAGGTATGGAATCGACACTTGGCATTGAAGCAACTTGAATACCACAAAATGGAACAAAAACAAAGGATTTGGCTTGCAGAATAAGCCGGAAAGAAACATAGATAGATCCCATATCGTATCATGTGTCTGTTGGAAAGATATCCTACGAGATACTTGAATTCCCACCTTTAAACTCCCGAAACTTTCTGGTTATGCAATCTGGTGTTGGGGATACAGGGGACACAAAATATATCACCCAAACTAACAATACCTAGATCCAGCTGTATCGATCCTTCAACACATAACCAAGAAACCTTCCGAAATCGTTTACCTCAACCTTCGAAAAGCATCCGTTATACGAGTTATGGGAATACTCTCGAGCTCGCCCCAGTACTGGGTTATCGGGGTTATCTCACCAACAACTGCATAAAAGAGATTTTCGATGTCGGCAAAGCTCAGGTATTCCAAAACTGCAACGATAAAATTATGACGACAACACCTTGGAGCTCAACTCCCAGGGACACTGCCACAACCCCTAAATGACAGGAGGCACCAAGAACAATGTTCTCGTCACAAAACCATCGGAACATTTCCAAGATACCCGCGTGATCCTAAATTTTTTTTAGTGAAATTTGAGGAGAGAAGAGTCAAAACTTCTACGTCAGGAGACCTCACCAGAGCGATGAAGGGACTGAGGAGTAAAAAGAATCCTACTCTCCGATATATATAATCCTAAGACTCAAAACATTATTGTTCTAGACTCAACAACGCCAGAAAACAATCAAGCAGGGGGCTCCTAAGTCGGGGATGGCTCGATTACCAACTTGTAACGCCTCGATGCGGCTATATCTCCCACGTGTCGGCACGACTTAGAGGCATAACCGCATTGAAAGCAATGTCGCAAATGAGGTAATCTTCACACAACCCATGTAATACATAAGGGAATGAGATACATAGTTGGCTTACAATCGCCACTTCACACAATACATGAGTAAAGCATTACATCATACAGATACAATGAAGGTCCGACTACGGGACCAAAATAAAAGAAGACTACCCCAAATGCTACACAGATCCCCGATCGTCCCAACTGGCTCCACTATCGATCAACTGAAATGAAACAACACAATGAACAAGATCTTCATCGAGCTCCTCCTTGAGCTCGGTGCATCACCCGCACGGTTTCATCGGCACCGCAAACTGGTTTTGAAGTATCTGTGAGTCACGGGACTCAGCAATCTCACACCCGCGAGATCAAGACTATTTAAGCTTATGGGTAGGAGAAGGTAGTGAGGTGGAGTTGCAGCAAGCGACTAGCATATCTGGTGTCTAACATACGCAAATGGGAGCGAGAAGAGAAGGCAAAAGCACGGTCGAACAACTATGATCAAGAAGTGATCCTAGAGCAACCTACGCCAAGCATAACTCCAACACTGCGTTCACTTCCGGACTCGCCGAGAAGAGACCATCACGGTTACACACGCGTTGATGTATTTTAATTAAGATCAACTTCGGTTTTCTACAACCGACATTAACAAATTCCCATCTGCCCCATAACCGGGCACGGCTTTCAAAGATAATACCCCGCAGGGTGTCCCAACTTAGCCCATTATAAGCTCTCACGGTCAACGAAGGATATTCCTTCTCCGGAAGACCCGATCAGTCTCGAATCCCGTTTACAAGACATTTCGACAATGGTAAAACAGGACCAACAAAGCCGCCTAATGTGCCGACAAATCCTGATAGGAGCTGCACATATCTCGCTCGTGGCACACCGGATGAACACTACGACGGCAACCGAAGATACCCTAAGTTGCCTCGGGCGGCACCGCAAGTGGCTCTAATTTGGACTAGCACTCGGAGGAGCAATGGCCCGGGGGTTAAAATAAAGATGACCCTTGAGTCTGCAGAACCCAAGGGAAAAAGGCTTAGGTGGCAAATGGTAAAACCAAGGTTGGGCCTTGCTGGAGGAGTCTTATTCAAAGCGAACTGTCAAGGGGGTCCCATAAATCACCCAACTGTGTAAGGAACGCAAAATCCGGGAACATAACACCGGTATGACGGAAACTAGGGCGGCAAGAGTGGAACAAAACACCAGGCATAAGGCCGAGCCTTCCACCCTTTACCAAGTATATAGATGCATTAATTAAATAAGAGATATTGTGATATCCCAACATATAAACATGTTCCAACAAGGAACACCATCTCCATGTTCCAACAAGGAAGACCATCTCCATGTTCCAACAAGGAACAAACTTCATCTTCACCTGCAACTAACAACGCTATAAGAGGGGCTGAGCAAAGGATGGTTAGGGGCTTGACATGGCAATATGGGAGGCATGATAAGCAAGTGATAGGCATCGTAGCATAGGCATAGCAAAAGAGCGAGCATCTAGCAAGCAAAGATAGAAGTGATTTCGAGGGTATGGTCATCTTGCCTGAAATACCGCAAGGAAGATGAACGAGTCCATGAAGAAGACAAAAGGATGTAGTCGAACGAATCCTCACAACTCCGGAAGGAAACCGAAGCTAACGAGAGAAGCAACCAGGAAAGAAGCAAACAACATGGTAAACCAACAAGCACAAACATGGCATGATGCACAACCAAGTATGATGCATGTCCTGTTTAAATAGCATGGCATGGCAATATGCACAAACAAAACTAAAAGTTAAAAGGAGCCAATATGCAACGAGTTGCATATTGACGAAACACCACATCAATTATTTAGTTCTCTCTCGGTTATGTACCCAACAATATTAAATATTGGTTAACATGGCAAGTGGTGAAGCATATCAAAACTATACCATCTAAACAATTTAAATGGGGCCGGACATAAAAACAACAAATCCGGTAAATCCCCATATGCATTTAGCAATTTAATGCAAAAACAATTTTAAACATTTAAATGTTGTTATCATGATGCGGATGACATATACAAGTTTTATGCAATTTTATGAAAATGTTGACATGAGCATGTTATGAAGCATTTTTCACCGTGGCGGGCGAAAGGTGCCACGGCAACTAATTCAAAAATGATGCCACGGCAACATATCGATCTCGATAACTTGATTGAGATACCGATGCAAACGAGAAGTGTGCGGATGTGTAGAACACGCAAGAGATGGTGGGGTGCTCCCGACTACCGGGTTCCCACGGGTCGACGGCATGGCAAACGAGGAACGTGCAAAGACAATTCGGACACTGTGCACACACGAGCATCTCATACAACACACATTCATACATCGGGCGGTCGCCTCGCCGTTATACCTTTGAAGCGCATGCTTCGGGCGGTTCAAAATCGCCGAGGGAAGTAGTCGCTCACGGGTCGAGGGGAAGTAGTCGCTCACGGGTCGTCGTGGAAGTAGTTGTTCACGTGGCGACGGTAGTGGAAGTAGTCGCTCGTGACGGTAGTGGAAGTAGTTGTACACGCTCGCTTCGAGAGGTACTTCACTTAATCCAACGCCTTCGGGTGACGGTAGTGGAACACGCTTTGTAGACGAACTTTGACGGACCATGGGTGTCGTGGTACTTGGCGATATCCGGGATGATCTTGCATCTTCGTGCGTGGAGATACTTGGCGGATTCGTGTAGTTGAACTTGGCGAAACGGGTCTCCCAAAGACATCGTGGTACTTGGCGCTACTCCTTGCTCGGTGGTCGTTGGACTTGGCGCCAACAGCAACAGCAAGGAGGCGACGTATATGGGGAGGTCGCGATCAACGCGAGCGACCGGGCGCGTCTGCAGCATCCTCCTCTCGAACAGAGGCAGGAGCGGGGCTTGGCGCGATGCAGAGGAGGCAGCAGCCGACGAGGCGCAGGGAGATCTGGGCATGGGACGAGGCCAAGGCATGGGGCCGAGCTCGTTCCCGAGCAGAGGACAACGGCGAGGGACTTGACGCGATCCCGGCGACGCGGAAGAGGTGAGGAGGAGCAGAGGCGTCCTGCACTTGGCCTTGGCGACGAGCGAAAAGGGAACTAACGAGGTAGGAGGTCGCGGAGGTGGAGTTGATAGCAGCACGCCATGGGAGGCGGAGCTCATGTAGGAGGTGAAGAAGACGGCGCGGCGGCCGCCGAGTCGGGGCCGAAGGGGACGGAGCTGACGAGGCGGTGGCACCGGGTAGACGAGGAGGCGGGCGAGGAGGTCCTGGCACGGTGGAGAGCTTGAGGTGGCTGAAGACGGAGAGATGCAGGCGGTCGCTGATGAGGCTAGGGGCGCCGGGCCACGGCGGCGGCGGATCAGGACAGAGAGCGAGAGAGTGAGGGCTTGAGCGTGGGGCGAGGGGACCAGGCACTGGCGGCGCGAGGGAGGAGACGAGGGAGAGAGATGCGTGGGGGCTGGGATCGGTCGGGGCTAGGGTTAACAGCGGTGCGCGGCTGGGCCATGGGCCATGGAGGAGCTGGGCTGCATATGGGCCTAGATGGCCTGCTAGGCTCTCTCTCTCACTCTAAAAAACAAAAAAAACAAAACAGAGATGAGAAAGAAAAGAAAAAGAGGTTAGAGGTGGAGCTTGAGCAGGAGGGTATTTTTCTCGGACTCATAAAAATGAGCTTGTTCCAAGAAAAATGGTGTGGGCAAGATTGCAAGAATTAAATTCAAAGTCATTTGAATTTAATTCAAATGGTTTGAACAAGGACAAGGATTTAGAAGTGTCCAAAAATGTTGAGATTTTTGGTGGAGCTCCGGAATATGATGAAAGAAATTATGGGCAAGGTTGGAGACCAAGAATTAAGATAACAAAGGCATTGGGATAATTTGCAAGTATGTTATGGTGATTTCCAAATTAAAGAAATATTTAATATAGCTCCCTAATATTGGGAAGATATGTTATAAAGAGAAGTCACCCTTCCCTCGATTTAAATAGATCAACCATCTATGCAATTTATTTAGTTGAGGTTGAGATGCAAAGGTTAATGACATGATGGCATGATGACATGATGCAATGCAAAAATAAAAGAGCAAGCACAAAAGAAACACACGGCGAAACCCGGAATATATGGAAGTCTTGTCGAGCATCGGTCTCGGGGCGTCACAATGGAGTCGGTTACATAAGAGGGAATCTTCATAGTCGGTCGCCAAACTTGCCTTCCACGCCAAGTAGAGTCCAATCTGGACACGGGTACAATCTTCGGCCTTCATGTCTTCACAGCCTATCAATCCGGCCCAACGAATAACAGGCTGGGCACCCGAGGACCCCTTAGTCCAGGACTCCCTCAGCGGGACATGTTACGAACGAATCCTTTGATGACCCCATTCATCCTCTCGAACGGCATCATGCTGTGCAGGAATGTCGGCCCTAGGTCGATGATGTCGTCCATGATGTGTACACATAGATGCACCATGACATCAAAGAACGCGGGCGGGAAGTACATCTCTAGCTCATTCAGTATGACAACAATCTCTTCCTGTAGCCTATGGAGTTGCTTCACACTGATCGACTTTTGAGAGATAGCATCAAAAAAGTCGCATAGTCAGTAAGCGTCTCACGCACATGTGTGTCCATAATCCCTCCAAGTGCAACCGGGAGTAACTGCGTCATCATCAGATGACTGTTGTAAGACTTCATCCCACTGAACCTTTTTTTCTTAGTGTCCAGATGTGTGCTTATCTTCCCACAGTATCCGGAACTAACTTTTATTATGGCAAGGCACTTGAACAATTGATCGACCTTCTTCGGATCTAAGGCAAAGCAAGAGGGGGGGGGATAAATATTGTTCTTCCATCTTTTTTACTTTTTTGCCCCTATCTTCCGTCTCCGTCTCGGTCTCGGTCTCCTTTGACGACTTTTTACCAGGCATTTGGAGATATTTCCAGATATTCAAAAATTCCAAGTCTTTTCTTGCCTTCGGCCCATCTGTTGTCCTCTCTGGCATGTTCATAAATGTTCCAAGCAAACTCTCAAGGATATTTTTTGTGATATGCATTGGATCAAGGCTATGAGCGTGTCGAGTTTGGGCCAGTATTCCAAGTCCCAGAAAACAGATCTCGTCTTCCATACCTTCAGCAGGGGCTCCGGCGCCTTTTTCTTCGTCTTTCCCGGCGAGGGGCACTCTTCCCACACTACAAAAAAAATACACTTCTGTGATGATACGTGTTTGTCATAGTAGGTCGCGTTTTTTGTCATGCATGTACATCCATGAAAAAATTATGACAGAATCAAGATAGTCATACCTGTGCTATCGTAGAAGTGTTCGATGACATTACCAAAATTATCATCACGGAAGTGTCCACTTCCATGACGATAAATCGTGCATCACAGAAGTGCTTTCGTCAAGGGTGACCGACACGTGGCATCCACCGTAACGGAACGCCGTTAAGCTATCGGGTTGGGTTTTGGATCCGATAACCCGTTAACAGCCCCGACCAATGGGGATTTTCCACGTGTAAAATCATCATTGGCTGGAGGAAACACGTGTCGGCTCATCGTTGGGACAGATGTCATCCACTCATTGGACCGAAGGCGCCTATGATACGTCGACACATGGCACGGCAAATCAAGTTTAAATGGGCCGGCCCAACTAAGGGCCCACAAGATTTGGCGGCCCATAATGGGCCGGCCCAGTTAAAGGCCCACGAGATTTTGCGGACTATAATGGGCTGGCCCAGCTAAAGGCCCACAAGATTTCACGGGCCATAATAGGCCGGCCCAGGTAAAGGACCACAAGATTTTTAATGGGACGGCCCAGGTAAAGGCCCACAAAATTCTTGTGCATCATAATGTGCCGGCCCAGCTAAAGGCCCACGAGATTTCGCCGACATTAATGGGCCAGCCCAGCTATAGGCCCACAAGATTTTGAGAACCCTAGTAGGCCGGCCCATTAATGGCCTGCCACGTTCCGGGCCTAGTAATGGCCCATATAAGATACGGCCCATTAAATGCCTCCCACTTTCTGGGCCAAATCACGGCCCAGATCAGGTCCGGCCCTTTAAGAGGCTTTGGGCTCAATTATGGCCCATATCAGATTCGGCCCATTGACTGGACGTTATGCTTTTCGGCCCACTTGCTAAAGGCCCATTTAGTAATTCGGCCTGATATTAGTTTTGGCCTGTTAAGGGCCCATTTAACATTTCAGCCCTATATAAATTTTGGCCTGTTAAAAGCCCGTCATATAGTTAGTCCTAACTACGGCCCGGTTTGCATCCGGCCTGCCCGCAGCCGATATCTGATTGGGCCAAACAAGGACCATGTTACAAGCCCGTGAATTGATTCGCACAATCATGGGTCGGGGTCCATTTCGGGCTGCCGCCGGCCCGTGAGCTATTCGCGCAAGCTTCAAGCCCATCCTACTTCTCACCTCCTAAAGCCCATTGAGTTTTCTTGCGAAAAGAGGGCCCGGGTTACTCGCCTATTAAAGGTCTGAATCTACTAGTGGGCCAGTTTGACGGGCCCATGATGCAACCATACATCGTGATTGCATGACGGCCTCGATTATGTACCGTAATTTTACGGTTTGGCCGGTTTATCATAAGACGGATATATATATATATATATATATATATATATATATATATATATATATATATATATATATATATATATATATATATATATATATATATATATATAGTAAAATAACTGCAGCATCGTGAATAAGAAAAACCTAGACTATACAATAAAGAAATTACGCATATGACATCCACGGGCATCAAAGTTCGCCACTATGATAATAAAGCACAAGCAGACAAGCAGATTACATACACTGGCATCAAAGATCGCCACCAAAGGCAAATAAACACACCGACAAAATAATATACAAAACCGACAACACTTCAATAGAGTTCAAGAAAGGTTAGCCTCATTGGGAGCTGCAGCAATGCAAGCACTGAGCAAGATGATGAGATCAAGCTTGTTCAACACTTATATCTTCCTCACTCAAAGATAAACAAGGCATGTGATGACAGGTTTTGCACATAAAAGTATCAATGCTGACAATTCATCACATTTCTTACTAATGAATAAAGTGACACAGTTTAAAATTGCATTGACACAATATGGTATTGTTTAGGTCAAGACATGGCAGGAATTGACATTGTGAAGGAGTTGGCAGCTTCACAACACACTGGACTACATATCAAGAACTCATAAGTATCAATGGTTAGTGTGCTGTCAATTTATCCCATTTCAGATTGGCAAATAAAGAGGCGGTTTAAATAATAGTAGAATGATATGACATTGTTCATAGTTAAGACATTGCAGAATATGACATTGTGCTGTAGTGGGTAGGTTGTTTAATTTACATGGTATGAAGAAGGAACTTGGTTGTACAACTGAAAACTTAAATTGAGAAGTACAAACTTTTGTTTATGAACTACATAATAAACTTTAAACATGCAATTTGATGCAAACACCAAAAATAAACAGCTGTTGCAGTCATGCCTAACCAAATATACACAACAAAGTTTGAAGGCTTGAGAAGGACAAACTTACATTACTGGTGAAGACAGGCTCTATAAATCCCTTGTCCATGCCGATGGGGGGAATTCAAGAAGTTTAGCATGAATGTTATTCATAAGCATTGCCTTTATTCTACATTTTGTTAAGAGTAAATATAGATGTGATAATATACTAAAAAATGGAGAATATTTAAGATAAGTGAAGAGTGATGCTACATAACCAAGTAGCTACAAATGTATGTGCAGCGACACAGCAAAAGGCACAGCCAAGAGCAATGCACAGCTGAACTTCTTCAAGATTTAACCTTATGGTAAGAGTAAATATAGATCTGATGTGTAGAAAATGGAGGGCAAAGGAAAATAAGCTGCAGAGTGATGGTACATGAACAACTACCCGTCAATATAAGTACATCGATAAAGGACAGCATGTACTTACAAGAACAATGCAGAGCTAAAAAATTCATTGGCATTGATATATTCTACACTAATGTAACCATTCATACAGATCGATAATTTGAGCTAACAATTGATAAGCAAGCTATCATGCATACTGCTGTCACATATTGAACCAGTATGTATGCAAGTACAAAGGATACAGACAACAGTACTAACAAGAGCAAAGCAGCGGCAGCATATTTGTGATATCATGTCGTTTTTTCAAACCGAATTCTTCTTCGAGCTGATTTCCTGCAAAAAGATCCGTAAGGAACATGCGGAAAAGTAGAAGTTCAAATTGTCATGTGATTTCATAGACAAGACTCTCATCCCGGAACGAGACCAAGGCATAACAAGGTTTTTCCATTCAATGTCTTCTAAATTTAGCACAGAGACTTCACCGAAATTCGCTTATAGACTTGCCATCAAGTGTGATTTCCTCGTGTAACACCGACATCGCTGCAATGCTTCCTTGAAAAGCACAAGCAAGCTTTGCTCGTCATGACTATCCAGATTGACCTCACCTAGTTACAACAATGTAATGTAAATAATTGATGTGTTCGATCAGCGTAAAACAGGAAAATAATAACCATGAATAATAGCACTTACACGTAAGTTGGACCGAAGATGTGAAAATTGTGTTTGTCTTCACTATAATCTTCCCATGATGGGAATATATGCACGTAGTCCCTAACAACATTGAAAGCATTGTCTTTAAACTGGGAATAAATGGAATGGGGTTCCAATCTCCGTGAATTGGCCGCCTCTGCAGCTTGGGATAGGTCTTCGCCGGTGGACTTGCTGTTTTTTGCTGGAGGGATTTTTCGTGGTACAGCTGGTGCTATGGCAAATTAAATCGGTATACCTTTTGCTGGACTGCAGGTCCTGTGTGGTGGGGCTAGTGGTGTGGCCAAGAAGTATGGGTACAAATTACCGGAGTCGATCCTGTGTTTTGTGTCACCGGTTGTACAACCAATATAAGTGGGCGCTGTTCTGATTTCTCCGCACCACCATGTTTTTCAAGGACTTTGCCGGTGCTCCTTCAGGTTCGAAATCACCCTCTTCCTTTTGATGTCCGATGCACAAGAACAACATTTGGGTGGAAAACATGGTATGACGACAGATGGAATATGTATTGATAATGGATGGGCATAGCATCTCGAGTTATATGATGAGTAAACTAAGCAGATGGTGGTGCAAAAAGTAGAAGAAATGCAAGACAACATATGCAAGATAATGCACAATCAATTAAACCTTGCCAAATTAGAACAGCACCTTGATGGGTGAACAGACAGGCCATCCGCCTTTGACTCCTCGAGGTTAGTATAGTCATTAGAATGATATTCTGAACAAGAATCAACAGGTGGGGAGCGATGAGTTTCATTGCTTCCAAAATGGCACTCAATGCCTTGGTGCCGCTTTGTAAGTCATTGCAGTGTTCCACAATATTCTTCTCGATGCGCGGATTCTGATATTCACCGTAATTGCGTGATAATATCCGAGAACCATGAAAACATAAATAGTTGTGAGATTATCTTTGTAATGCAGATGATATTCTAATATAGGGCGCTCAGAAACACTTATGTGCTATCACCGGATTCTGATGAGAGAGCTCATGTGTGCTGTAATATCGCATGCATTTATATAATCTGCACAAGTACACAAAAAATAGGCTCCGTAAGTAAGGATAGCTGGCAGATGATAGGTTCATAATATACCAGATAGATAGTTTATTGCCAAACCATGATAACAAGTGCACACAACAACTAGGCAGATCATAGTGTACATAACAGGGTACACCATAACCACGATATATAAATCGAAAGTGGAACTGGCTTGAAAATACGGTGTTGTATTTCCGCTAGTAATTGAAAGCCTATCGATCGCAGACAGGCCAGCACTATCGAACATGGTAAAGAAGAGCAAGCAGATTTTGATAATAAAATGTTGGTTGCGCAGCTGCCCACACATGATGAACCGAGCGCATTAAGAATGCAATTCCCACTGTCCGTCGACCATTTCAGCGGTTGGATGAAGATCCCACGCCTCCTAACCCTTCTTCTTCCTCATCTGTGATTCTTCCCATACTGCAACACCGCACGGGCCGCCAACCGACCACCGCCCCCACCACCTGTGTTCCTCCGCCACCCCACCCCCACCCACGCCGAAGTTTTCTTCGCTCGGCGAGGCCCCAAAACCACCCGAGCCCCTTGGATCGCACCGTTGAACTCCGGCGAGCTCTGAGAAATCGACTGACCCAATTTTGAAATTTAGTCTACTATGATTTAACTAGTGTGGAATATAAAAGGGGAAACCATAAGCATTGGGAGTATAGTGTTAAGTGTGCCATGGCGGATCTGAAGGTGCAAATCGGACAAAGGCAGCTTCGCAACCAAGACAAGAAATCAGAGTAAAGTAGTGGCGATCTATTTTCTTGCTGTGATAAATAAGTTGAGCAGATACGAAAGAGTACCGCCTCTGGTGCGGCGCCGTGTACGCATCTGGTGAGAATTTGACGGTGCTGCGGTAGCGATGGTTGTCGGCGGCGTGGAAGCAGATCTAGGAGGGTAGACGGTGGCGGCGGGGCGCGGTGGACGAGACGGTCATAGGAGCGGCGCCGGCAAGGTGGACGACGGCGGGGATGAAGCGAGAGGACGGGATGCAAGGATCCCGTCCAAGGCATGGATGAGAGAGGTCGATCTCTTGTAATGGACGGCAAGGCTGGATATCAGCTCCGCATGGTGGAGGAGGACGGCGGTGGATGGGGTGGCGGACGGCGGGACGGAGGAGGGTGGGGTGGAGAGGGTGTTTTGGCGCCCACGGAGTACTAATGGGGAAAAGGGAGGTAGAGAGGAAGGGGGAACCATGTAGTCGTATGCGCTTGTCTCAAATGCGAGGAAATTTACAAACCTAGCCCCAGTTTCAAATTTCTACTACATCACAGCAACATTAGTCGGTTGGGGATAGGACGGTAATCTCACATACACCAAATATTTTCCGACGAGAGTTTGTTTTTGGCGCCCACCGTGTATGAATATGAATCGGGGAGGGAGTCGATTCCGGCCGAGGGCACACTGTGTTTTCGCGCCCATCGTGTATGAATCCGGGTGAGAGACGGTTATGTCACGTTTGGGTGAAATTACAAACCTACCCCTATCGAAAACTATAGAAATCCAGCAGATAGGCTTTGCGCGGCAGGGATAGGCAGTAGTGATTTCCATCTCGCAAATTTTGGTTTCGGGCGGTTACTGCGACTTTCCCTGCTTCGTTCGGCGGGAAAGCACCGCCCTCGTCATTTTGTTCTGGATTTCTATCGATCGATCGCGCAAAAATGTTACGCTTTGCAAGTTCTAAAGGAAAGGCGGCACACTTACGACTCAGAAGCGCCGCAACCCCGACAGTCCGCTCGCACGCCGCCACCAAAGGGGACACGCGTTGTCTTGCAATTTCACCGACATGTGGGACCGTAATTGAACAAATCGTCGATAGTCGAAATCTAATCGCCGGCAAAGGCCGGCTGAGAAGAGAGAAACGGGAGGAGAAGAGATCGCCTACCGCCAAGCATTGCACTCCAAGAAATATATGGTGATAATGTAAGGTGGGCCATGCCGAGTCCGACCGCTTCCGAGCCCGCTCACCGCCTGGCCCTCAAGACGCCAGCTGCCAGCTGCATGCATAGCAAGTACTCCCGCTATGTGGAGGAGAGAGAGGCATTGACAAAGTCAAGGAGTAACAGTGGAGACAATATCTTTCATCAAAATAAACAATGAATACTGCTGCTCGTCCTCTATATCGAAAAGAATACTTTCATTCGCCGACATGTGGGACGCCGACCATCCCGGTCCACCTGCCATGCACAAAATTATCCTGGTCTACCCCGTCGATCGCAGGCCCAACCTTTCCCACCGTAAGTTGTTCGGACGAAGGAACCATCATGACTTCGTTGAATTCCGCTTCTTCAAGAAAACTTACTGTACCCACAATACTGCTACCACACGTGAAGACTGGACGGCACTGTACCACATCATATCACTAAAACCCACTAGGACAAACTAGCCCGCCTAGGTCATCTATTTTGGAACGGAGGGAGTACGTCTCTGCACTGCTATGATTTTGTGTTGCGCGTTCTCTGTACTTTTGCTACGATTTTCCTACCCTATGAACCAAATGAGGCCTGAACGTATGTCGACTATTGTCTGATCGATCGCTAAGCCTACAATTTTTGGAGCTAGGGCTATTGGTCGATCGACGAGGGATGAGTATAAGCGTACAACAAGCTCATCAGCCCCAATGTTTCTCTTCGGTGACTGTTTTGCAAGTACTATAGCTCGCACAATAGCTAGCCTACTAACACCAAGAATCATCAAACAAGCCCTGCTGATATGATAAACAGTTCAAACTTACATCAAGCATGCCATATATTACATCAAAAGCTGGTGACGATACATCTGTTTCCATAACTGGGAGAGGGTTCGCATGATTCATCGCATGATTCACTATCAAACAAAAGTAGCAAGATCCGCCCACACAAGATAGTGCACTAGCCCTAAGATGGTTTGATAACACGATCGCTCGTAATTAAACACAGGGCAATGCAAACTACCCTAAAGGATTAGCGCGACTAACTATTTCTTGTCATCGATCTCTCGGCAATGACCACAAAGACGCATAGCCGCATGGAAATCGATTGGGAGATGTCCACAGACTGATCACTTACATCGAACCGATCTCCGGGCGATATCCACAGGATGGACAGCAGATCGTAATCGATCTCCGGCAATGCCAACAGACGGGCCACGACATCGAATCATCAAGGACAACCACCGCCACCGCACAACACTAACATATTAGCAAGAACATTGCAAATAATCAAAAACCACGACTATGGTAATAAGCCATTATTTTTTACCTTGTGTAGCTCACCGGGGATCTCATCCTCTAGGGGCCATCTCCTCGCCCTCGATGGGGCCATCACCTTGCGGGGAATATCGCTTCTCAACGGCGACTATCTCCTCAAACTCGGTCTTGAGCCTCACATAGGTGGCAATCGAGCTCCCGGGTAGGCACGGTGGGGCCCTTGCTGTTCTTCCAACTTTTTTTGAGGAGTTCGTCCGCCAACGCCCTCAACTCTTTGGCTGCTTGTTTCTTGGAGTTCTTCGTCTCCATGGGTTGGCCCGCCAACATGGTCAACTCGCTGGTCGGTGCTCGCTTCGGATCGCTGTCTCCAAAGGTTGTCCGTCGGCAACTCTTTGCCTAGTGCTCCAGATCCATCAATGAACTGACAAACAAAAAGCAATCGAAAGGAAACCACAATCGCAATGAAAACGGGAAAAGAATAGGATGTGAGAATCGGTCGGTGCTTCACAAAAGAAGATTATTGAATGAAAATATAGCAGCATAACTGATTCGCCCACCTTTCCATCGCCGGTAGAGAAGAAAATGGCGAAGTGAGTAGCCTGGAGGAGGTTTTCTTCAAGAAAGGGAAGAAAGGGCTTGAGCGAGCTGCTCCAATGAAATGATGGTTGCTTCGCCCAGTCCAACTTGGAGGCCACCTTACCGCTGCCGGTAAAGGTGTGGGTTTTGTGATATGACGGTCATGATGGCTACACCGGGTGACAGTGAGTCTCTACCGTAGCACCTCACTGTGATTTGGTGGATGGCACACGGGCCCGGATTCTTTGAAATGTCATTAACTTGATTTAGTCTCTTTAGTATTTGGATCCAAGCATGGATGAGGCTAACAAGTTTTAACTACTTTTAGTCATGAGACTAAAACGTATCAAAGCACTCTCTCGTGTTGGTTATAGTGGGGAGTAACTTAGACTAGTGTCATGCATATGACACTAGTGTAAGTTACTACCTCCATAGTGCAAAGTAACATAGTAATAGTATCATAGATTGCTTCATTTATTATCTCATAGACTCATTTTGCCTAGGAAAGCGCTTATGTTACAAGAATATATTATGTTACCACAAGCACCTCTTTCCTCATTAAATACTTGCCACATAACCAAAATTGTCTTGGGATGTGTTAAGTTACTACCTAAGTTACTCCCACTATGGCTAGCCTCAATATTGTGCACCATGACCAAGGTGGAGAGGAAAACGAGAGAACTACGAATTAATGCATGAGTTTAATTAGGTAGTTTTGTAAAGTACGAGATACATTCCTCCAATCGCAAAATGCCTTGGTTCATGATGTCGGCGCTCGGGAACGGGGTCCCTGACTTGCTCTCTCATGCCTGCGGGCGTGGCTCAAAGGAGGCCCAGAAAACCCATCTTCGCACCCTCGCGACGGGCTGCCTCAAGGGCCGGACGACCAGGAGCTTCCCTGTGGGCGGCCTCGTCAGTTGGCTCATGAGGAGGCGGAGAGTTCAAGGCAGGGTACCTCGCGAGGTGCCCATGACGCAAGCCATGATTTACCAAGGGCGCCACGGGCGCCAGCCACCGCAGCGCCCTCCTTTCCTCTTTGGTGCAAAGGGAGCAAGCGCAGCGAGAGCATCAAGCAAAGGCATCCGCTTCGTGCAACAAGACCAAGACCAGCCCCAACGGCTGGAAGGGAGTCATCATGGAGCCCAAGCAAAGGCCATCACCAGAGCCTTTGGCAGCCGAGGACCAACTTTAGTCAGGATAAGTGTACCCGCTGTTCCCCTTCAAAATGGCCAATTGTTGGCGCCCTTCCCGCTCAATATTTGGGAAGAGGCCCAGGGCCTTCGTCTATATAAGTAGAGCTAGCCACCATGGTAGAGGGGACGTGGAGATAAGGACGATCCGCATCCAGATCAGAGAGAGATAGAGACCCGATCCTCAAGCTAGAGCGACGGGACATCACCTAGCAGTTCATCACACCCACCAAGAACAGACCCTCGCGAGGCTGTTCTTCCCTGTATTGTTCCTCATCAGCCCAAGAGGCAAGCCACCACACCACAAACTAGAGTAGGGTATTACACCACAACGGTGGCCCGAACTAGTATAAATCTTGCGTCTCTTGTGCTGTTCTATTTAGTAGTTTAGGTCCCCGAGATTCGGGCGAGGTACGAGACGGTGGAGGGTTGGATCTCTGCACCCCTGCAGTTCAACCTTAAGGGTCTGTTGAACCCGAACCGACATTTGGCATCGCCGGGCGCTCGGGAACGGGGTCCCAGACTTGCTCGCTGCTGCCTGCGGGCGTGACTCAAAGGAGGCCCAGGATAGCCCATCTTCATCAACACAAGCTCAAGACCTCGCGAGGGGCCAAGCCTCATGAGCGCGACGACACAGAGCTTCCCCAGGCGCAGCCTCGTCAGGCTGGCTCATGAGGAGGCGGAGAGTTCAAGTCAGGGTACCTCGCGAGGTGTCCATGATGCAAGCCATGACGACCAAGGGCGCCAGTCGGGCGCCAGCCCGCGCACTGTCCTCCTTTCCTCTTTGGTGCAAAGGGAGCAAGCGCAGGCGAGAGCATCAAGCAAAGGCATCCATTTCGGTGCAAAAATACCTAGACCAGCCCCAATGGATAGAACGGAGTCATCATGGAGCCCAAGCAGGCGTCATCACCAGAGCATTTGGCAGGCGAGGACCAACTTTAGTCGATAAGTGTACCCGTTGTTCCCTTCAAATGGCTAATTGTTGGCGCCCTTCCCGCCAATATTTGGGAAGAGGCCCAGGGCCTTCGCCTATATAAGTAGAGCTAGCCACCATGGTAGAGGGACGGGAGATAAGGACGATCCGCACCTGTGATCGAGAGAGAGATAGAGACCCGATCCTCAAGCTAGAGCGACGGGACATCACCTAGCAGCTCATCACGCCCACCAAGAATGCACTGCGAGGCTGTTCTTCCTCAGACAGTACCTCATCAGCCCAAGAGGCAATCCACCACACCACAAACTAGAGTAGGGTATTACACCACAACGGTGGCCCGACCTAGTATAAATCTTGCGTCTCTTGTGCTATTCTATTTAGTAGTTTAGGTCCCTGAGATTCGGCGAGGTACGAGACGGTGGAGGGTTGGATCTCCGCCACACCCTGTAGTTTGAACCTTAAGGGTCTGCTGAACCCAAACCGACATTTGGCATTGTCGGCGTGCTGGGAACGGGGGTCCCTAGACTTGCTCAAGCGTGGCGGCCTGCGGCGTGGCTCAAAGGAGGCCCAGACAGCCCATCTTCATCAACACAAGCTCAAGACCTCGCGAGGGGCTGAGACTGCTGGGCGGATGACCAGGAGCTTCCCAAAGCGGCCTCGTCAGCTGGCTCATGAGGAGGTGGAGAGTTCAAGTCAGGGTACCTCACGAGGTGCCCATGACGCAAGCCATGACTCACCAAGGGCGCCTGGGCCGGGCGCCAGCCACAGCAGCGCCCTCCTTTCCTCTTTGGTGCAAAGGGAGCAAGCGCAGCGAGAGCATCAAGCAAAGGCATCCGCTTCGTGCAACAAGACCTAGACCAGCCCCAACGGCTGGAAGGGAGTCATCGTGGAGCCCAAGCAGGCGTCATCACCAGAGCCTTTGGCAGGCGAGGACCAACTTTAGTCAGGATAAGTGTACCCGTTGTTCCCCTTCAAAATGGCCAATTGTTGGCGCCCTTCCGCTCAATATTTGGGAAGAGGCTCAGGGCTTTCGTCTATATAAGTAGAGCTAGCCACCATGGTAGAGGGGACGGGGAGATAAGGACGATCCGCATCCAGATCAGAGAGAGATAGAGACCCGATCCTCAAGCTAGAGCGACGGGACATCACCTAGCAGTTCATCACACCCACCAAGAACAGACCCTCGCGAGGCTGTTCTTCCCTGTATTGTTCCTCATCAGCCCAAGAGGCAATCCACCACACCACAAACTAGAGTAGGGTATTACACCACAACGGTGGCCCGAACTAGTATAAATCTTGCGTCTCTTGTGCTGTTCTATTTAGTAGTTTAGGTCCCTGAGATTCGGCGAGGTACGAGACGGTGGAGGGTTGGATCTCCGCACGCACCCTAGAGTTCGAACCTTAAGGGTCTGCCGGAACCCGAAATCCGACATTTGGCACTGTCGGTGATCTGGGAACGGGGGTCCCCAGACTTGCCTGCCTGCGGCCTGCGGCGTGGCTCAAAGGAGGCCCAGACAACCCATCTTCACCAACACAAGCTCAAGACCCTCGCGAGGGGCTGCCTTGCGGGCGGACGACCAGAGCTTCCCAGTGCGCCTCCTCAGGCTGGCTCATGAGGAGGCGAGAGTTCAAGTCGGGTACTTCGCGAGGTGCCCATGACGCAAGCCATGATTTACCAAGGGCGCCAGGCCGGCGCCAGCCAGCAGCAGCCCCTCCTTCCTCTATGGTGCAAAGGGAGCAAGCGCAGCGAGAGCATCAAGCAAAGGCATCTGCTTCGTGCAACAAGACCCAGACCAGCCCCAACGGCTGGAAGGAGTCATCGTGGAGCCCAAGCAAAGGCCATCACCAGAGCCTTTGGCAAAGCGAGACCAACTTTAGTCGAGATAAGTGTACCCGCTGTTCCCTTCAAATGGCTAATTGTTGGCGCCTTCCCGCCAATATTTGGGAAGAGGCCCAGGCCATCGCCTATATAAGTAGAGCTAGCCACCATTTTAGAGGGATGGGAGATAAGGACGATCCGCATCCAGATCGAGAGAGATAGAGACCCGATCCTCAAGCTAGAGCGACGGACATCACCTAGCAGTTCATCACACCCACCAAGAACAGACCTCGCGAGGCTGTTCTTCCCTCAGACTGCTCTCATCAGCCCAAGAGGCAATCCACCACACCACAAACTAGAGTAGGGTATTACACCACAACGGTGGCCCGAACTAGTATAAATCTTAAGGCCTCATGTGCTGTTCTATTTAGTAGTTTAGGTCCCCGCGATTCGGGCGAGGTACGAGACGGTGGAGGGTTGATCTCCGCCGCACCCCTGAGTTCGAACCTTAAGGGTCTGCGAGAACCCGAACCGACATTTGGCGCGCTGTAGGTGCGCCGAATCTGCCTTTCGTCGCCTCATTCTTCCCCGACCACCGCAACCATGCTCGACGCTGCCGGGCCTGCGGCCGAGCGCCGAGCCTCCTCGCCCCCATGTCCCCAGACGACTTCGCCGGCGGGCGCCCTCGCTGCTCCTCGTCACCGCCATCAACGCCGCCACCGACCCGGCGGGAACGAGCAGCAAGCATCATCCCAAAGACTCGCCCATGAGGCGGGACGGCCGCACCGCCACGCCGCCACCCCCGCTGGTTCTTCGTTACGCGCTTCGCTGCCATGGAGGCCCGAGCTGCGCTTATCGCGATAACGAGCTCCTGCGCTACGCCCGCCGACGACGTTTACATAGAATGGCTCGACCGAAGTCGCCGAAGCTCGTCTGCGGCTGCGGAGGCGACTCGCCGCCTCTGTTTGCTGCACCGCACCGCTTCGCTGGGCGGTGAAGCTCCTGTGGCGCCAGCCACCCTCTCAAGACGGCGCCGGCCCTAAGGCGCGCGGCCTCGGCGGCACCTGCTCCGCCAGCGCCGCGCAGCAACAGCAGAGCTGCCAAGAAGTTCTCGCCCACAAGAAGCTGCCCGAGCGCCCCGCCCAAAGACGCCAAGACCTGCGCTGCCCCCAGCCGCGCGCAGGGAGACCCACAAGACCAAGCTCTTCGCCGTCCGAGGCCCCCCAAGCCACGGGCGGGCTGCCGCGCTTTCACCTCCGAAGCTGCGCAGCGTCAGCGGGCCCGCCAAGTTCAAGCCAGACCTGCCTCCTCGCTACGACGGCACAGCTGACCCTACGGAGTTCCTCCAGCTTTACGAGCTGGGCATCGAGGCTGCCAACGGGGATGAAAAGGTCATGGCGAACTGGTTTCCCATGGCGCCAAGGACGGGCCCGCACTGCTCCTGAATCGGCCCTGTGCACGATCTCTTCCTGGGCCGAGATGCGCACTCGCTTCATCGCCAACTTCCAAGGTACTCGCGACCGGCCACCCGCCGTGAGCGACATGCGCCGAATCAAGCAGCAGCCAGGGGAAACCCTGCAAAAGTACATCCAGCGCTTCAACAACGCTACGCCCAAGATCCCTGTGGTGACGGAGGAGGCCATCATCTCGCCGCCGACGGGCGTCGCGCGATGTCAAGATGAAGGAGGAGCTGGCGATGCATGAAGATCTGTGCACCTCCCCTCGAGCTGTTCAACTTGGCGACCAAGCGCGCCAGGCTGAGGAGGGCGCCTCCTCCTCGAGCTGCCTGCCGCGGATCCCAAGAGAAGAAGTCCAAGGCTAAGGACGGAAGCGCAAGGGGCAGCCGTGCTCGCGGCGAACCGCACACCAAGCGAGGCGCAGATCAGCCCGAGTCCTCCAAGGGCAGCCGGCATCGCGGTACCACGACCTCCACACCCACAACACCAATGAATGTCAAGAGCCCGGCCGCGCGCCAAGGAAGGGTCGGCAGCGCCTGAGCGCAACGACCGGGCTACGGCCGAGGAGGAGGAAGGAATGCAGACGCTGGAAGACCGCGCCCACGCCAAGGGTGGCGCGACCAACCTCGCGAGGACCGCCGGCAAGACCCACCTTGCGAGGGGGGCCGAGGATCAGCCTCGTGAGGACTGTCCGCAAGGGAACGCAGGCCTCCTCCGCCGCCGCCGCCGCCAAGGAGAATCAAGATCATCATCGACGAGGGGCTGGGGCTTCCAGAAGCGCGGCGATCGCCAGATCCCGGTGGAGCCAAGCCCCAGCCTCTCAAGCATCTTCAAGCAGTTCACGGGCGGTGAATGCAGTCCTCCCCAAGCTCGAGTCCACGCGCCTCTCGTGGTCGGCGTGCGCCATCACGCTCAGCTCAGCGGATCAGCTCAAGCGCAGCCACAGCCGGAGTTCTCCGATGCTTTGCTCCCCAATCATCGCGAACGTGCTGGTCACCAAGACCATCGACGGCGGAGCAGGCTCAACGCCCCGTCTGTGGAGACATTCAACAATCTTCGCGCCCTACAGCCGCTTCAGCCAACCAAGCCCTTCTCCGAGTCACCGACGGCTCCACGGTCCCGATCGGGCAGGTCCGCCTTCCGCCACCTTCGGGCCCGCGATAACTAACACACCGACCTCATCGACTTCGACGCCGCCCACATTCACCTGCCGTACAACGCCATCCTCTGTACCCAGCGCCAAAAATTCATGGTCAGAACTCCACCATGGCTACAACATCCTCAAGATGCCAGAAGCGGTGGAGTCATCACGGTGCCCCGTGAAGAGAGAGATGCAGGTGCTCCCCGAGCGAAGCTTTTCAGCTGCATCACCGGAAGACCTGCACCACAGCAGCAGGAGGCCTCCCGAGGCCACACCCAAGAAGAAGAAGACATCGACCGCCTGGCTCTTCAAGAGGCAGGCCCTGTGGTCCGTGACCGGCCGGGGGAGCCTCCTTCCATCGCAGCGAAAGCGCCCTGCACCCTCCTCAGTGGGCTCGGGCTCTCCTTGAGAGCGCCGACCTCGCCAAGGTCTTGATGCACCATGTGGAGGCGTGAGCCAGCACGCTTCCCGCAAGGTGAGCAAGACCAGGAGGACAGAACCCTCAAGAGTTTATCGCAAGGCCATCACAGAGCTACAGAGTCAAGGGTCATGAGGGGCAGCCGCCACCTACTCACTGTGGCCCCCATCCAGCGAGGATGGTGGGCTGCGCGTCTGACGACATACCAGGCTCAACCGAGCCGATATCAAGAGCGCCTGCCCTCGCGAGTGGGACGCCAGAGGGTCCGCCCACAGCCACGCACGCATGCCTTATGGCTCTGCCAAACGCGGCTGCCGCGCACCAGCTGCCTCATGAGGACCATCCCGAGGCTCAAGAGGTCGTGCACGCCGCAGCCCCGGGCGGAGATGGAGATGGCCCATGAGGAGCCGCCAGCCCCTCGAGCCTCCCGAGGCCCCCGGCCTGGGGCTCGTGGAGGATCGGCTCCCGCAGCCACCGAGTCTGCTACATCAACAACCCTTCATCCCCAACATCACCAGTGACATCTTTAAGTTTTATTTCCGGCTGGGAGCGCCTTCAGGTCAGATTATTCCTGTGCCGTGGGTCCGCCCTCATGCATGTATCCCTTTATTTCATGTCATTAGCTTGTCTTGTTGGGGGCGCCTCCTGCTGCATCATCCCCAAGCCGCCGGGCCAGCCCCCTGCATGTATCCTCCTTGTTTTCTCCTTGGGATTATGCTCGCCCCACCATGCTTGTTATTTGGTGCCTTTTCTTGGGTGGCGGAATCTTGCACGCTAAAGGGGGTGCCTGAGCATCGCGACTCAGTGGCTCCTACCGCCCTCCGCCCTCACCTCTGGTCTTGTCCATGGCATCGCGACCTGGCTGGCTTGCCAACGACGGCCGAGACCAGCCCGAGAGCCGGACCCGAGGACGAGTGTTCATCATCTAACCCAGCTTGCGCTTAAAGGGGGTGCCCGAGCATCGCGACCAGGGGCTCCTACCGGCCTCCGCCCTCACCCTCTGGTCTTGTCCATGGCATCGCGACCTCGCTTGCTGTGGATGGCTGAGACCAGCCCGAGAGCCGGGACCCGAGGACGAGTTGCGCCATCTAATCCAGCTTATGCGCTAAAGGGGGTGCCCGAGCATCGCGACTCGAGCTCCTACCGCCTCCGCCCTCACCCTCCGGGTCTTGTCCATGGCATCGCGGACTGGCTTGCCAGCCGACGGCCGAGACCAGCCCGAGAGCCGGACCAAGACGAGAGCACCGCATCCGCCAAATTTGCAGTGAACACACTCAAGATTAGGCCCAGAGCCAGCGCAACCCGCCTTTGAGGTAGGGCCTCGTGAGTCCCGCTACTGCTCACGGGTGCCCCGACACGCGTCGCAAGGCCTCTCGTGCCTCTCCAAAGCAACTAACGGCAGATTCAACGACGCCACGGCGAAGCTCTTGTTCTTTTGTGGTGAACCTGCGCAGGTCCCTCCAAGGAGCACGGCGACCTCGCCACGCTTATCTCTCGCCGCCAAGGCACGGACCGGGCGCCGCACAGAAGCATTGTCCTCGACCTCGAGATAAGTCACCCTCCCGGACACACTAGTCATCGCAACACCATCCCCATACTCAATGCAACTCGTGTTAGCAACGCCGCCTCCTTTTCACCGAATGATGGCTGCTTGAGCGCCAAGGGGACCCCGAGCATCGCGACTCGTAGGCTCTTCATCGACCTCGGGCCGCCACCTCCTGGCCTTGACCACGGCACCGCGACTGGCATACCAGCGACGGCCGAGGCCGCTTTGGGATCGGGACCGTCGGGCGTTAGAGCACCAAGCCTCACGAGGTCCGAAGGAAGAAATCGAGCTAAAACGGAATGAGCATCCCGCATTGCCTCACAATAAGGATCATATTGACAAACGGTTACAAACATCTTACAAGCCCTCTGGGTACATTCTTGGCTCTTCGCAGGAACAAAAGACGCGAATCCTAAGGAATACTATCTACAGGGAACACCGCGGCAGACGCCATCATCGACAGTGGGCCACCCGGTCCGGAGCCAACCCCATCCAAATCAGGGGCGGCGATGACCTAACGAGCCCGCCCTGCTTCGGGAGCGGCGCAGGCTCGGGGGCTCGTAGCTGTCGTCACTCGTCTCCGGCGTCGCGAAGAGCTCGGCGGATTCGCTGGATCCTCCGGCGCCTTCATCACCTGAGGAGCTGTCAAGGGAGCGGGCGGTTTGCCTCTGTCTCACCATAGCAGGACCCCGACCACCTCTCCCGGGGCAGCACTCCAGCCGGCGACCCTCCGCGTCAAGAGCTTGAAGGACATCACCGAGCGCCATTGTACCTGTGGGTCGTGAGGGCGCCTCGCCCCAGAGACCCGGGCGACCTCGCCCCAGCCTCGAAGTCATGAAGACTCGCCAGGCACCAACACAACCTCTGCCTGTCATGAGGGTGCCGCAGCCGCATGCTGCAGCCAGAGTCCTGGGGCTCCTCTCACGGACGACGGAGGCGAAGAAAGAAGGAAGACGAATCCAAGACTTAGGAGGCGCGCCGACGCCAAGCACGAACTCCCGGCAGAGCCCTCGGCGTGAACCTGTGGGGGAAGACGACACCTTCGTGACTCCGGCCGGCGCGGGCGGTGGCGCCGCCCGTGGCGCCCGGCGCCACCTCCTTCAGGGCCACCAATTTGCGCGTACAAGGGAAGAGGAAACCCTCGTGGCGGCCACACGCACCAGGGCACGGGCTCCTCCTCACAAGCCTCCTGCCTCGACACTGAGAGCAAGCCGCTTCTTTGGGGGGAGCGGGTCAGGATCCTCTTGAGGAGCCTTTCCCTTCTCTTCCCTAGAGAACCGGCGGGTCGGAGCCATGGCAACAAGACGAGACGAGGAAGAGGAGAAGCAGGGGGATAGACCGGAAGGGCGCGCGCCGTTCCGTACTTATAGCCGGCAAAGGCCAACCGTCGGCCTCCACGATCACCAGTCATCATGCCCAACTCTGCATGCAGGGACCTGTCGAATCCGGGCGGTTACCAAGGCGTCGTGGGGGAGCAGGCTCCCGCATCCAATCAACCGCCACGCGGCGCCCTAGGCCGCAGGCTGTTAGGGCCCGCGACGCTTCACACTTGCCCTTTCGCCTCTCTGCTCGGCCAAATTCGGGCGCGCCAGGGCCTGGGCTACTGTCGGCGTTCGGGAACGGGTTCCCAGACTTGCTCGCTCAAGGCCTGCAGCGTGGCTCAAAGGAGGCCCAGACAGCCCATCTTCATCAACACAAGCTCAAGACCTCATGAGGGGCCTGATTGGGCGGACGACCAGAGCTTCCCAGCGCGCCTCGTTAGGCTGGCTCATGAGGAGGCGGAGAGTTCAAGGCAGGGTACCTCGCGAGGTGCCCATGACGCAAGCCATGACGGCCAAGGGTGCAAGTCGGGCGCCAGCCCGCGCGGCGTCCTCCTTTCCTCTTTGGTGCGAAGGGAGCAAGCGCAGGCGAGAGCATCAAGCAAAGGCATCTGTTTCGGTGCAACAAGACCAAGACCAGCCCCAATGGCTGGAAGGGAGTCATCGTGGAGCCCAAGCAGGCATCATCACCAGAGCCTTAGGCAGGCGAGAACCAACTTTAGTCAGGATAAGTGTACCCGCTGTTCCCCTTCAAAATGGCCAATTGTTGGCGCCCTTCCTGCTCAATATTTGGGAAGAGGCCCAGGGCCTTCGTCTATATAAGTAGAGCTAGCCACCATGGTAGAGGGACGGGGAGATAAGGACGATCCGCATCCAGATCAGAGAGAGATAGAGACCCGATCCTCAAGCTAGAGCGACGGGACATCACCTAGCAGTTCATCACACCCACCAAGAATGCAGACTCGCGAGGCTGTTCTTCCCCAGATGCTCCTCATCAGCCCAAGAGGCAATCCACCACACCACAAACTAGAGTAGGGTATTACACCACAACGGTGGCCCGAACTAGTATAAATCTTGCGTTCCTTGTGTTGTTCTATTTGGTAGTTTAGGTCCCTGCGATTCGGCGAGGTACGAGACGGTGGAGGGTTGGATCTCCGCGCGCACCCAGAGTTCGAACCTTAAGGGTCTGCCGGAACCCGAAATCCGACACATGAGATTTGAGATTTGAGCCCTATAAACCGGAGGGGAGGGGGTACTGCACACGGTGTAGTCTAGTCACTTTTTTTTAGCCGAAGTCTAGTCACTTGTTGAAATCTCTAGAAAGGAAAATACTCCTTTCCGGTTTACAGGTCTATACTACTCCCTCCGTCTAGGTGTGTAAGTCATGTTACGAAAACCAAATAGTCCCAAAACACTTTGGCGCGGTGCATTAACTTCTACCTTGTTTCTTGACATATGTATCAACCAATAAGAGATGAGAGGTGTGCATGCTTTTAATGACTTGCAATGGCTAGTTCATTGCATGGAATGCTATTAATTAGCAAATAAACATTGGTGACCCCAGAGGAAACGGTGCTAAGCGCTGTGGACCTATGCGTAATGAGTATCAACCAATGGATAATGGAGTTTAATTGTTAAACAATAGCAATTTTGTCTCATGCAAGAGCCTGGCTAGTACTCCAAGGAACCGCACCACGCGAGCTGCTCAGAATCGCCACGCTCGGTTTGCACTTGGCTCTTCGCCTCTTCGAGAAGACGAACAATGATGTTACCCTTACGCCTCAAAGATCGAATCCACCGCTGCATGTCTGTCCACCTCGTAAGGGAGGGATAGCGTGTAGCGAAGCTTTACTTATCGCTCCCCGCTTTGCGCCCATGACAGGGGCCCAACAGGTGGTTGGCCCACTGTCATGCAGCCAAAGGCAGTGCGCTTAACGATTGGAGCTCATCCATGAGGGAGAGCGTCGTAGTAATCAAATTTCTCAGGCTTGTACGAGTTGATGCACACATCAAAGCACTGCATTTGATAAAACTCTTTTACACATTTCAAATGGGCTACTTGTATGTAGGAGTAGACATATTCTGCCAGATGTACTCCTCCGTTCCAAAATATAAGTCTTTTAGAGATTTCACTATGAATTGGAGTACATATGAAACAAAATGAGTGAATCTACACTCTAAAATATGTCTATATACATCCGTATGTAGTTTGTAGTGGAATCCCTAAAAAGACTTACATTTAGGAACGGAGGGAGTAGTCACTTGTTGCAATCTATAAAAAGACATATATTTGGAAACGGAGGGAGTACAACGCATGCATGCATGCCGTGACTTTCCTTTTGATACTTGCATGTGTTGATTTGATGCACCTTGCCAAATTTTGACTATAAATTTAACTAACCAAATTTTCATGCATGTCACAAAAATCACGGGCTGTTTGGATTGTGACTATGTTTGTCTTATGTTGCCACATTATTTTTCCCATACTTGCCACACTTGCCTAACCTGAGTTGCTCAAATTGTTAGACACACTTTGGCTTGCCTAAGGGAATCTTGCCACAATTTTTGTGTCTATGACATGTGGGGTTCACTGCTAATAAAAAAAATTCTTGTCTTAGGTGTGGCTAATAAAAAAGACTTGTATTTATGAACGGAGGGAGTAGAAAATATAAATAATAATGCATGTTGGGGCAACCCACGTTTCCGCTAATTTTAGTCGTGGGCTTGTTCACAATTTTTATGAGGGGGTGGTTGTTCATTTAATGGAGGGACTTGTAGTACTACCAGACTTGAACGATACAAAGTGCGACCTGGCACACCGTAACACCACTTGGAACAAGCGGGTAGCTATCTCAAAAAACAATCAATAACTAAAAAAACCGCGACCTGGCATGTAGTAGTACACAATTTTAAACGATTGTTTTGATGGAGTAAAAAAGGAAAACTACCCCACTACTTATATATAGGCCGGAGCCTCCGCGCTTGCTTGCTAGGGCTGCTCTATTCACACACTCTAATCCTCTCCAGATCTAAACAAGATAGGGGTAGTAACACTGTCTTTCTCCCTTCAAAAAAAACATTGTCTTTCTATCCTCACCGCTGGTTACAGATCCGGACGTATCCCCCTCCGCCGGTGAAGGGGAGGAGGGGCAGCGTTTAGGCCCTCGTCGACAGCGAGGGAGGAGACCCACTGCTGGCCGCACCATTATCTCTGACCAAGCGCCTGCGGGGAGGTCCTCCGATCCCTTCGTCGTTGCCTGTGGGCGGATCCGGCCTCTCGCCGCCCACCTATCGACATCCCGACGACCTTCAGGTATATCTTCTTCCGAAACCGCCTTAGCTCTACTTCCCCAGCTCGCTACGTCGCTGCATGTGCATCATTTTCTACCTCTCAGCCCCTCTCGATCGGATGGTCCAACGTCACCTATTTTTTTCTTCTATTGTTAGAGGTAAAGCTACTTCATGGAGTCGAATCTTGTACTCCTCCGTCCAAAAAATACTTGTCATTGAAATAAAGTGGGGTGGGGAATTTAGTATGTACACCGGACTTGGTACAAACAGGAAGGAAAGGGGATGAAAGTAGTACGATCGGTCATCCAACCGGTCTCTTGGTCGAAAAGGGAAATATAGGGGTAACGATGTACACAATGGTATGACCAGGACTAGATTTGCTATCCACACATAGGAGTAGGTGGCTAGAGTGAACAAAATGGGACCAACCCAGATATGTTTCTTGGATGTTTATTTCTCGGGCAACAAACTATGAATCACCACTTTATGCCCCTGTTTACGTACATGGTGTTGTATCTTGCTGGTGCACCCACCGTCCCATGCCCTTATACCAAATATTTAGGCTCGGCCGGAATAAAGGGCGTAAGACATAGGTCTTGATGAAAATAGAGGAATAGGAAAGGAATGTAGGTATAAAACTATGGAACAGCTAACCAGAGGAAACTCTCAAGAGAATGTGTTCGGATGGACTACTTAAATGTACAGATTTGTTTTTAGAGTAGCATGCTTGGCAAGATGAGATGCTATTTGTTTATTCAGCTGCACAAAGGACTACTCTTGTCCTCACCTCACGCACCACACATAGGTTGATTTTTTATTCCGCAAACACAGACAACAACCTGTCTAACGCATGGCAGGGAGCGTCTGCCTCGGGCTTCCGCCCAAAAAATGAGCAGCGCGTGGATGTTTCTAATCCGATGGAATAACTACTACCAGACCAGCTTTCCTATGAAACACTATTCACCTTTCACGGTTGGAAGGGAAAGAATATGGTAGGAATTGTGTTCCTACGAAAATCCTGCACCAAACCTGTGAACCGAACGCAGCCTTATCTGTTCTTAATATAATGTCCATTGTAAAAATGAAGCCATGCCACTGTTTTTGCCTGTAATTGTTTGAGACTCTGACAAGTTTAGCCAAATGTTTTTGCCTGTAATTGTTTGAGACTCTGACTGTTTCTCTCAGGCCTTTTGTGCAAACAGGATATCCAATTCACCTGTTTGCTGTTGACCTTTTATAATCGCACAAAACTCTTCTTAAAAGAAGTGACTTTTGTGCTATTTAACTGGAATGTCAGATGGAACAGTTGGTTCATTTTGGTGGAACTGCACAAAGGGAGATCTGTGTTCCAATCATCATCATCCATATTGGCGCAATAACCTTCCTTTAGGTAAGAATGATATTTAATGCATGTGTTCATCTCTATTTTCCGACTGCCATTAGAAAATAATGCTGTTTTTTACTAGTACACTTGTACTCCCTCACTGACAAAACCAATTCAGAATTAGAAGGCCAATCATGTACTTGGTTTCCCCAACTGGTGAGGAGAAAGAGAAATATAGCATGAAGATGAAGAAGAAGAAGAATAAACAGTGCCAAGGCGATCTTGCTGAAGCCAGAGGCCTCAGTCGAGGCTATTCAAGGGCTCCGGCAACGACTACCTTACATGTGAGACGATCCTCCAGGGAGCCCTTCCACTTCTGTTGTTTCACTTAATTAATTAGGAGCACTTAAATTACCACTAATTTTATTACTGCCTAATTTTCCTATTGGAGTTAAACAAATCTTTAGTAGGACCCTATGTTGAACCATGTACGTGTGAATGTTTGTCTATGGAGGTGAATCATGTGGTGGAGCAGGGAGGGAATATTATTAGTGTCATGACATAATAGTGCTATTGTTTTGCATGTCAATTTATTGCCATTGGTTCAATGAGGCAATGTTTTGCGTATTGTCCATCATGAATTTGATGCTACTGTTGAGTAATATGCTAATGTCTTCCTATCCTTTCTCACTAAGCTAATGAAGGTTTCACCTTGTTCCTACTTGTGCAAACAGGGATCATGTTGTGCCAATCATACATATTAGTGGAACTACACAAGACAATACAATGAATCTGTATCCCACCAAAGGCTTTAACTCACTGGAAGTTCTTGATAATCTTCGATATAATCTCAAAGACTGTAAACAAGAGTGATTTCAACCATACATTTGAAGTGCACAAAATATATACTATTGTGTGATTCCAAAGGAGTGCTTTATCATCTCTTATGGGACTACATGAATAAGCTTTTTTTCTCGAGTTGGTACGGGCCTAAGGCCTTCATCCATATTAGTTGTCATCATCTCTATTTGTATCGTACTCTTGTCATGAGAAACTCCTTTATCTTTGCACTTTTAAGTTTTGCAACCTATGATAAATGGCAATTCTTTGAGTGTTGAGTTGAGCTAATTGGCACCGATTAAATAAACTAATACCTCTCTTTAAGCAAGACTACTATGTTGCTAACTTTACCCATTAAGATAATGAGGGTGCTTCTATTTGTTAGTGTATGTTTCATCAACTAGTCCCACTATTACAGTAATCTCACTCTCTCAATATATGTGCCAATAGGGATGCTCGATTTTGGTGGAACTGCACAAAATTTTGGGTGCTTCATTGCCTCGACACTTCCGCCCTTTCCATCGATCCGCTAATATCCGCTTGCTTTCTTCCTTTGTTGTCGATCCGCTTGGCCTATCTCGCTTCTAGTCAAAGGAAATAGTAATCGATATGCTACGCCACACAGGTTGGTACTTGGTCTTTATCCTGATTAGTGTGCTGTCATATGTATTGATAATTTGGTATTGTGCTACTATTTGCCGATTTCATAAAGGAGTAATTTGGAGCCCGAACTCATGCAGCAAATCATTACATCGGGTGATTTTAGTAGAACTGCACAAAATGATCGATGGACAGTACTTATGCTGCTGCTATGTACTCCAAAGTTCACTCAGACGAGCATGGATGTTGACAAGAAGTGCCTATATTCATTCGAGTATCAACCGCGCCAACCAATTGTCAAACTCCAAGTATTAGGAGAGTGAACGCCAAAATATTGCTTGGTGCATAGCCCGTAAAAACGCAGTCCAGTCTTTTTGTCCCAACTTGTGCCTTTTGGTTATCGGCACATATGGTAGCGAACTATTTGGCATGGAGTCTAAAGATTCCGCATGTTGGTTGACGCAGATATTCATCTGGGACTTAATCAGCCTCACACGCCAAGGATGCTCCATTTCGCTTGAACTGCACCAAAAATTTGGGTGGTTCATTTTCTCAACCGCCTCCTTTCTCGCCTGCGCAATGTAGTATTTTGGCGAGATACAGACCAAGATGAGCCAAGAAACTAGTTGGATGAAAGTAGTGGCTGTTGCTCAAACCTCCTGGCACGAGGCCACTATTTGAGGATAAACCTACAAGCAAAGTTCAGATTGTGCATGTTTGCCTCTTATGTACTCGAAAGTTTACTCGCATAAGAACTAATTTTAGCAAGAAGTACCTCCGATTGAACACCATTTACTAGTCTGTACCCTAGGTAATTAAAGTTCGTCCCATGGATCATATTGGCTGTGATCTCAATCATTTGGATGCATAAACATACCGAACATGTGTATATCTGAATCTTTTGTGAATTATGTATGAATATTCTCGTGTGATCTATCAATCATTTGGACGCATAGATATGCCGAGCTTGTGTATATATGAATCTTTTGAGTTGTTGATAGTGAATGTTGGCTATGAATATGAACGTGTCCTCGTGAACCTGAGTTTGGTATGAATTGCAACAAACCAGTTATAACCCTTCTCCTCCTCTCAATCATGCGACTCCACCGCCGCTGCTTTTCCCATCTCCGAGTCGTTCCCGTCCGGGGCCTCGCCGTCGTCCACCGCCTTGCTGTGTTCAGTGCGGCGTGGTCAACAAACGAGAGTCATCGGAAGAGGACTGTACGTGGAGAGGCTGACAGTGGGGACGCACCACGCCCATGGACGCATGCATACAACGGAACGCGGCAAGGTCAACGTGGTTAAGGAACGACTTCCATCCGAAGTATACTGTACATGGAGAGTCTCAGCTGGGTTCACGGCCGCAGCAAGTAAGTGCCTCCTTATTACGCGGAAAATAATGATTCCTCCAATCGACAAAGAAGGACCCACCGGACGGGCCATCGATTTTGCAAAAAACGTTTGCCCTCGACTGCTGGGACCCACCGACGGGCCACCGATTTCGCTAAAAAACGCCCCCATTGTCACGACCCACCGGAAGTGCCTCCAGATACGCACAAAAAATGAATCCTCCCCTGCTAGCTGGGACCCACCTTGGTGGAGGCTGACTTAGGGCCTACTAAGTTGACGGGATGAAGGGCTTTGTCAACTTAGTCAATATGAACGATTCTAGCTCCAAAGGACCGACGATGTCCATCCAACGGCCGTAGTGCTTCTTCAACCTCTGGTCTTCTTGCTCCAAATACCAAACCAGCGCCAGCCGTGCCTCATGCTCCTGCCTCCGTGATCGGATGTGCTGCCGCAGAGGACTCACCGCCTTACTATTCCCACCGGCCAGGCAGGCCTGCGGCGACGGCAGCCTCACACCGCAGCCGAACCAGTGAACCCTCGTACTCCTCTCCGCGCGGGCTTCCACTGCCGCGTCTTCCCCGGCTCCACATTGTCCCCTTTCTAGGCCTCGCCATCGTCCACCGCCGTGGTGCTCTCCGGGTGGCGTGGTCAACGTGGTCATGGAACGACTTCCATCGGAAGAGTACTGTACGTGGAGAGGCTGACAGCTGAGTCCACGGCCAGAGCCCAGTTCTTTTGTGATTTGCCAAGTAAGTCGCTTTGTCAGGCCTGTTGGGCTGCAAATCTTTCAAGACGAGGAGAGCTTTCATTCGGCTGGCCGAGAAAATGGCCCATCAGTAATGAGAAATGGGATGTACATTTTTGAAACACATCAAAGCGGCAATTAGTTTCAAATATCTTTTTTTTCATTTCGATATTTTAAATTACATTAATTTTTATGCGTGGAGAATTTGTTGGATTTTATATTGATATACATTTAGTTTTAAAATCAGTTTGAATGTGAGTCAAAATTTCGGGATTAAAAACAGTTCGGACCGCACCGAAATATGCAAAATTTTGTATGATTTTTTAACCGTGGCCACAATATGGGCTGTAATGCTAACAAAAAGAATATGGGCTCCAAAAAAACCTTAAGAATTAGCAAATGGGCTGAAAATTATTAGAAATAATGGCAGATGGGTTGTATGATGTTTTCCACAGATTTGAGGCTTTCCTAAAAAGGTTGACGACAAGCAAAGGATCGTTGGATGGCCATCCAACGGCCGTCGTCTTCTTCAATCTCTGCTTTTCCCCGCCCAACTCAAACAAGCGCCAAGGGACTGCTCGCTCCCTCCTCCCTCGTCGGTCGGCTGTGCTGCCAAGCAGCCTCACCGCCCATCAGATTCCCATCGCTGGCCTAGCCATCCTCTACTCACCCACACCTGCTGTTATTCTCCGCGACGGCAGACGAACCAAAACCCTCGCTCACCATACTCCTCCGCATGGGAAACAACTGCTGAGTCTTCCCTGCCTCCATGTCGTTCCCTTCCTAGGCCTCGCCGTCGTCCACCGCCCTGGTGCTCTCGACGCGACCTGGTCGACGTGGTCAACGACCGACATGCATCCGGCGGATCAGACGGGAGAGGCCGATAACCGGGTCCACGGCCGCACGCAAGGAAATGCCTCCTTATTACGCGCAAAATAATGATTCGTCCCACCGACATCGGGGACCCACCGAAAGGGCCTCAGATTTCGCAAAAAAATTACCGCCACGACAGCTCGGACCCACCAGCTATATCTTCGCACGCATGGAAGTGCCTCCTTATTACGCACAAAAAATGAATACTCCCTGTGTTAGCTGGGACCCAAAGATAGTGGCAGTTGACTTGTAGGCCGACTAAGTTGACGGGACGGAGGGCTTTGTCAACTTAGTCAATATGCACGATTCTAGCTCCAAAGGACCATACGATGTCCATCCAACGGCCAGAGTGCTTCTTCAACCTCTGGTCTTCTTGCTCCACTACCAAACCAGCGCCCGTCGTGCCTCGTGCTCCTGCCTCCCATGGCCGGGTTACGATGCGGCGGAGGCCTCACCGCCTCTACTACTCCCACCACCGCCGTGCCATCCTCTACTCACCCACACCCTGTTATTCTCGGCGACGGCAGCCTTACACCATAGCAAACCAGTGAACCCTCATACTCCTCTACGCGTGGGCATCCACTGTCGCGTCTTCCCCGGCTCTGCGTCGTCCCCTTCCTAGGCCTCGCCGTCGTCCACCGCCCTGGTGCTCTCGGCGCGGCATGGTCAACGTGGTCAAGGAACGGCTTCCATCGGACGTGGACTATACGTGGAGAGGCTGACAGCTGGGTCCACGGCCGCAGCAAGGAAGTGCCTCCTTATTACGCGCAAAATAATTATTCCTCCACCTGACAGCAGGGACCCACTGGACGGGCCACCATATTTCGCGAAAAAAAGTTTCCCCCCTGACTGCTGGGACCCACCAGCTACACCTTCGCACGCAAGGAAGTGCGTCCGGGCACAAAAATAAGGATTAACCCCCCTGACTGCTGGGACCCACCAGCTACATCTTCGCACGCAAGGAAGTGCCTGACAATCGGGACCCACCTAGTCGAAGCGTACGTAGGTTGTCATTCTGGTCGCAAACGTGTACGTACATACTGGTCGATGTAGAGGCGCGCACGTGTCATAGATGTAGTGGCGCGCACGTAGCATGTACACGTACGTACATCGGCGAGGGTGCAAGAAAGAATACGCCACGTATGTACATACGCGCAGTCTCTAACGCCAGCGCCGCTTACGCACATGGCTGGGTCGAAACGGAGAAACAGCGTCGTAGTCGTGTTCATGGGGAGCCAACCGGCTGGGTCGGAACGGAATGTGTGGTCGTGTTCATCGGGAGGGCTTGGACGGAACAGGCGATGGAAAGGAGGCCTGGCGTACCGCACAACGGAGGAAACGACATTGTGTTCGACCGGCCACGTTCGAAACGGGGGTCCTGTTAATCGGGAGGGGTGTGGAGTACCGCAAAACAGACGAAACGGACTCGTGTTGGAGCGCTATGGTCGAAACGAGGGTCCTATTCATCGGGAAGGGTGTGGCGTACCACAAAACGGACGAAACGGACTTGTGTTGCAGCGCTATACGGTCGAAACAGTGGCGTGCAACAAAACGGGACTGCACGGAATACTGTTCATCTCCACCGTCGACCTCCTCCAGCCTCCACGGGCTCCTGTTCATCCAGCCTCCACCGCGTGCTACTCCACCGCCATCGCTCAACCACCCTCCACGGCACCCTCCACCGCTCACTGCTCATCCAGCCCTCCACACCACGGGTCCTGCTCAACCACCCTCCATAGCCACCCGCCCACCGCTCATCGCTCATCCATCCCTCCACACCACGGGTTCCTCGCTCATCCAGAGGCAACGCCATCGCCATCGCTCATCCAACCCCCCCCGCAATGCTCACTATTCATCCCAGCAGGCAGCATCGATCGGCTTCAGCTTAGCAGCAGAGCGGCGAATCGCCCATCGGGTTCGGGCCAACAGCCATCGATCGATCGCTTTCGGGTTCGAGAACGCCAGACTCGCAAAGGCAATCGCCGGGTTCGATTAGAGCCCAACGCCGCACGGCTTCATTAGAGCTAACGCCGCACACACGCTGCACGTGACGAGAGAAACACGCATCGCTCCACCCCCGACCTCCCACCATAACCGGCAACTTCACAAAATTTTCCTCCCCCTCGCTTCTACCACGGTTTTTTCCGTCATGGACGGCCCAAAGAATGTCATGCAGCTGCGTCTCCGGCCCGCCCAGGACGAAAAGCCCATTTTCTGTCATGATTTTTTGTCATAGAAGTAGGAGCCCACCATATCTATGATAATACCAGGTTTTGTCACAATTATCGTCATAGAAGTGTCATATGTATGACAGAAAAAAAATTTGTTCGGCCCAAAATGTCACGGATGTGTCTTTTTTTTGTAGTGCCAGTTCTTCAATAACTCATATATTTCTGCACCGCAGCCCTTCACTGCCCAAGGCCAAACTCCCATAGTGTGCGGCAATGATTGGAGCAACTTGGCGCCGGAAGATGCTAGGTTGAAGACTGCCGTAACCCGGATCCTGCGCCTCAGGTTTGCCGGACTCATCAGAGGCGCAGCTGGCGCAGATTTCTTCGCCGCCGACGCTTCCCTTGCAGGAGAGGAGGAGACCTGCCGGGAGTTCCAAAACCCGGCGGATATCATGAGGCTGCGCCCGGCCTCAACTGAATTTCACCGCCTTGGAGTTGGACGCAATGCTTCGAGTTGTTCAAGCATGACCCCGATCATCCCGAGTGGTTTATGTTGCCGAGGGGGTCGCCCCATTGTGCAACAATTCTTCGCCGACCGCATCCGCGCCGTGATGGCCTTGTGCACCACATGGGATCGTTCAACCCGGCAAGAGCTCGCGGACGACGCCGTGCAGCAGCTTCTTCGATAGCTTGAAGAAGTGCCGATCCGCCCGACGAGCAGAAATGGCTCACCCGCGACACCACCGACGCCGAGATGCAGCGACGCCACTCAAGCCGGAGGAGGCGGCAGCAGCTGCTGCCGCTGGCGAATTTGGATTTACTGTGGAAGAGGCGGAGGCAACAGAGGCGGCAAGCCTTGCCGACCAAGAGGAGCTTGCCGGCGAGGAGGAGCAGGTCGAGCCTGAAGTTGAGCCAAGCCAGTCCGCCGAGGGCGCCTCCTCCATACCTTCAAGTAGCTTGTCGCGAGCGGAGCCCGCAGCCCCACCAAGAAGGCATCTCCGCAAGGCCGGGGAAGTGACGGGGCGGCAGACGGGCCAACAGCCAGCAGACCGCGGCGACGCGCTCCACCGCGGCAAGCTCACATGCTGGAGCGCCCCACACTGCTGCAACAACTGAGGCGGGATCCTCTCAGGCCACCGCTGCCACCCCCGCCAAGCGGTCAAGAGAACCCACTCCTCCACCTCTTCGCACCGGAGGTGAGCCGGAATTTGATCTCTCCGCGCTCAGCTCCGACGAGGAAGAAGAAGAAGAGTAAGCTTCTATGCTGTGCTTGTATTTCTTCAATTTGGTTGCTTCATCTTGTATCTGACTTGCTTCATTCTGAACTCTTTCCTTTTCAGGATGCTGGTCCAGAGAGCGTCGAAGAAAGCCAAGACCCCGGTGGTTGTCATCGAAGACGATCCCCGTGGCGGCAGGAGGCGGCGTCTGAGACCCCTTGCGGACCCAAGAACCCTTCTCAAAGCAGCCCCAAAGACAACCCCCAGTAGTAAGTATTTGGTTTATTTCTTACTGTTAGGTGTGCATGGGTGCTCCTTCTTTGCTGATATCTGACTTGTTGATTTGTGTAGGAGCAGAGCTGCCTCATCAGGAGTGCCCGGAAGCCGCTCCCGAAATTCCATCTGCTTCGACTACGCCGCCAAGGGAGAATTCTCCGGCAAGGGAGCGCTCTCCAGCAAGGGAGGCTTCTCCGACAAGGGAAGTTTCTCTGACAAGGGGCAGCGCCGACGATCCTTCGGTGGTGGAGAGCGCGGCCACAGATCTCATCGCAGGTAATCTTCTTGCTTGAAAATTTCCCTTGGGTTCTGTTTCTTCTGTTTTTCTTTCCGAACATTTGCTTGACTGTTCTTTCTTTTTCTGATCGTCAGATCCATCTGCCGGAGAGCCGATGGAGACTGAGGTCGCCGGCGAGGAGGACGCGCGCGGCAACACTGACGACGTCGCCACCATGGAGGAAGAGGCTGGCGCCGATGGGTCCGCCGGCGAAGAGGCCGCCAAGGCTGCCGCCGCAAAAGGCTGGCGAGGGTCCGGCGATCGATCGACGACCTCGAGGCCTCGGGAGCGCCAGCGCTACACCGACCGCCGATCCTCCGCCACCGATGCAGCGCCAGTTCAAGAGCCCAGTAGCGCCTATCTCAAGGCGGTGGACGACGTCTTCATCAAGCTCCCCAGGCGCCGAGCCTGTGCGCCGATCGAAGGGGAGACCTTTGACGAAGAGTTGCTCGCCTCCGCTGGGCTGTCGCTGGTTGACGCACCAAGAAGCAGCAGCGGCGAATCTGAGGAGGAGGAGCTGCTGAATAAGCTGTTGTCGCTCTACCTTGCCCGACAAGCCAAGCTGGAGTCCCGGGAAGCACTTGTCGCGAGGGCGGGAGCAGACATGGAGAAGCGCGCAGAAGAGCTCCGGTGCGCCAACCAAGAAGCTCTCCGGGACGTGGTAGAAGAGCGGGGGCGACTCACTGAAGAGCGCACAGCCTTCATCCTTGAGAAGGCTGAGGTCGAGGAGCAGCAACGGCTTGCGGGCGAAGCTATCTCAAGAAGAAGGCGAAATGGCGCAGCGAAGATCAACCTTGACAGCTATGAGGAAGAGCTTGCTGCGCGCGAGCAATCACTTGGCGGAGCTCTCAAGGAAGCAAAGGACGCTGCCGCAGCTGCCGAGGCTGCCAAGAAGGAGTTGAAGACAAAAGTGACGCAGCTGGAGGCCAGTCTACAGAAGAGCGGCGAAGAGCTTGCCGCGCTGAAGCACGAGCGCGAGAAGGATGCCTACACTCTTGGCGAGTTGCAGGGCCGTCTCGCTGAAAGGATCAAAGAGCTCGATGCCGCCAAGGACTCCAAGGCGGATCTTGAGCTGAAGCTGACCACCCTGATGGGGACGCTGGACGGCGCCAAGGAGCGAGAGGTGGGTCTGCTGGAAAAGATCAAGGCCAACGAGGAGCTGTTGGCGAGTGCTACTGCCGCCCAGAGCACCTTCAGGGAGAATGTGGAGCTCTGGACTGAAGGTCTTGTGAATATCGCCATCGCCATCGACAAGGAGCTAATGGAGCTGGGGATGGTGGATCTCGGGTACTCCTCCGATGAGCGCCTCCAACCCAGCGCCAAGCTCAGCCTGTTCCTCAAGGGCGTGGTGACGGCTCTCCAGCGACTCCGGGAAGAGATCCCGAAGCAGCTGGCCGAGGAATCGCGCCAGATCTGCGCAGGAGCCCTCCAGAAGGTGTTGATGAAGGTGGCCTTCCGCAATCCAGGCCTCAACCTCAACGGCGTCCTCAGATCCTTGCCGCCAGATGCCGATGTGGAGGTGCTCAAAGCCCTTGTCGCACCCATTGTGGACAAGGTGGGCAAGATCAAGCGGGTTGATGGCGACCGCGTTGACTAGGCCGCCAATTTTATCTTTCCCTTGTCGCAGCTGATCATGTTTAGGAGAACAATTCATTAGATCTGCGACAAGCTATTTTTGTAATATAACTCTATCTTAGGCAATGATTGCAATATTATTTCCTTTACTTGATTTCTTCCTTTGTATATTTGTGCCTTACGCTTTTAGGGAACTTGTCGGCGCGGGCACCTTTGCCGTGAGCGCTGAGTGCGGAACGTCAGCAGCCTGCTGGCGGTGCCGCCCCCGATAAGCAACCTTGTCGCAACTAGTTGCAGCTCACTTAAGTTGTTGAGCAGACTCGAAACAAAGTAAGGGCGCAAACTAGCTACGAGTTGGTTCCTCCGCGCACAGGTTTTCCATACAAAGTACTATCGTTCGAGGAAGATAACTTAAAAATTTAAGAAACTGATTGCTCAAACTTTAGCAACTTAGCTTTTCATCGTTTGCTTCCCGTAAGGCTAAACTTCCTCGGCGACGCTTGGCGGCCCACCATTATCTTCTCCTTCCCCGGCTAACTTGTGGGCAAAGGAACCTTCCTTTCTTTTGAGAAGAAAGAAGAGAAAATAAAGTTATGGAGCCTTGTGGCTCGTTATCGCTTACCGGGTGTGGATGCTGCACAAAATGTCAGATAACACATGCAAAATGATGATGAAAGCATGAAGTTGACAATTTGTGCGCAACACATGAGCTTTACTTATGCACGGGGTCTGCGCCCAGCTTTGTACAAAGGATTACATGCAACATCGGCAAGACTTGTACAAAAGGTGGTTGCCGGAACAGGTTCCGGCAACCGCGCCCTATGGGTAAAACTTACGAAGATGCTCAATATTCCAGGAGTTGCTCACCGGATTGCCATCTTCGGTCTCAAAGCGGACAATGCCAGTCCTAGTGACTCGTTTCACCCGATAGGGCCTTCCCACCAAGGCCAACTTGTTGGAATTCTTGGCGGACAGAGCGCCAAGAACAAGGTCGCCTTCCTCGAAACTTCGCGCTAACTGCGGCTATGGTAGCGGCGCAAAGCTTGCTGGTAACGAGCAGCTCGTCTGCAGCTGAAGACGATACTCCTCAAGGAGCAGCGCGTCATCTTGTCGCAGCTGCTCTTGCTCAAGCTCATCATAGCGAGTACTCGGGTGACCCGTATCTGAGTTACGTGGGGAGAACTGCCTCTGCTCCATAGACTAGAGCGAAGGTGTGCGGCGATGGCTCGATTTGGTGTCGTCTGATCGACCAAAGAACCACCGCAGCTCCTCAATCCAGTTTCTTCCGCACTTGTGCAGCCTGTCGAAAGTTCGGGTCTTGAGCCCTCGCAGCACTTCAACATTTTCCCTCTCCGCTTGACCGTTGCTTCTCGGATGAGCAACAGAAGCGAAGCAGACCTTGGCGCCAAGATCTTGAACGTACTGCATGAAGGTGCGGCTCGTGAATCGTGTGCCGTTATCGGTGATGATCCGGTTAGGAATCCCAAAGCGACAAACAATTGACTGAAGAACTTGATCACGACCGTGTCTGTCACCTTCCTCATCGCTTCCACTTCCGCCACTTTGTGAACTTGTCGATTGCAATGTACAAGTACTCAAAGCCCCGACAGCTTCGGGAAAGGGGCCGAGGATGTCGAGCCCCAGCATCGAAAATGGCGGGATAAAGGGATCGTCTGGAGAGCTTGAGCTGGCTGGTGTATCTGCTTGGAATGGAACGACACGCTTCACACTTGGTTACTTGTGCGGTTGCATCCGGAGGGCTGTCGGCTAGAAGAAACCTTGCCGGAAAGCTTTGCGGCAAGTGCTCCTCGCGCCAATGTGATGACCACATATGCCTCCGTATCTCTCGCCAACAGCTTCATCCATCTTCCCGTGAATACACTTCAATTTCACACCGTTGAGTCTTCTTACATGCAGCGTCTTTGTCGACAAACTAGTACATACTTGACTGCCGGGCTACTCTCTCCGCTTCTTCTTGCTCTTCGGGAAGCTCTCCTGTTTGAATGAAATGGACAATCTGCTGCGCCCATGTTGGAGCTTGCGGCTCGACAACAAGGATTAAAGGAACATCTGCTGCTGCGGGAACATCAGCTTCTACGGCAAGAACCTGTGGATCGGCCGGAGCTTGATGTTCCCCGGCAAGCTTGTCGGAGCAAAACTTGTCGGGAGCGTCTGCTTTAATGAAACAAACCCTGGGGTTTGTAGGAGCAGACTGCTCCTCAGCACTTTTGGTGTTGAACTTGGGGACCTTCGCGGCGGCGGCTTCGGGGAGCTCGGCCAGGAAGTAGTCACCAGAAATCAACTTCCTCTTCTTGTTCTGTCCAGTTGATGGCGTTACAGTCGGTTGAGTCAGCTTGAGCACAAAAATCCTTGGTTCCACAGGTAACTTGAGTGCGGCGCACTTTGACAGGTCGTCTGCAATATCATTCTGAGCTCTTGGAACATGTTCCATTTGTAGGCCGTCAAAGTGCTCTTCTAGCTTTCTCACTTCATCAACGTAGGCTTCCATCAACGGACTTTGATGATCTTTGTTTACTTGGCGGACGACAAGCTGCGAGTCACCCCTGACAATGAGCTTCTTGATCCCAAGGTCTACTGCAATTCTGAGACCGGCAAGCAAACCTTCATACTCTGCAGTATTATTTGTTGCTTGCTCCTTTGGAAAGTGCATTTGGACTATGTACTTGAGGTGCTCTCCGGTGGGCGCGACAAGTAGTACGCCCGCACCTGCGCCCTGCAGCGAAAAGGCACCGTCAAAGTACATCAGCCACTCTTTACTTGCCTCCTTGACGGGGATGCTCGTCTCTGGAATTTCTTCATCTTGCGTTGGCGTCCATTCTGCTATGAACTCTACCAGTGCTCTGCTTTGGATAGTTGAAGTGCTTTCAAACTTGAGGCCAAAGCTTGACAGTTCCAGTGCCCACTCGACGATCCTGCCTGTTGCTTTTGGATTTTGCAGTATTCTCTTCAGCGGAAAGCGAGTGACAACTGTGATCTCATGTGCTTGGAAGTAATGGCGCAGCTTTCTCGAGGCCATGAGGAGGCCAAAAAGCAATTTCTGCACACCGAGTACCTTGACCTAGCCCCTGCAGAAGGAACCGACAAAGTAGACTGGGCGCTGCACCATCCTTTTCTGCATCTTCTCGCAATCCTGCGCAGATCCGTCCTTGTCGGGACCAGAGCTCGTCGGTGAAGCCCCCTGCTTGTCGCTGGATGCATCTGCCTTAGTTTCCGGCTCATCATACGCCTCCCTTTCCGCTACTAACACAGCACTAACCACTTGATTGGTTGCCGCTATATACAGCAGCAACTTCTCTTGTGGCCTAGGTGCGACAAGTATTGGAGTGGAGGACAGGTACCTCTTTAAGTCCTGCAGCGCAGCCTCTGCTTCGAGTCCATTTCATTGGACCTGCCTTTTCAAAATCTTGAAAAATGGCAGGCGCTATCAGCAGACCTAGAGATAAACCTCTTTGAGAGCAGCCACGCAACCGCAAGTCTTCGTACATCCTTGGCGCTTTGGTGCTTCAATCTGCTCAATGGCCTTGATCTTGTCGGCATTGGCTTCAATTCCACGCTGAGACACAAAGAACCCGAGAAGCTTGCCGGAAGGGACTCCAAATACGCACTTCTCGGGGTTGAGCTTGAGGTTGATCTTGCGCAGATTTGCAAAGGTCTCATCTAAATCTTGAACCAGAGTTGCTTTGTCCTTGCTCTTGACCACTATGTCATCCATGTAAGCTTCTACATTTCTGTGCATTTGCGGCTCAAAAGCGTCATGGACTACTCTTGCAAACGTTGAACCAGCATTCTTTAGCCCAAAAGGCATCCGTACAAAGCAGTATGTGCCACATGGGGTGATGAATGTGGTTTTCTCCTCATCCTCTTCTGCCATGAAGATCTGATGATATCCTGAATATGCATCAAGAAATGAAAGCAAATCACATCCAGCCGTGGAGTCAACAATCTGGTCGATGCGCGGCAAGGGAAATGGGTCTTTGGGACATGATTTATTAACATCTGTGAAGTCGATACAAAGTCTCCATTTCCCATTTGCCTTTCGTACAACTACCGGATTGGCCAACCACGTGGGATGGAGCACTCCTCTGACAAGGCCAGCTGCTTCCAACTTCTTGATTTCTTCTGCTATGAATTCTTGGCGCTCCACTGCCTATTTTCTGACTTTTTGCTTGACAGGCCGCGCATGAGGACAGACAGCTAGGTGATGCTCAATTACTTTCCTGGGAACACCGGGGATGTCAGATGGTTGCCATGCAAACACGTCGACATTCGCCGCGAGGAAAGCAACGAGCGCGCTTCCTATTTAGGGTCGAGAGTGGCACCGATGGTGAAGGTACCACCGGTGCCGTCCTCCTGGAGGGCACCTTCTTGGTCTTTGGCGGAGCTGCCATCGTCTTCTTGCACTTGCGGTGGAGCTCGACGGTGCGTCCTCGGCGGTAGCGCAGCACTCAAGAGGTGCGCTTGCGGAGTGGGCATCCGAGCTCTTGCGGACTTGGTCTTCTTCCCCGGGAGCTTCAAATGACAAGTGATTTGCTATCTGTTGCAGCTGCTGCCTCCCGATAGATCTTGTCGGCGCAGATAAGAGCATCCTTCTTGTCGCCATGGACAGAAATGACACTTATCGGGTCGGGCATCTTGAGCAAGTTGTATGCATAATGAGAGGCTGCCATGAACTTGGCGAGTGCTGGACGGCCAAGTATTCCATTGTAAGGCAATGGCAAATCAGCGACGTCAAACGTGACCCTCTCAGTCCTAAAGTTTAGTTCACTGCCAAATGTTACCGGCAACGTGATCTTCCCCTTTGGCTTGCTCCTTCCTGGGTTGATTCCTTGGAATGTGCCAGTCTCTTCAAGCCCGTTGTCAGGGATCTGAAGCTTCTGGAGCACCGCGGATGAGATCAGGTTTAAGCCGGCCCCGCCGTCAACTAGCATCTTGGTGACCTTGAGGTTGCGGATAGTTGGTGAGACCAACATCGGCAAGCACCCGACCGCGGTTATGCGATCAGGGCGGTCCTCAATATCAAAGATGATAGGCGTGCTGGACCATTTCAAAGGCTTGCGTGACTCTACGGATGGTTCTGCTGCATTAACCTCCCACATCCATTGCTTGAGTTGGCGGTGTGAGGAATGCAGAGAAGCACCGCCGTCAACACAGAGGACCTCCGTGGCTTTCTGAAACTCCTGCTCATCAGCCTCATCGTCTTCCATATCTTCATCGTCATTGTCGTCTTCATCCTTGTCGCAGCCGTGGGGAGGTCTGTCTCCTTGCCACTGCTTGGCCTTGCCGCGGCGTCCTCCCCGGCCGGGTCGCTTCTTGCTAGCTCCCCCAGCACCTTCCTGGGCCTTCTCCTTGTCGCGCCTCTCGTACTCAGCTTTCTGTTGTTCAACAAGCTGCTCGACCTTCTTGCAGCTCTGGAGGTCGTGGCCCTTGGTGCGGTGAATCTTGCAAGATCTTGTTTGTTGGAGCTGTCACCTTGTCGGCGGCCGCCACAGGCTTGCAAATCGGCGCCAATCCTCAACCTCCTTGCCGGAGCCACCAACTTTGGCTTTCTTGGCGGCACCACCATTGCGGACTGCTCGACAACTAGTACCTCTTTGCTCTTCTTCCTTCGGTTGTTCCTCCGCCGACTCTTCCTTGCCGGGGCGGTCTCCTCACTATCAGATCCTGCTTCATTCTCTCCTGGAGTCTCCTCCTTCCTCAAAGACGTGCACACTTGTCGGCCAGGGCATACAGCTCATCGACGTCCTTGACTTTGCACATCGCCATCTCTTCCCTCATCCTGCGGTTTACGCTTTGATGAAACGACCGATCACCATGGCGGGGTGGACATCCGATGTTGTAGTGCACACGGCTGAATCTCTGAATGAACTTGCGCAGGACTCTCCTTCCTTCGGGCGGCAGATGAAGGTCGCTCTCTTGGCCATGAGGCTTGTGGCCGCCTGTGAAGGCGCCGACAAACTGATGGCATAAATCTGCCCAAGAGGATATGGAGCTGTCCGGCAAGTGCATGAGCCAAGATCTAACATTGGGCTTGAGTACCAGTGGGGAGTAGTTGGCGAGGATCTTGTCGTCTCGTCCCTCCGCAGCTTGCACCGCGATGGTGTAGATGCTAAGGAACTCCGATGGATGCGTCCTGCCATCATACTTCTCTGGCACGTCTGGCTTGAAATTTCTCTTGTCGGGCCACTGGACTTGCCGCAGCTCACAAGTGAACGCAGGGCAACCTACCGCGTACGGCAAGTCACCTGGTTCCCCTGGCGCATGCACGTCAACAGAGGGCCCAGCGCGCTGGTCGGATTGACGCCGCACTTCTCTTTGGCGCTCGATGCGAGTTCGTGCGTCTTCTTGTTGCCGTTCTTGAAGAACTTGGCGCTGATCACGGCGAGCTCGTGGATCCGATGACGCGGTGGAGTCGCTGTCGAGGTGGATCCGGCGAGTCGGCGATCTTGGCCTTCGGGGTGGAGAGTGCATGGTGGTTGCACCCCCACAGGTCTCGTCGCCACCGGCTCGTGCCTTGTCGTCTCGCCGCGGCAGCGATGTGCTTGGTTGCCGCGGAACGTCACCGTTGGCAAAGCCGATGAGACTTTGAATGGTGGCACTCCATTCGTCGACCTTGTCTGCCGTCGGAGGGTAATCCAGGAGCAGTTGAGCTCGCGCCAAAGCTTCTGCTTGAGTGGTGGGCGGCAATGGCGAACGGTGCGAGGAGCGGGATATGCTCGGACTTCTAAATATGTTAGAAGGAGCAGTATCCCGTCCAGGCGACCGTGCCCCACTCGCACCAGCCTGTTGGCGCGCAAGGTGTTCTTGAGCGTCCCCGGATCCACCAGCTCGATCTTGACCCAACGAACGCATGGCGCTGCGAGCACCATGAAGCTGTCGGTCTCGCGCCTCCTGAGATGGACGCGGCACGTGAACGGACGCCGAGGTTTGCGCCGCCTTGTCCTTGGACTTAGCAGCGACACGGGCTCCCTCGTCGACGTCCGCTCTTCCGCCGGCGTCTTCCCCCCCACTCGTCGGCTCCGGTGGTGGTGGGTTTGACGCGGACGGCTCTGTTGCCGCCGAAGCCTTCTTCTTCGGTGGCATGTTGATGAAGATGATGAAGATGTTGCTCGTGTGAACGCCGGATCAGGTTCACACAGCCTCGACGCCCCCTACCTGGTGTGCCAAAGATGTCGGGGAAGGCTGATCGTAACCCACGAACACCTATGGGACCGGCGGACCGGGTCCCTTTTGGTTCGGTGGGGGGCGGAGATTGCACGAAGAGCGGATCGAGGCGATGCACACGAGCAGTTTACCCAGCTTCGGAGCTCTCCGGAGAGATAATACTCCTACTGCTGCTTGTCTGGTTGTATTGTGTTCTTGCTAGGGAGCACAGAGAGCTACAAAACCTAGCTTGAGTGTGTGTAGTCTCGAATGAGTCGAACCTCCTCTCGCTATGCATGGGCCTCCTTTTATAGGCTCAAGGGGTCACCAATGTGGTGTAGCGTAGACAAGGGCAAAATGGGAAAATGAGTTGCGGTTGGTACAGCTACTTTGTGCAGTGTATTCTACCTAACTCGACGGCAAGGGATAAAAACATTAAATGCCCGTCCCATGTCGCCTAAACAGTCAGAAAGGGACCGTCGGCGCCACCGCTGCCACGATGGCACCTGTCGCACCGCTTATCGCTGCTCTCCGCTGGCTGCACAGCTCTTGACACGCGCTGGAATGGCCCCATGGCGATACGTTGGTGGATGAGCTGGAGCGGAGATGAAGAGAGGTTGCCTGCCGCGGCAAGCATCTTGCCACGGCTGAATCCTTGTCGCGCCCGGAAACTTGTCGCTCACCAAGCCTTCCCGGCAAGTTCCTCTTGCCGGGGTCTTGTCTTCTGTATGCCTTGAGTGGCCTTCCCGGCAGGCTCCTCTTGCCGGGGCCTTGTCTTCTTGGCTTAAATACTTTGTTCTTGAATGGCTCCAAAGGAACCACGGAGGACCTTGGCGGTCACCAGGCAAGCCTTGCCCTGGAAGCGCTCTGCGATCGCCGTGCGAGTTCGGGATACTAGGGTACCCCTACTCTAGTACACCGACAGCTGCACAGAAGAATTATGTCCTTGACGCACCGCTAGGTGATGGACCTATTGCAGGAGCAGATGCAGACGTTATGAACGTTTCTCAAAATAATAACTACTTGATAGTTTAGTGCACCATTCTTAACAGCTTAGAATCGGGACTTCAAAGACATTTTGGACATCATGCATCATATGAGATGTTCCAGGAGTTGAAGTTAATATTTCAAGCAAATACCCGAGTTAAGAGATATGAAATCTCCAACAAGTTCTATAGATAAAAGATGGAAGAGAATTGCTCAACTAGTGAGCATGTGCTCAGATTGTATGGGTACTACAATCGCTTGAATCAAGTGGGAGTTAATCTTCCAGATAAGATAGTGATTGACAGAGTTCTCTAGTCACCATAACCAAGTTAGTAGAACTTCATGATGAACTATAGTATGCAAAGGATGACGAAAACGATTCCCGAGCTCTTCGCGATGTTGAAATCGACGAAGGTAGAAATCAAGAAAAGAGCATCAAGTGTTGATGATTGACAAGACCACTAGTTTCAAGAAAAGGGCAAAGGGAAAGAAAGGGAACTTCAAATAGAATGACAAGCAAGTTGTCACTCCTGCGAAGAAGCACAAAGCTGGACCAAAGCCTGAAACTGAATGCTTACACTTCAAAGGAAATGGTCACTGGAAGCGGAAATGCACTGAATATTTGGTGGATAAGAAGGATGGCAAAGTGAACAAGGGTATATTTGATATACAGGTTATTGATGTGTGCCTTACTAGTGTTTATAGTAGCCCTTGAGTATTTGATACTTGTTCGGTTGCTAAGATTAGTAACTCGAAACAGGAGTTACAGAATAAACAGAGGCTAGTTGAAGGGGAAGTGACAATGAGTGTTGGAAGTAGTTCCAAGATTGATATGATCATCATCACACACTTCCTATACTTTCGGGATTAGTGTTAAACCTAAATAAATGTTATTTGGCATTTGCGTTAAGCATGAATATGATTTGATCATGTTTATTGCAATACGGTTATTCATTTAAAGTCAGAGAATAATTGTTGTTCTATTTACATGAATAAAACCTTCTATTGTCATACACCCAATGAAAATGGTTCGTTGGATCTCGATCGTAGTGATACACATATTCATAATATTGAAGCCAAAAGATGCAAAGTTAATAATGATAGTGCAACTTATTTGTGGCACTGTCGTTTAGGTCATATTGGTGTAAAGCGCATGAAGAAACTCCATGCTGATGGGATTTTGCAATCACTTGATTATGAATCAATTGATGCTTGCGAACCATGCCTCTTGGGCAAGATGACTAAAACGCCGTTCTCCAGGAACAATGGAGCAAGCAACAGATTTGTTGGAAATCATACATACTGATGTATGTGGTCCGATGAATATTGAGGCTCGCAGCGGGTATCATTATTTTCTGACCTTCACAGATGATTTGAGCAGATATGGGTATATCTACTTAATGAAACAGAAGTCTGAAACATGATAAGTTCATATAATTTCAGAGTGAAGTGGAAAATCATCGTAACAAGAAAATAAAGTTTCTACGATCTGATCGTGCAGAAGAGTATTTGAGTTACGAGTTTGGTCTTCAACTAAAACAATGTGAAATAGTTTCACTGCTCACGACACCTGGAACACCACAGCGTTATGGTGTGTCCGAACATCGTAACTGCACTTTATTGGATATTGTGCGATCTATGATGTTTTTTATCGGTTTACCACTATCCTTTTGGGGTTATGCATTAGAGACAGTTGCATTCACTTTTAAAAAGGGCACCATCAAAATCCGTTGAGATGACACCTTATGAACCGTGGTTGGCAAGAAACCCAAGTTGTCGTTTCTTAAAGTTTGGAGTTGCGATGCTTATGTGAAAAAGGTTTCAACCTGATAAGCTCGAATCCAAATCGGAAAAGTGTGTCTTCATAGAATACCCAAAGGAAACTGTTGGGTACACCTTCTATCACAGATCCAAAGGCAAAAACATTCGTTGCTCAAAATGGATCCTTTCTAGAGAAGGAGTTTCTCTCGAAACAAGTGAGTGGGAGGAAAGTAGAGCTTGATAAGGTAACTTGTACCTTCTCCCGAATTGGAAAGTAGTTCATTAGAGAAATCAGTTCCAGTGATCCCTACACCAATTAGTGAGGAAGCTAATGATGATGATCATGAAACTTCATATTAAGTTACTACAAAACCTCATAGGTCTTCCAAAGTACAGTACGCACCAGAGTGGTACGGTAATCCTGTTCTGGAAGTCATGTTACTAGACCATGATGAACCTACGAACTATGAGGAAGCGATGATGAGCCCAGATTCCACGAAATGGCTTGAAGCCATGAAATCTGAGTTGGGATCCATGTATGAGAACAAAGTGTGGACTTTGGTGGAGTTGGCCGATGATCGGCAAGCCATATTGTATAAATGTATCTTCAAGAGGAAGATAGACGCTGATAGTAGTGTTACTATCTACAAAGCTCGACTTGTCGCAAAAGGTTTTTTCGACAAGTTCAAAGTGTTGAATACGATGAGATTTTCTCACTCGTATCGATGCTTAAGTCTGTCCGAATCATGTTAGCAATTGCCACATTTTATGAAATCTGGCAAATGGATGTCAAAACTGCATTTGTTAATGGTTTTCTTAAAGAAGAGTTGTATATGATGCAACCAGAAGGTTATGTCAATCCTAAAGGTGCTAACAAAATGTGCAAGCTCCAGCGATCCATCTATGAACTGGTGCAAGCATCTCAGAGTTGGAAAACGCTTTGATAAGTTGATCAAAGGATATAGTTTTATACAGACTTGCAGTGAAGCCTGTATTTACAAGAACGTGAGTGGGAGCACTGCAGCATTTCTGATAAGTATATGTGAGTGACATATTGTTGATCAGAAATAATGTAGAATTTTCGGGAAAGCATAAAGGAGTATTTGAAAGGAGTTTTTCAAAGAAAGACCTCGGTGAAGCTGCTTACATATTGAGCATCAAGATCTATAGAGATAGATCAAGACGCTTGATAAGTTTTTTCAATGAGTACATACCTTGACAAGATTTTGAAGTAGTTCAAAATGGAACAGTCAAAGAAAGAGTTTCTTGCCTGTGTTACAAGGTGTGAAATTGAGTAAGACTCAAAGCCCGACCACGGCAGAAGATAGAAAGAGAATGAAAGTCATTCCCTATGCCTCAGCCATAGGTTCTATAAAGTATGCCATGCTGTGTACCAGATCTATTGTATACCCTACACTGATTTTGGCAAGGGAGTACAATAGTGATCTAGGAGTAGATCACTGGACATCGGTCAAAATTATCCTTAGTGTAATAAGGATATGTTTCTCGACTATGGAGGTGACAAAAGGTTCGTCGTAAAGGGTTACATCGATACAAGTGATGACTCTAAGTCTTCATCTGGATACATATTGAAAGTGGGAGTAATTAGCTAAAGTAGCTCCGTGCAGAGCATTGTAGACATAGAAATTTGTAAAATACATACGGATCTGAATGTGGCAGACCCGTTGACTAAACTTCTCTCATAAGCAAAACATGATCACACCTTAGTACTCTTTGGGTGTTAATCACATAGCAATGTGAACTAGATTATTGACACTAGTAAACCCTTTGGGTGTTAGTCACATAGCGATGTGAACTAATCACATAAAGATGTGAACTATTGGTGTTAAATCACATGACGATGTGAACTAGATTATTGACTCTAGTGCAAGTGGGAGACTGAAGGAAATATGCCCTAGAGGCAATAATAAAGTTATTATTTATTTCCTTATTTCATGATAAATGTTTATTATTCGTGCTAGAATTGTATTAACCGGAAACATAATACATGTGTGAATACATAAACAAATAGAGTGTCACTAGTATGCCTCTACTTGACTAGCTCGTTGATCAAATATGGTTATGTTTCCTAGCCATGGAAAAAGAGTTGTCATTTGATTAACGGGATCACATTATTAGGAGAATGATGTGATTGACTTGACCCATTCCGTTAGCTTAGCACTCGATCGCTAAGTATGTTGCTATTGCTTTCTTCATGACTTATACATGTTCCTCTGACTATGAGATTATGCAACTCCCATTTACCGGAGGAACGCTTTGTGTGCTACCAAATGTCACAACGTAACTGGGTGATTATAAAGGTGCTCTATAGGTGTCTCCAAAGGTACTTGTTGGGTTGGCGTATTTCGATATTAGGATTTGTCACTCCGATTATCGGAGAAGTATATCTGGGCCCACTCGGTAATGTACATCACTATAAGCCTTGCAAGCATTGTAACTAATGAGTTAGTTGCGGGATGATGTATTATGGAACGAGTAAAGAGACTTGCCAGTAACGAGATTGAACTAGGTATTGAGATACCGACGATCGAATCTCGGGCAAGTAACATACCGATGACAAAGGGAACAACGTATGTTGTTATGCGGTCTGACCGATAAAGAACTTCGTAGAATATGTGGGAGCCAATATGAGCATCCAGGTTCCGCTATTGGTTATTGACCGGAGACGTGTCTCGGTCATGTCTACATAGTTCTCGAACCCGTAGGGTCCGCACGCTTAAAGTTCGATGACGGTTATATTATGAGTTTATGAGTTTTGATGTACCGAAGGAGTTCGGAGTCCCGGATGAGACCGGGGACATGACGAGGAGTCTCGAAATGGTCGAGACGTAAATATCGATATATTGGATGACTATATTCGGACTTCGGAAAGGTTCCGAGTGATTCGGGTATTTTTCGGAGTACCGGAGAGTTACGGGAATTCGCCGGGGAGTATATGGGCCTTAATGGGCCATACGGGAATAGAGGAGAGAGGCCAAAAGAAGGAGGCCTGCGCCCCGCCTTTGGTCTGAATTGGGCAAGGGGTGCAGCCCCCTTTTCCTTCTCCCTCTCCTCCTCTTTCCTTCTCTCCTACTCCAACAAGGAAAAGAGGAGTCCTACTCCGGGTGGGAGTAGGACTCCCCCCTTGGCGCGCTCTCATCATTGGCCGGACGCCTCCCTCCTTGCTCCTTTATATACGGGGGCAGGGGGCACCCCATAGACACAACAATTGATCTCTTGATCTCTTAGCTGTTTGCGGTGCCCCCCTCCAGCATAACCCACCTCGGTCATATCGTACCGATGCTTAGGCGAAGCCCTGCGTCGATAGAACATCATCATCGTCACCACGCCGTCGTGCTGACGGAACTCTCCCTCAAAGCTCGGCTGGATCGGAGTTCGAGGGACGTCATCGAGTTGAACGTGTGCAGAACTCGGAGGTGCCGTGCGTTCGGTACTTGATTGGTTGGATCGTGAAGACGTATGACTACATCAACCGTGTTGTTCTAACGCTTCCGATTTCGGTCTACGATGGTACGTGGACAACACTCTCCCCTCTCGTTGCTATGCATCACCATGATCTTGCGTGTGCATAGGAATTTTTTTTGAAATTACTACGTTCTCCAACACTCTTGTGTCTCCTTAATTCCTCTCATATCATGGCTTCCCCAATTCTTAAAAACTTCATCCACACAAAACTCAACAAAAACCTGTGAGATAAGTTAGTATAAATCAATGCAAAAACCTTATCATTCTCTACTGTAGAAAATCACTAAAATTATAATTTAACATTGAATGCTAAATGCCTCCGCATATTTAATATTCCTATCCTCAAATAGAATCATTGAACAAGCAAACATATGCAAACATAAAGGCAATCTCTCTAAACAGGACAGTCTGTAAAGAGTGAATAATATTCATACTTCCCTAACTCCAAAAATTCTGAACAATTACCACAAAGTAGAATATTTGTTATAGCTTACCTTGTAAAAATTTCAAGATTTTATCATGTCCTGACTATGCACAAATATTCAAAACATAACAACAAACTTTCTGTTTTCAAACAGGAACATATAGACTTGAAAAATAAGCGTGGTAAAGGCTACACTTGATATTTTTATTGAAATAAAAGATGCAAAACATTAATCTAAATAACAGCAAGGAAATCCTAATAAAATAAAGTGACACTACAAGCAAAAATCATATCATGTGACAAATAAAAATATAGCTCCAAATGAGGTTATCGATAGTGTTAGAGACGAAGGAGGGGATGCCATCTGGGGCATCCCCAAGCTTAGTTGCCTGGGTCTTCCTTGAATATTGCCTTGGGGTGCCTTGGGCATCCCCAAGCTTAGGTTCTCGCCACTCTTCATTCTTCTCATATCGATATCTCACCCAAAACTTGAAAACTTCAATCACACAAAACTTAATGGAACTTCGTGAGATAGGTTAGTATGATAAAGAAAAATCATTCACTTTGGTACTTCAAATACAAGATTCATAACTGTATCCACATAATTCCTACCGTACCCAATCATTTCTATAATTTATATTGACCAAAAGCCATATAAACTAGAAACCAAGCAAAGTATGCATTGAAACAGAATCTGTCAAAAACAGAACAGTCTATATTGATCTGAGTAATGAACATACTTCTGTTACTCCAAAAATTCTGAAAAGTTAGGAAAACGTCGGAACTTTGTATATCAATCATCTATAACAAAAAGTCAGAATTTCTCGATGCGCAAGTGAACTATCAAAATTCCTGTACTAGACGCAAAAGTTTTTGTTTTTAAACATAATCAAGCCAACTATCATCCACACTATCCCAAAGGCATTACTTGGCTCTTTATTGAAACAAAAGCTATAAAACATGATTACTGCAGTAGCTTAATCATGTGAACACACAAAAAAAGTAGGTAGAAATATCGGGTTGTCTCACAACAAGCGCTTTTATTTAATGCTTTCTTAGCTAGGCATGATGATTTCAATGATGCTCACATAAAACTAAAGAATTGAACACAAATAGAGCATCATGAATCACAAGGAAATAACTTTTAGGTCTAACCCACTTCCTATGCATATGGATTTTTTGAGCAAATTTGTAGGAACAAGAATCAACTAGCATAGGAAGGCAAAACAAGCATGACATTAAGATTTTCAAGACGTAGAGAGGAAACTTGATATTATTGAAATATGTTAAAGCTTATGTTCCTGTCTCATAGTAATTTTCAGTAGCATCATGGATGAATTCAATAGTATAGCTATCACATAAAGCATTCATTTCATGATCCACAAGCATAGAAATTTTATTACTCTCCACATAAGAAAATTTATTCTCATCAATAATAGTGGGTGCAAACTCAACAAAATAACTATCATGAGATACTTGATTGACATAACCAAATTGAATACTAAAATCATGATGACATGTTTCATGGTTATCATTATTCCTTATAACATACATGTCATCGTGATAATCATCATAGATAGCAACTTTGTTCTCATAATTAATTGAAACCTCTTCCAGAGTAGTGGAATCATCATTAAATAAAGTCACGAACTCTCCAAATCCACTTGCATAATTATTACAATAAGATTCAACACCCTCCAAAATAGTGGGATCATTACTTCCTAGAGTTGACACTCTTCCAAACTCACTTTCGTCATTATAATCATCATAAATAGGAGGCATGCTATCATTATAACAAATTTTCTCATCAAAACATGGGGGACTAAAAATATCATCTTCATAAAACATAGCATCCCCAAGATTAGGGCTTTGCATATCATTAGCATCATGGATATTTTCATAGAAAGCATACTAACAACATTGCAACCATGCTCATCATTTAAATATTTTATGCCAAACATTTTATTGACTTCTTCTTCTAACACTTTGGTACAATCTTCCGATCCATAATTTTCAAGAAAGACATTATAAAGACAAATAATATGAGGCAACCTCAATTCCATCTTTTTTGTAGTTTTCTTTTTTAAAACCAAACTAGTGATAAAAAAGAAATTATAAAGATTCAATTGCAAGATCTAAAGATATACCTTCAAGCACTCACTCCCCAGCAATGATGCTAGAAAAGAGCTTGATGTCTACTACGCAACTTTATTCTTGTAGACTCGTGTTGGGACTCCAAGCGCAGAGTTTTGTAGGACAATAGCAAATTTCCCTCAAGTGGATGACCTAAGGATTATCAATCTGTGGGAGGCGTAGGATGAAGATAGTCTGTTTCAAACAACCCTACAACCAAATAACAAAGAGTCTCTTATGTCCCCAACACACCCAATACAATGGTAAATTGTATAGGTGCACTAGTTCGGTGAAGAGATGGTGATACAGGTGTAATATGGATAGTAGATGTAGGTTTTTGTAATCTGAAAATATAAAAACAGCAAGGTAACTAGTAACAAAAGTGAGAAAAAACGATATTGCAATGCTGGAAAACAAGGCCTACGGTTCATACTTTCACTAGTGCAAAATCTCTCAACAATGATAACATAAATGGATAATATAACAACCCCTCAACATGCAACAAAGAATGACTCCGAAGTTTCTATCGGAGAACCTAGGCGAAAACGTGCATCAACCCTGATAACCCACAAGTATAGGGGATCGCAACAGTTTTCGAGGGTAGAGTATTCAACCCAAATTTATATATTCAACACAAGGGGAGCCAAAGAATATTTGTAGGTATTAGCAGCTGAGTTGTCAAATCAACCACACCTGGAGATTAATATCTGCAGCAACGTGATCCGTAGCAAAGTAATATGATAGTTTTGATAGTAGTGACAACAGCAATAGTAACGGTAATAGTGATAGTAGTGATTTGTAACAAGTGTAACAGTAACAATAGAAGTAGTAACTTAGCAAGAACAATATAAGATAAATTCATAGGCATTGGCTCGGTGACTTGTTGGATGATATTCATCATGAGACAGTTATAACCTAGGGCGATACGGCACTAGCTCCAGTTCATCAATATAATGTAGGCATGTATTCCGTAAATAGACATACGTGCTTATGCAAAGAACTTGCATGACATCTTTTGTCCTACCCTCCCGTGGTAGCGGGGTCCATATTGGAAACTAAGGGATTTTAAGGCCTCCTTTTAATAGAGAACCGGAACAAAGCATTAACACACGGGGAATACATGAACCCCTCAAACTACGATCATCACCGGGAGTGGTCCCGACTATGGTCACTCCGGGGTTGTCGGATCATAACACGTAGTAGGTGACTATAACTTGCAAGATCGGATCTAGAACATGGATATAATGGTGATAACATAAACGGTTAATATCTGAGTTCATGGCACCCGGGCCCAAACTAACAAGCATTAAGCATGGAAAATTCATAGCAACATCAATCTTAGAACATAGTGAATACTTGGGATAAAGCCCTAACAAAACTAACTCAATTACAGGATGAATCTCATCCAACTCCTCACCGACCAGCGAGCCTACAAAGGAATTCTCACTCCTGGTGGGGAGCATCATGGAATTGGTAATGGAGAAGGGCTGGTGATGACGAAGAACGAAGATCCCCCTCTCCGGAGCCCCAAACGGACTCCAGATGTGGCCTCCCGATGAAGAATAGGAGGTGACGGCGGCTCTGTCTCATGGAACGCAATAATTCTTTCTCCCTAATTTTTTCCTGGAAAAATAGGATTTTATAGCGTAGGTTTCAGGGTCTGCGGAGCCACCAGGTGGGGACACGCCAGAAGGGGGGGCACCCTGGTGGGTTGTGCCCACCCAGGTGCCCCATCCGGTGGGTCTTGGCTCCAGAAATTCTCTTTATTGATATAAAATTCCTTGCAAAGTTTCGTTCCGTTCTGAGAAATTTTATTTCTACACAAAAACAACACCATGGTAGTTCTGCTGAAAACAGCGTCAGTCCGGGGTTAGTTTCATTCAAATCATGCAAATTAGAGTCCAAAACAAGAGGAAAAGCGTTAGGAAAAGTAGATATGTTGGAGACGTATCCAACTCCCCCAAGCTTAAACCTTTGCTTGTCCTCAAGCAATTCAGTTGATAAACTAAAAGTAAAAAAGAAAACTTTTACGAACTCTTTTGCTCTTGTTTGCATAAATAAGCTTAAACAACACCTAGGTTTTCATCCAACATTATATGTGGCACCCTAGCTCAGAGAAACCGGAACGCCCCGTATTACAGCCCAGAGATCGAGGTGAACTCTTCTGGAATACGGCACTGCTTAGCATAGAACAAACCAGCTTTCTATTATTACACGAATATGAATACAAGGTCTTCGATATTACAATGAATAACATCGGCACGGCGACACTACGCCATCCTCAGTTGCTCTATGCAAGCAGCATAACAAGTTGAGACAGCGGAACAACTACTGGCAGCGGAACAACGAACGATGATGATGACTCCAATCTGCAAGGACTCTGGCTGGAACGCTTATCCTAGATCGCGCACACAGGAACCACACCAAACAAGCAAGCAATCCAGGCATGACCTATAAACTGGCATGACACGCCAGGTCAGTACATTGAATGTACTTGCAAGCTCACAATAACCAGAAGCATTCAAGACAAACAACAGCATGGCAATTACAGGTTAAGCAGGAATTATCATGAAGTCATCAGCATAACATGGCATCAACAATATGATATAGCTAGAACAATATGAGCATATAAATCTGACGATACTAGCATGCAACATGATGACACTATATGCACTATTTATTCTGCTCGGGTTACTACGTAACCATCACATGTATCACTTACCAACCTCGGACATCACACGATTATCTCAGGATCAAATCAAGCTTGGTATAAACGATACCGTAGTAATCATTAAATGACCACAAGGAGCTTGATTTTTACCCACGATTCTCGCACAACATCACGAATATACAACAACTCGTTATCCTCGATACCACGATGATCATTCACGGATCACAAACGGAACCACTCTAGGTTCAACGGGCTACCTCGTAACCAACCGGTGATCTTTCCGGCGATCACAACCAACTTATCTCATCATCGAACCGGGGTTGTTATTAAGCACATTATTATTATTACTACTGTTGACGCATAGTGTGACCAACTATGAATTGGGCCCTTATCCGCGGGCGCGGCTATCGATAGATTTAATATACACTCTGCAGAGGTTAGTACACTGTACCCACACTACGGAACCCATGGCCTCGCACTCCCATTCGAGTGGACCAACGGCATTCCGACAAAACCGATCTACTACCATGACACTCTCCCGGCCACTCCGACTTACTCCCAATGGGGCTAGTCCTGGGTGGCCCCGTGTCTACCAAAGACACAACGACCACCGTCGTGGCCAAAATATAAACGTCCCTCACGGGGACCGGATCCATAACAACAACAATGGGCACACAAGGTTATGTCTGCTCACCGGGCCAGGGTACCGCACACCCATAACCTTCCCTCGTTGGAGGCACCGGCGAGAGGCACGACAATAGACCCAGTTAGGACCTTCCCATAAAGGTAAGCGTGGTTGCACTGGTCAGTTCAATATGGTGGCACCATGACTCAGCCAGGAGTTGTTCAAGTTCAATTTAATCCGGTTAAACTTGAATGCAAATATGCTGAGCCATGATAAAATACATGATGCAATTACAATGCATGAGCATGATAACAACATAATCATGAGAGAACCACATAACTATCCACCACATCAACAATGAATCATATCCAACTAAGCATGGCATACTGACTAGCATGAACATCATAAGTACATACTTCTCCGAAACATAGTATGACCGCTAGCATCAACAATAAATATCATGCAAGAACATATCAACACTGCCATCATGCAAGCATTTAACCAACTGGATGCAATGGAACATGCATAACAATGGTACTCGGGACAGATGGAAGTCATGCACCAAAGGCCATTACCAACATCAACATGTACTACTAGCAAGCATAAGCATATGAAAGGAATACTAGCAACTAGCAGGGCATGACAACCAGGTGCATAACAACATAGCAAGAAAGTAAGCACTAACCAAGAATCATTACCGGAATAATGAAAATCATATTTTAAATAGGCAAACATTTAATAAATATTCAAGTTGAAAACCATGGCTAATGCATGACTATCATGCAAGTGGGTATTGTGGCTTGCCTGGGAATGAAGAAAACACCTGGAAGAAGTGCGAGAAGCTCGCGGAAAGATTTGCCGGAAACAGTTCCCTCTCAGAGGGGCTGTTTAGGGGCAAGGGCAAAAATGTCATTTTCAGAATGTTAAAACGTAATGAAAATGATACCAACAGAACGGGCTCGACGAGACGAAGAAGTGGGCTTTGGAATCACCTCATTTGGAGTTGTGAGTAAAAAGATATGAAGTGTTTTCTTCCAGGGATCTATCCTTAATGAAAATATTTTCAAACAGGGCCTGGACAGAAAAATAGAAAGCGTATTAGAAGGAAACATGTTTTCCAGAAGCGAAACCGCATTCTAGGCTGGTCTCGAAGAGAAATACGCTTTTGATAAGCGAAGACGTAATCCAGTGGATTACACCTCCACTATCCAGCGTGGCAAAGCGGGGCCGGCTTACTGAGCCACTGACGCACGGGGCCACGGGGTCCACGCGCGGTCAACCCCCTCCTCCCGCTCCTCCTTCTTCTTTACACGACACCGTGCGTAGGGCAGAGGAGGAGTCGCCGGCGCCGGCGCTCGCCCGGCCGACTCCGGCCATTCCCCGAGTCGTGCAGCACACCGACGAGCTCAGGGAGACGAGCCACACTCTACTGAGGGATCTGCCCACGCTGGAAAACCGTGGAGCAGACGGAACAGGGAGCCACAGCGGAGAAGAACTTCAGCCTCCGGGGAGTGCATGGCAAACAGCCACGGGAGGAGGAGGAGAGGTGCTAGGGTGGCTCCGGGGTGAGGATGGAGGTCTTTGGTGGTGGAGTGAGGGAGGGAGGAGCTCGGCGTCGATCGAATTTAGGCCGAGGCCGAGGCGGGCACGGAGGCCATGGAGGGAAGCAGAGAGCTCTATGAGCTCGGGAGAGTAGTGGGGCGGGGTCCTGGGAGGTCGAGGAGTGGCTTGGTGAGGTCGAGGGCGCCCGGGGATGCTTAAATAGCCAAGGGGAGGGGTGTGTCGTGCTGGAGCCGCCACGGACGCGTGCCCACGTGCATGAGCTCGGAGATAGACGACGATGGAGGCATAGGGAGAAAGCCCACGGGGAAGATGCGGCCAAGGGAGTGCAGGGAGGATGACGACAGCGACGAACCGAGCGAAACCGCCACTGTGCGCCCGTGGGCAAGCGGCGGCTTATGTCGGTGAGGAAGCTGCCAGAGGGGGAGCGGGGTCCAGGTGATCGGCGATGACGACAGGAAGACAATGGACATGCTCATGCGCGCTAAGACGACGAGGGGGAAGCGGACGAAGCGAACGGCGCTGGATGCGCCATCGCCTGAGCGCGTGCACAGGCACACCATCATCGTAGTCACCGTGTGAACCAGGGCATTCAATGCTCTACAGCACCAAAAACGTTGTCTAGCTGATAGTACTTCCAAGATAGGTTTTGACAGAGGTGGTAGATCGATGAAACATGCTCTGGTTAAATGGTAAGAACCCTCTGAAGTTTACTGCAGTAAACTTGACCGTGAAACAGTACTCAACCGAGGAGAGATTAGAGCCAAATGATTTGTCTGGGGTGTTTGGGTTAGGAAGGACTACCATACTGGGGAGTTTGGCAGGAAACGGACCAAGATTTAATGCACTTGCTTTGCAACTGCATAATCTGGTCCAGAAACTTGATCAGGAAGGTGCACTCACATGGAGTGTCATATTGAGCTCAAATTGGGCAAGGCAGAGTCATTTGGTCCTATGAAGATGCTCAAAAAGTCTCATACCAATTGGCCAAGCCAAACTGGTACTTTCTTCACAAAATCTCCTCTGGATAGAAACTTGCAAAAAATTTAGAGGAATAATGGCTTGATGAACCATGCCCAAAATGGGTGGAGGTCGGTTATATGGATAATAGAAGGCCTAGAAAACTTGGCAGCCATAATGGAGCAAGATAAAATATACTTGCTTCACAAACTGAAATTTTGGACAGAATCAAAGAATTGAAGATGAGCTCACATGGAGGCATTCTATAAGCTCTACTTTGGTGGACGGCTATGATATGATGATATGAGGGACCATGCAAAATCGCAACTCATTTGGATATGCCTAGCTTGAACCTCCTTCACAAAGCTTCTTTCTGGATAGAAACTTTGGAAAATCATAAGTAAATAATTACTAAGCAAATGAGGTTGCATTTTGGCATGTGGAAATGATATGGAAAAGGTGTCAAAGGAGTATGAGGTCAATTGGCAAACGGAAAATAGCTCTTGCTTCACAATGTGCCATTTAGGGCAGAATAGGAAATGAATTATTTGAGCATGATGATAAACAAGACAAATGAAATATTTTTGCCATATTTGAGAAAGATATGACCCAAACAATTTATGAGAATTATTTGGGAATTTTAGGAGTGATGGAAATAAAGGTTGCTTCACAACCTAGGGCAATTTGAGTTATTCCTTTAATAGAAAAGGAGTATTCCCAACGAAAAGAATATTGGGATTTGGGCTAGGATGAAAATGACAGGGTCTAGGGAAGGGTTTTGGAATGACAAGCCACTCTGGAAACAAAGAAGATGTCATCTTCTTCAGTTTCCAGACCACAAAGCCACGAAAAAAGAAAACTCAAGCAAAAACCTCAGAAAAACAAAATAAAAAGAAAGGGCCAAAAATCAGGCTGTCACAAACCTTACCCCCTTAAAGAAATCTCATCCTTGAGATTTTGTTCCTCAGGGAACAAGTATGAAGATACTGACTTAAGGAAACCGTTTCCAGCTCGGGTATCCTTTTTCTTATTTTTGTTCCCACTAAATTTTTATCTGACTGGCCCTGGGGTGGTTTGCTTTAATATATCCATATTCTTATAGATCTTACCTTGCTTGTTCATGCTTATCCAGGCTCCGATTTCTTTTTAGATCTGCTGACTTAGCTGACTGTGATTGATTCTCGCGACTGAAATATATGTCGGTCTCACAAATCCAAGAGTGATTTCCGCTGGGGGTGTCATCCGGCACTGACAATCTTTCATGAAGTGGTGATCAGATTTTTCTAATGGACACCCAAGCTCTAACTCCTTGCATTGGGTTTCTCCACTAAATGCAGGTCCTTCGGGTTCCAAATAGTGAGTTGGGTCATAACCGCTTTCCTGACAGATTCTGGCGTATCACGGAAATTTCTGAATCATCTTAACTGGTTCCACTGTCTTGAGTATCGGATCCGTACCAAATATTTGATTGTCGCCTGTCGTGGCTAGCATAAGAGTTTGACCTGTATGATAATATCTACAGACTTGACTGACGGTGGTTCTGCACCACGCGGGTCTTGCAACAATTTTCATACCTGCATCACTGGTCTTGCTCCTTCATTATTGTTTTCTTGGTCTGGATCCTTGGCTGAAATAGCTGGGTCATATTGCTTCTTCGTACCACCATAGGTACTGTCGGTGCAATTTTTCGACAATCGTAGCTTATCCTCAATTTTCTACAGGGTACCCCATTAAATGGCAGGTTCAACGCCCCTCAAGTTCTGACCGCAGGAAAATGATCATCTGAACCTTTGCAAGAAATTGTCAAATAAATCAGTAGCCACCGGAACGGTTTTTACAACTCAGATTTGGGACATTACTGAAATAACTCAACCACGGCTCAGGACGGCCGAAAAGCAGCTCAGAACATGAGACCGGGTTGATAAGAAGAAGGTGGCATCTCCCTAAAATAGCCAAAAAGCAGCTATAGGGCTATTGTCACAAAAAGAAACTCAACAGTTGTACGAGACAGCCGAAAAGCAGCTCAGAACTCGTGACAGTCGTTGAAGAGAGAAGTAAAAATTGGCATCCACCCCAGATAGCTAAAAACAGCTTAAATCTCAGGCATGGTGCCGTCATTGGAGAAAAAGGGGACAAGGGCTCATCAGGATCATTTTCCAAGTTCACAGGTACTTGTATTGAGCTCATTGATGTCGTCAATCCTCATAATCCTTTGTCACACTACGGTGTATACTGGCTTTCTTCTCTTAACCATCCTCACGTGGTTGTCAGATCCTCATCCAAGTGACTTGTAAGATCTTGGTGGTATGCTCACCGCATATACATGAGAATTGATTCCCGAGATAGACATGTATTCTGACTGATTCTTGCTTCTGACCAAAATGTTGCGGATCTGATTCTTGGGATTCGCTGCCATATGCTGTCAATTCACAACTTACTACCTTGTACCAATGTCTTACTGAGGAAGATTGGCTGGCTTGTGCTCGAAACATTCATCGGATAGCTTGCTGAAGAAGACTGGGTATCGTGCTTCAGAAGCTTACCCCCTTAAAGACTTTGCTAGGGAAAGACTCGGTAGCTTATGCCGGAAGCTTTTGCGGTTGCTTACTGAAGAAGGCAGAGTACCTTGTACAGGAAATCATCCATGTATCGTACTGAGAAAGATAGATGAATCTTACCTTGGAAGCTTCTCGAGTATCTTGAGAGGGAAGATTGGATTGCTTACACCAGAAGCTTCTTATTGTGATATGTGGACCGATTTCCACATATGTAACCATCTTAATAATTTTGTTATTGATTTCTTGTATGAAACGGGGTTTTGCAGGACTATCCTCCTTTCTGAGTACATGCCATATTTTTGCTTGCTTCCAGGTACATCGGGTTCCAAAATCATCCTCAAAGAAAAATTATACTTGTATCTGAGCCATAGCTTTGATAATATTCTGTCTACCTTGCACACAATTTATCTTCTTGCTGATTTTATCATTTCTGCTATGAGGAGTGCACGCTGAGGGAGACCTGACACTCAGTAACATGATCAGATATCCCCCAATCTGAATGCAGTCGGCTGAGAATCCCATACTGTTGTGAGGAGTGCACGTTATTGCAAACTTTGTACTGACATTCCATCGAGGATTTCTTTTGTATCCAGACGAGCTATTTCCAATTTCACTCCAGTCTGCTGTCAATTCCATTCTGTTTAATTGTGTTTCCAAATATATGCATTTCTTGCTGACTCTTCGGGTCCGGTGTCGGCTAACGCGAAACTTTAATAGGGGAAAAATTGTAACACCGAAGGCCCAAAGAAAGAAACAAAAGAAACGACTAAAACAAAAGCACACAAGCATACTACTAATATAATTAATCAAGCAATCATCACATATTACTGCTACTCACACCATAATATGCATGCACACCTAAGCACACAAATCACACGGAAACTCCGGTATTACGCTCTAATATGCTGTGGCGGTGTGCACGAAAATTATATACATGTGTGGAAGGAGTTGGCGTAACCGAAGCTACACCAAGCACTAGCTGAACAGTGGCTGGATCTGGATGGATACATAGGTGAGGACGGACTTGACGATCAAGTAGCGAGACACAAAAGTCACGACCACATCATCATCAAACGTACGAAAGGGATTCGTACACGTCCAAAGAATAGAATGACTGAGTAGGGTAGCAGTGGAAAAACAAGGCTCGTAGGCATTGCCCTTTTCTGATAACCATATCAGTAAGGGTTCCCAGAGGGACGAGATGGATGGCATGATTCGGGATAGAAACAAGTCTATCACTGAAATAATATGGGTGGGTGGCGGAAAAATATACGCAATACCTGAGCATAACTCCTGCAAATGGTGTTCGGAACTCTGGGTACCAGGGCATCACTCTGCTGGGACAGAGATGACGCCGAACACCAAAGAGAAGACATGCTAAGAAGGAGGGAGCAAGCAGTGGACCGAAAATGATGCCAACTACACTCACAAGATTAACTATTAGTGACAAAATAATAATCTATATGCATGTTATGCGACAAACAAATGCAACAATCAAGTGCAACAAACCAACTGGGGTCTATACTACCGCTTTCTAATGTTTGCGCGGGCTAGGGCATCCTACAGCCAGACCTGCTCTGATACCAAGCCTGTGGCACCCCGACTCAGAGGAAACCGGAACGCCCCATATTCTAGCCCAGAGATCGAGGTGAATTGGAATATGACACTCCTTAGCATAGAACAAACCAGCTTTCTATTATTACACGAATATGAATACAAGGTCTCCGATATTACAATGAATAACATCGGCACGGTGACACTACGCCATCCTCAGTTGCTCTATGCAAGTAGCATAACAAGTTGAGACAGTGGAACAACTACTGGCAGCGGAACAACGAACGACGATGATGGAGTCCAATCCACAGGGACTCTGGCTGGAACGCTTATCCTAACTCACGCACAAGGAACCACACCAAAACAGCAAGCAATCCAGGCACGACATGCAAACTGGCATGACACGCCAGGTCAATACATTGAATGTACTTGCAAGCTCACAATAACCAGAAGCATTCAAGACAAACAACAGCATGGCAATTACAGGTTAAGCAGGAATTATCATGAAGTCATCAGGATAACATGGCATCAACAATATGATACAGCTAGAACAATACGAGCATATAAATCTGACGATACTAGCATGCAACATGATGACACTATATGCACTATTTTTCTGATCGAGTTACTACGTAACCACCACATGCATCACTTACCAACCTCGAAAGTCGCACGATTATCTCAGGATCAAATCAAGCTTGGTATAAATGATACCGTAGTAATCATTAAATGACCACAAGGAGCTTGATTTTTACCGACAATTCTCGCACAACATCACGAATATACAACAACTCGGTATCCTCGATACCATAGTGATCATTCATGGATCACAAACGGAACCACTCTAGGTTCAACGGGCTACCTCGTAACCAACCGGTGATCTTTCCGGCGATCACAACCAACTTATCTCATCATCTAACCGGGGTTGTTATTAAGCACATTATTATTATTACTACTACTTTTGACTCATAGTGTGACCAACTACGAACTGGGCCCTTATCCGCGGGTGGGACTATCGATAGATTTAATATACACTGTACCCACACTACAGAACCCATGGCCTCGCACTCCCATTCGGGTGGACGAACGGCGTTCCGACAAAACCGATCTACTGCCATGACACTCTCCCGGCCACTCCGACTTACTCCCAACTGGGCTAGTCTTGGGTGGCCCCGTGTCTACCAAAGACACAACGATCCCCGTCGTGGCCAAAACATAAACGTGCCTCACGGGGACCAGATCCATAACAACAACAACAACAACAACAACAACAACGAGCACACAATTTTATGTCTGCTTACCGGGCCAGGGTACCGAACGCCCATAACCTTCCCTCGTTGGAGGCACCGGAGAGAGGCACGACAATAGGCCCAGTTAGGACCTTCCCATAAAGGTAAGCGTGGTTGCACTAGTCAGTTCGATATGGTGGCACCATGACTCAGCCAACAGTTGTTCAAGTTCAGTTTAATCCGGTTAAACTTGAATGCAAATATGTTGAGCCATGATAAAGAGCATGATATCAACATAATCATGAGAGAACCACATAACTATCCACCACATCAACAATGAATCATATCCAACTAAGCATGGCATACTGACTAGCATGAACATCATAAGTACATACTCCTCCGAAACATAGCATGAACACTAGCATCAACAATATATATCATGCAAGAACATGTCAACACTGCCATCATGCAAGCATTTAACCAACTGGATGCAATGGAACATGCATAACAACGGTACTCGGGACAGATGGCAGTCATGCACCGAAGACCATTACCAACATCAACATGCACTACTAGCAAGCATAAGCATATGAAAGGAATACTAGCAACTAGCAGGGCATGACAACCAGGTGCATAACAACATAGCAAGAAAGTAAGCACTAACAAAGAATCATTACCGAAACAATGATAATCATATTTTAAACAAGCAAACATTTAATAAATATTCAAGTTGAAAACCATGGCTACTGCATGACTATCATGCAAGTGGGTATTGTGGCTTTCCTGGGGATGAAGAAAACACCAGGAAGAAGTGCGAGAAGCTTGCGGAAAGATTTGTCAGAAACAGTTCTCTCTCGGAGGGGCTGATTAGGGGCAAGGGCAAAAAGGTCATTTCAGAATTTTAAAACATAGTGAAAATGATACCAACAGAATGGGCTCGACGAGACGAAGAAGTGGGCTTTGGAATCACCTCATTTGGAGTTGTGAGTAAAAAGATATGAAGTGTTTTCTGCCAGGGACCTATCTGTAATGTAAATATTTTCGAACAGGGCCTGGACAGAAAAACAGAAAGCATATTAGAAGGAAATACGTTTTCCAGAAGCGAAACGCATTCTAGGCTGAGCCCGAAGAGAAATACGCTTTTGATAAGAGAAGACGTAATCCAGTGGATTACGCCTCCACCAATCCAGCGTGGCAAAGGCGGGGCCGGCTTACCGAGCCACTGACGCATGGGGCCGCGGGGTCCACACATGGTCAACTCCCTCCTCCCTCTCCTCCTTCTTCTTTCCCCGACGTCGTGCGCAGGGCAGAGGAGGAGTCGCTGGCGCTCGCCCGGCCGACTCCGGCCATCCCCCGAGTCGTGCAGCACACCGATGAGCTCAGGGAGACGAGCCGCACCTGACTGAGGGATCTACCCACGCCGAAAAACAGTGGAGCAGATGGAACAGGGAGCCGCGGCGGAGGAGAGCTTCGGCCTCCGGGGAGTGCGTGGCAAACGGCCACGGGAGGAGGAGAGGTGCTGGGGTGGCTCCGGGGTGAGGATGGAGGTTAATGGTGGTGGAGTGTAGGAGGGAGGAGCTCGGCGTTGAGCGAATTTAGGCCGAGGCCGAGGCGGGCACGGCAGCCATGGAGGGAAGCAGAGAGCTCTATGAGCTCGGGAGAGTAGTGGGGCGGGGTCCTGGGAGGTCGAGGAGTGGCTTGGTGAGGTCGAGGGCGCCCGGGGCTGCTTAAATAGCCCAGGGGAGGGGTGTGCCGTGTGTTCGCCGCCACGGACGCATGTCCGGCGCCGCGGACGCGTGCCCACGCGCATGAGCTTGGAGGTAGACGACGATGGAGGCATAGGGAGAAAGCCCATGGGGAAGAGGTGGCCAAGGGAGCGCAGGGAGGATGACGACGGCGACGAACCGAGCCAAACCGCCACTGTGCGCCCGTGGGCACGCGGCGGCATGCGTCGGTGCGGAAGCTGCCGGAGGGGGAGCGGGGTCCAGGTGATCGGCGACGATGAAAGGAAGACAATGGACATGCTCACGCACGCTAAGACGATGAGGGGGAAGCGGACGAAGCAGAAACGACGCCCTGGACGCGGCCACTGCGCACAGAGCGCGTGCACAGGCACACAATCGTCGTAGTCACCATATGAACCAGGGCATTCAATGCTCTACAGCACCCAAAACGTTGTCTAGCTGATAGTCCTTCCAAGATAGGTTTCAACTGCGGTGGTAGATCGATGAAACACGCTCTGGTTAAATGGTAAGAACCCTCTGAAGTTTACTGTAGTAAACTTGGTCATGAAACAAAACTCAACCTCGGTGAGATTAGAGCCAAATGAGTTGTCTGGGGTGTTTGGGTTAGGAAGGACTACCAACGGACCAAGATTTAATGCACTTGCTTTGCAACTGCATAATCTGGTCCAGAAACTTGATCAGGAAGGTGCACTCACATGGAGTGTCAAATTGAGCTCAAATTGGGCAAGGCAGAGTCATTTGGTCCTATGAAGATGCTCAAAAAGTCTCATACCAATTGGCCAAGACAAACTGGTACTTGCTTCACAAACATCTCCTCTGGACAGAAACTTGCAAAAATTCTAGAGGAATAATGGCTTGATGAACCATGCCCAAAATGGGTGGAGGTAGGTTATATGGATAATAGAAGGCCTAGCAAAATTGGCAGCCATAATGGAGGAAGATAAAATATACTTGCTTCACAAACTGAAATTTTGGACAGAATAAAAGAATTAAAGATGAGCTCACATGGAGGCATGACATGAGCTCTACTTTGGTGGAGGGCTATGATATGATGATATGAGGGACCATGCAAAATCGCAACTCATTTGGATATGCCTAGCTTGAACCTGCTTCACAAAGCTTCTTTCTGGATAGAAACTTTGGAAAATCATAATTAAATAATTACTAGGCAAATGAGGTTGCATTTTGGCATGTGGAAATGATATGGACAGGAAAAGGTGTCCAAGGAGTATGAGGTCAATTGGCAAAAGGAAAATAGCACTTGCTTCAAAATGTGCCATTTAGGGCAGATATCTCAAACAGTAACACGTCATTAAAACAACCATGATACAATATGACAATAGTGGTATCTCGCTAGCCCTTTTTGAGACCGCAAAACATAAATGCAGAGCACCCCCAAAGTTGAAGCAGCGACTAAACATTGTAATTCATGGTAGAAAAGATCCAGTCATGATGCACCCAACATTAGCTACACACAATGCATAAGTCATGACAGCAGTGCTCTCAAGTTCTCGCGCTTATTTTAGAGGGTGATGACACAACATAAAACTAAATAGAAAGTCCCTTCGCAGAGGGAAGCAGTGATTTTTAGAGGTGCCAGAGCTCAAGTTTTTAAAACAGAGGTAACCTTCTCATTTACTTCACGACCATTAGTTATCAATATCTTCCATGCTAAGCACGCTAGTGGCAGTTCCCAAGCGATAAAAGTAAAGGTTTTGACTCCATTGGGAGTTTTTCTTTGATTATTTGTAAGCTTTTTCTCTTTGCAGTTTGGGACTGGGCATCCCTATTACCGCCCTTTTTTCGTGCGATGGTGAGTGAATGAACACTCGACCTGAGAATAACCCGCTTAGCATGAAAGATACCGACCACCTCATGTCGTTCCATGAACGATCCAGACACACAAAAAGGATATTTATTTGAAGTTTTTAGAGGTGGCACATGCAAATTTACTTAGGACGGAATGGTAATACCGCATGTAGGTAGGTATGGTGGACTCATCTGGAATAACTTTGGGTTCAAGGTTTTTGATGTACAAGCAGAATTCCCACTTAGTACAGGCGAAGGCTAGCAAATAGGTTGAGAAGCGGCCAGCTAGAGAGCAACAACGGTCATGAACATGCATTATGCATAAGTAACATTGGACAGTAGCATGAGTAGGATATGATCACCATGAACATAAATATCATCGAGGCTATGTTGGTTTTGAGTCAACTACATGCATGAACATGTGCCAAGTCAAGCCACTTGAACATTCGGAGGAGGATACCATATCATCATACTACATCACAATCATTTTAGCACAATGTTGATATCCAAGATAAATCATTATCCACTCCTAGCTACTTATGCATGGCATGAGAAACTATAATCTCTAATTGTCATTGCAAACATGTTTAATCATAATGGGCTGAATCATGGATACTAGGTTAAACATATTTACACAAACAGAGCAAGTCGAGTTCATACCGTTTTCTCTCTGCCACGGCCAATTCATCGAATATTGTCATTATTGCCTTTCACTTGCATGACCGAATGATATGAAAATAATAATAGTGCAAGAGTGCCGTGAACTAAGCTGGAATCTGTCGGCGTTCTGGGAACGGGGGTCCCCAGACTTGCCTGCTTGCGGCCTGCGGCGTGGCTCAAAGGAGGCCCAGGACGGCCCATCCTCACCAACACAAGCTCAAGACCCTCGCGAGGGGCCAAGCCTCGTGCGGCGGACGACCAAGAGCTTCCTCAGGCACGGCCTCGTTAGGCTGGCTCACGAGGAGGCGGAGATTTCAAGGCGGGGTGCCTCGCGAGGTGCCCGTGACGTAAGCCATGATGACCAAGGGCGCCAGTCGGGCGCCAGCCCGCGCAGCGTCCTCCTTTCCTCTTTGGTGCAAAGGGGGCAAGTGCAGGCAAGGGCATCACGCAAAGGCATCCGTTTCGGTGCAACAAGACCAAGACCAGCCCCAACGGCTGGAATGCAGTCATCATGAAGCCCAAGCAGGCGTCATCAGCAGAGCCTTTGGCAGGCGAGGACCAACTTTAGTCAGGATAAGTGTACCCGATGTTCCCCTTCAAAATGGCCAATTGTTGGCGCCCTTCCCGCTCAATATTTGGGGAAGAGGCCCAGGGCCTTCGCTTATAAATAGGGGTAGCCGCACTTAGGAAAGACGAGCGGATCAAGCAGTCGGAATCCAGAGAGAGAGAAACCCGTTCCTCAAGCTAGAGCAACGGGGCACCACTTAGCAGTTCATCACACCCACCAAGAACAGACCTTCGCGAGGCTGTTCTTCCCTGTACTGTTCTTCGTCGGCCCCAGAGGCAATCCACACACCACAAACTAGAGTAGGGTATTACAACACAACGGTGGCCCGAACTAGTATAAATCTTGCATGTCTTGTGTTTTTCTTGTTAGTAGTTTATATCCCTGCGATTCAGGGAGGTACGAGACGGTGGAGGGTTGGATCTCCACGCGCACCCCAGAGTTCGAACCTTAAGGGTCTGCCGGAACCCGTGATCCGACATTTGGCGCGCCAGGTAGGGGTGCGCCGGAATCTGCCTTTCGTCGCCTCGTTCTTCCCCGACCATCGCAACCATGTCTGACACCCGTCGGGCTTGCGCCGAGCGCCGAGCCGCCCTCGCTTTCCACGTCGCCCAGACAGCTCCCGCCGGCGGACGCCCTCGTCGTTCCCTGTCACCGGCTTTCAACGCCGCCCCCGGCCCGGCGGGGAACGAGCAGCACCGCCACGCACCCGTCCATGAGGTGGGACGGCCGCACCGCCACGCCTTCGCTCACCCCCGCTGGTTCTTCATCACGCGCGCCCCGCGCGGCCATGGAGGCCCGAGCTGCACTCATCGCGGCTAACGAACTCCTGCGCTACCGCTCCGTCGACGACGTCTACGAAGAATGGCTCGACCGCGTCGCCGAGCTCGTCCGCGCTGCGGGAGGCGACCCCGCGCCGTCCGTTTCGCTGCACCGCACCCCGCCCCATGCGGGCGATGAAGCTCCCGGGGCGCCTCAGCCGCCTCCTCCTCAAGACGGTGCCCTGGCCCCAAGGGGCGCGGCCCCTGGGCGGAACCCGCTCCGCCAGGCGCCGGCGCGGTAAGAGCAGAGCTGCCAAGAAGTTCCTCTCCCACAAGAAGCTTCCCGAGCGCTCCCCGCTCCAGCACGTCAAGACCCTGCGCTGCCCCCAGCCGCGGAGCATGGAGGCCTGCAATACCAAGCTCTCTGCCGTCCGAGGCCCCCCGCGGCCACGGCGGGCTGCCGCGCCTTCACCACTGAGCTACGGGGCGTCGCGAGGCCCGCCAAGTTCTAGCCAGACCTGCCCCCACGCTACGACGGCACGACAGACCGTACGGAGTTCCTCCAGCTCTACGAGCTGGGCATCGAGGCTACCAACGGAGATGAAAAGGTCATGGCGAACTGGTTTCCCATGGCGCTCAAGGATGGAGCCCGCACCTGGCTCCTGAATCTGGCCCCAGGCACGATCTCTTCCTGGGCCGAGATGCGCACCCGCTTCATCGCCAACTTCCAAGGTACTCACGACCGGCCACCCGCCGTGAGCGACATGCGCAGAATCAAGCAGCAGCCAGGGGAAACCCTGCAAAAGTACATCCAGCGCTTCAGCAACGCGCGCCTCAAGATCCCCAGGGTGACGGAGGAGGCCATCATCTCTGCCTTCTCCGACGGCGTGCGCGACATCAAGATGAAGGAGGAGCTGGCGATGCATGAAGATATGTGCACCTCCCTGGAGCTGTTCAACTTGGCGACCAAGTGCGCCAGGGCTGAGGAGGGGCGCCTCTCCCTCCTCGAGCTGCCTGCCGCGGATCCCGAAGAGAAGAAGTCCAAGGCCAAGGACGTAAAGCGCAAGGGGGCTGCCGTACTCGCGGCCGAACCAGACACCAAGCGGGGAAGAGATCAGCCCGAGTCTTCCAAGGGCAGCCGGTACTGCGTGTACCACGACCTCCACACCCACAACACCAATGAATGTCAAGAGCTCCGGGCCGTCTTGCTGGGAAGGGTCGGCAGACGCCCGCAGCGCAGCGACGACTACTGCCGAGGAGGAGGAAGAAATGCAGGGCCTGGGAAGACCCGCGCCCAGCGCCAAGGTGGCGCGACCAACCTCGCGAGGACCGCTGGCAAGACCCACCTCGCGAGGGGGGCTGGAGGGATCAGCCTCGTGAGGATCGTCCGCAAGGGAACGCGGGCCTCCCTCCGCTGCCGCCGCCACCAAGGAGAATCGAAGACCGTCATCAGGACGAGGGGGCTGGGGGCTTCCAGGAAGCGCGCGCGATCGCCTGCATCCTGGGCGGAGCCCAAGCCCTAGCCCCCCACCGCATCTTCAAGCAGTTCGCCTGTGAAGTGAATGCAGTCCTCCCCAAGCTCGAGTCCACGTGCCCTCTCAGGTGGTCGGCGTGCGCCATCACGTTCAGCTCAGCGGATCAGCTCAGGTGCGCAGCCACAGCCGAAGTCCTCCCAATGCTTTGCTCCCCAATCATCAGCAACGTGCTGGTCACCAAGACCCTCATCGACGGCGGAGCAGGGCTCAACGTCCTGTCCGTGGAGACCTTCAACAATCTTCAAGTGCCCTACAGCCAGCTTCAGCCAACTAAGCCCTTCTCCGGAGTCACCGACGGCTCCACGGTCCCGATCGGGCAGGTCCGCCTTCCTGTCACCTTCGGGGCCCGCGACAACTACCACACCGAGCTCATCGACTTCGACGTTGCCCACATTCGCCTGACGTACAACGCCATCCTCGGGTACCCAGCATTGGCCAAGTTCATGGCCGTGACCCACCATGGCTACAACATCCTCAAGATGCCAGGAAGCGGCGGGGTCATCACGGTGCCCTGTGAAGAGAGAGATGAAGTGTGCTCCTTGGAGTGAGCTTTTCAGGCCGCATCGCTGGAAGACCCAGACCACAGCGGCAGGACGCCTCCCGAGGCAGCACCCAAGAAGAAGAAGACATCGGCCGACCCGGCTCATCAAGAGACATGCCCCTCAGGGCCCGCGCCAGGCCAGGGGGAGCCTCCTTCCATCGCATAGGAAGACGCGCCAGGTGCCCTCCTCGGGCAGGGCTCGGGGGCTCTCCCCTGGAGGGCCACCGACCTCGCCAAGGTCTCGAGGGAGGCGCTTGGGCACCACGTGGAGGCGTGTTTCGAAGCATGTTTCCATAGCGAGAGCAAGACCGGAGAACAGAACCCTCAAGAGTTCATCGGCAAGGCCATTCAGAGCTACAGGAGTCAAGGGTCATGAGGGGCAGCCACTGCCTGCCCGCTGTGGCCCCCCCATCCAGGCGAGGATGGTGGGCTGCGCGTCAGCATCGACGTACCAGGGCTCAACCGAGCCGCATCTCAAGAGTGCTTCTGGCCCTCGCAAGTGGGACGTTGCGAGGGCCCGCCCCACAGCTACGTACGCATGCCTTATGGCCTGCCAAACGCGGCTGCTGCACACCAGCGTCTCATGAGGACCATCCTGGAGGCTCAAGAGGTCAGGCACGCCGCAGCCCTGGCGGAGATGGAGATGGCCCGTGAGGGGCCGCCAGCGCCTCCAAAGCCTCCCGAGGCCCCTGAGCCTGGGGGCTCGTGAGGATCGGCTCCCGCAGCCCACCGAGTCTGCTACATCAACAACCCTTCATCCCCAACATCACCAGGTGACATCTTTAAGTTTTATTTCCGGCTGGGAGCGCCTTCAGGGCCGCATTATTCCCAGGCCGCGTGGGTCCGTCCCCACGGCATGTATCCCTTTTATTTCATGTCCTTAGCTTACCCTGTTGGGGGCGCCCCTCGGGCTGCATCATCCCCAAGCCGCTCGGGCCAGTCCCAGCGGCATGTATCCTTCATGTGTTTTCCTTAGGATTATGCTCCACCATGCTTGTTATTTAGTGCCTTCTCCTGGGCGGCAAAATCTTGCACGTTAAAGGGGGGGTGCCTGAGCATCACGACACAGGGCTCCTACCGGCTCTCCGGCCCTCACCCTCTGGTCTTGTCCATGGCATCGCGACCTGGCTTGCCAGCGACGGTAGAGACCAGCCCGAGAGCCGGGACCCGAGGACGTAGAGTTTCGTCATCCAATCCAGCTTGCGCGTTAAAGGGGGGTGCTGAGCATCGCGACTCAGGGCTCCTACCGGCTCTCCAGCCCTCACCCTCTGGTCTTGTCCATGGCATCGCGACCTGGCTTGCCAGCGACGGTAGAGACCAGCCCGAGAGCCGGGACCCGAAGACGTAGAGTTGTTGCCTCCGACCCAGCTTGCGCGTTAAAGGGGGGGTGCCTGAGCATCGCGAGTCAGGGCTCCTACCGGCTCTCCGGCCCTCACCCTCTGGTCTTTTCCATGGCATCGCGACCTGGCTTGCCAGCGACGGTAGAGACCCGCCCAAGAGCCGGGACCCGAGGATGTAGAGTTGTGTCGTCTAATCCTGCTTGCGCGTTAAAGGGGGGGTGCCTGAGCATCGCGACTCAGGGCTCCTACCGGCTCTCCGGCCCTCACCCTCTGGTCTTGTCCATGGCATCGCGACCTGGCTTGCCAGCGACGGTACAAACCAGCCCGAGAGCGGGACCAAGACGTGAGCACCGCATCTAGCCATTTTGCAGGAACACACTCAAGATAAGGCCAGAGCCAGCGCAACCCGCCTTGAGGTAGGGCCTCATGAGTCCCGCTGGCTCATGGGTGCCCAGATACACCTCGTCTGCCCTACCGTGCCAGCCCACGTGTCGGTGGGGCTAGATCGCCCGGGGGCTCCCGGGGGGAGCCCCCTCACACGCTCGATGGAAGCACCATGCTCCGCTACTGGTGACGACAACTTGCCGAGGAGCGGCTATGCCCAGACGCATGCGAAGCGCTATGCTCCGCTGGTGATAAACAACCGAGGTGGCCTCGGGTCGCGTCAACCTCGTGGGAGCCCAGAGCTCGATGTGCGCCTCGTCTGCAACCTCCTCTCGGGAGTGCCGCGAGGGGCTGGACACGGGGGCTGCGCTGGTCACGCCGGATGCACGCCACCCAGCCGGGCCCCTCGGGCCTGGTTCGTTACTGCGCCACTCCCCGCGGAGCCAAGGTACGCATGTCGTTTGAGCGTCAAGGGGGACTCCTGAGCATCGCGACTCAGGAGCCTAACTGGTCACGTAGCCCCTCACCCCTTAGTTCCGAAAGGCTAACGGCGGTTGGGGTATGCGTGGGGCTGGGCCCTGCAGACGTAGAACGGTGGATCCGTCCGCGCCTCACCTCCCTACTTGATGTTCATGCGCCAAGGGGGACTCCTGAGCATCGCGACTCAGGAGCCTAACTTGTCACGTAGCCCCTCACCCCTTGGTCCCGTCCTGGTTTCCGGTCGGGGCTAACAGCGGCTGAGGTATGCGCGGGGCCGGGCTCTGCCGGCGTAGAACATAAGCAAGTAGGAAGCACAAATTTCAAGGAATTCAAAAGTAAATATTACAGTCTGCATTGTTATCGCAGTACCAAACGCAAGTTTAAACGCCTCCTCGAGGCATGATACATGTGCAGGAATTACAAGCAAGGCAGGAGCCGCAGCGGAGTCACTTGTCGGCGGTGGAGTAGCGCGGAGTGGGCGCGCCTCGTGAAGCAGCAGGGCCGGCATCGCCTCGCTTAGGCTTGGTGCTGAAGGCCTGGAACTTCCTCAACAGAGCCTCCGCGCGACCCTTCACAGCCTCGGCAGCGGCAGCTGCGTGCTCGCCGCTCACCGGCTCCAGCAGGCTGTCCATGTCGATGCTGGGGTCGCGAAGATAGATGTGGGTGAGGATCCGTCGGTGCCACGAAGACAAGACTGTGCCTCGGCCTCGGCCGTGGGGCCAAGACCAAGGAGACATCTTCAAGGCGCGGATCATGAAGGGAAGCAGCTTGGCGGGGCCCTTCTGCGCCCGCGATGGGCTCTCCAGGCCACTGTCATAAAGCTCCCTCAGCAGGACGCGAGCCTTCACCTCCATATCCATGAAGGCCACGCGGTCTTCAGCCAGAACCCGCGCCTTGGCGGCCAGCTCGTCCTTCCTCACCTCCAGTTCCTGCCCCAATGCGTCAAGACGGTCGCGGCGCTTCTTTAGCTTGACCTCCCGGTCCTTGATGGCCGCCTCGCGAGCCTTCATGCCTTCCTCGTGCTCCTGGCGGAGGCGAGCCTCCTCGGCGAGCTGGTTCTGCAAGCCCTTTAGCTCACCCTCCAGCGTCTCGCAGCGGCCTCGGATGCTGGTTGCCTCCCCCAGGGCAGCATCGCGGGCTACCTTCGCCTCGCGAACAACCTGCTTCTCCTTGTCACAGGCCGTCGAAGCCTGGACCAGCACCGCCCGAATCGAAGCGTCGGCACGAATCCAACCAGAGGCCAGCTCCAGGCACCCGGCCACCAAGCGAGGGTCGGTGCAAAGAAGATCCTGCCGCAGCCGCTTCAGTTCAGCAGCAGCGCGGTCCAGGACCGCGGGAGGAGTCGGTAGGCGGAGTAGGAGGAGTTGGCGGCGGCGTAACCACTGCGCCCTGAGGCGGAACCAGCGGTGCCACGATGACGGTGGGGGCTGCGCCAGCAAGGCCGCCTCAGGAGCCGCTTGGGACAAGGGGGCTGAGCTCGCCCCAGCGGGCTCAGCCAGGCCTCGCGAGGACGCCCGGACAGGAGAGGCCTGGGCGTCGGGGTCGTCTTCCTTTTCGGGCAAAGGCACCGCCACGGATGAGGCCTCAGGAGCCCCCTTTAGCTTCTTCGCCGCAGGCGCCAGCCTGACCGAAGAGCATGGACATCAGATCTCGTCAATAAGGCAATAATCAAGGCAGGAGACGGGCACTTACAGGTCGTCTCTGGTCGACTCGAGCAGCCTCCAGCCATACTTGAAGCCCGAGAGCCGGCTGCAGGGATCGGCTTCAAGGGGACCAGGAGCGGCAGGCGCGTCCGCGGATCGCCCGGGGCAAGGCGGGCCTGCTGGGGACCAACCCATCCGGTCCTTCTTCGGATCGAGGCAGGCTTTTGCCTCCCCGCTCATCTTCATCTTCGTTGTTGTCACTTTCGCGGAGGCGGAGAACGCGGGGCCTGCGCCGCAGGGAGGGAGCCCTTGACTCCGCCCCCGAATCAACCCCTTCTCCTCCGCCTCTTCGCTGGAGTCAGAAGAGGGCACGTCCACCAGGTCCTCCGGAGCCTCCGCGGGCACGAGCCTGTCCCCATTGAAGGCGGGCATGGATCCCACAACCTGCTCTCGCGAAGAAACAGGGCGCTGGGCGCCTCGGTCTCGCCACATCGCTTCTACCAAGGATCTGAGGACCGTCACGAGATCCTTGCTGGCAGGCCACAGGGCTCGGGTTAGGCCTCCACATCGGAAGCGAGTACTGGCGGAGCGGAGCCAGTTGGTGCTCCAGGAACTCCCTCAGCAACGACGCACCGGTCAACCTCGCCGCCGCCGCATCGTCCGGCTTCAGATCTGCGTCCATCCTCTCCAGCACCAGCTTCGCGTGAGGATCCTGAAGCTTCGCCCGGGACCAGTCGTCGGAGCTCTCGGCGGGCTCCGTGGGGAGGATCAGTCGAGGTTGGATCCGCCCGGCATCCACCAAGACCCACTTGCTCCTGAAGCCCTCAATCCGCTTCCCAGTGTTTGAAATGGCAATAGCTCCGCCGTATGCGACGAAGCTCGCGCACGCGGAGACGGGACCACTAGAGAATCGGAGGAAGAAGTAGTGGCGCAGCAAGGCCACCGAGGGCTTCACCCCAACATGGGCCTCGCAATAGTAGGCGAAGATTGCCAGGAGAAGGACGGAGTTGGGATGGAGGTGCAAAGCGTGAATGTTGTAATGGCGAAGGACGGAGAAGAAGAATTCATAGAAGGGAGGCGACAGACCAGCAATAATGGCACCCGCCAAGAACGGGTAGAAGGTACTCCCCCGACCCTCAGGGGCGGAGGAGCCGGCCTTGAACACCGCCGTTCCGCTGACGCCCTGCGCCTCCGCCAGCCGGCGCATCAGGGAAAGGCTCGCCGCTGACACGTTCGGCGGGTCCAAAGCAGGAGAGTACCAGGCTCCGGCCGGGGTTTGGCGAGGAGCCATGACTGGCTAGGGCACGAAGGCGGAGTGGATCTGAAGGTCTTGGAAGCAGGAAGGAGAGGCGCAAGAAACGGGATCTGAGCAGCAACTGGAGAAAGTAAAGAGGCAAGAAAGATGCCGCTCTATTGTCAACCCGCGCGGTTGCAGAAGCGCCCACGTCCAATCAACCGCCACGCGGCGCCCAAGGCCACAGGCTGTTAGGGCCCATGATGCTTCGCACTTGCCCTTTCGCCTCTCCGCACGGCCAAGTCCGGGCGCGTCGTGGCCTCGGGGGCTACTGTCGGCGTTCTAGGAACGGGGGTCCCCAGACTTGCCTGCCTGCGGCCTGCGGCGTGGCTCAAAGGAGGCCAAGGACGGCCCATCCTCACCAACACAAGCTCAAGACCCTCGCGAGGGGCCAAGCCTCGCGGGGCGGACGACCAAGAGCTTCCTCAGGCACGGCCTCGTCAGGCTAGGTCACGAGGAGGCGGAGAGTTCAAGGCGGGGTGCTTCGCGAGGTGCCCGTGGCGTAAGCCATGACGACCAAGGGCGCCAGTCGGGCGCCAGCCCGCGCAGCGTTCTCATTTCCTCTTTGGTGCAAAGGGGGCAAGCGCGGGCAAGGGCATCAGGGAAAGGCATCGGTTTCGGTGCAACAAGACAAAGACCAGCCCCAACGGCTGGAATGCAGTCATCATGGAGCCCAAGCAGGCGTCATCACCAGAGCCTTTGGCAGGCGAGGACCAACTTTAGTCAGGATAAGTGTACCCGTTGTTCCCCTTCAAAATGGCCAATTGTTGGCGCCCTTCCCGCTCAATATTTGGGGAAGAGGCCCAGGGCCTTCGCTTATAAATAGGGGTAGCCGCACTTAGGAAAGACGAGCAGATCGAGCAGTCGGAATCCAGAGAGAGAGAGAGAAACCCGTTCCTCATGCTAGAGCAACGGGGCACCACTTAGCAGTTCATCACACCCACCAAGAACAGATCCTCGCGAGGCTGTTCTTCCCTGTACTGTTCTTCGTCGACCCCAGAGGCAATCCACACACCACAAACTAGAGTAGGGTATTACACCACAACGGTGGCCCGAACTAGTATAAATCTTGCGTCTCTTGTGTTGTTCTTGTTAGTAGTTTAGATCCCTGCGATTCGGCGAGGTACGAGACGGTGGAGGGTTGGATCTCCGCGCGCACCCGAGAGTTCGAACCTTAAGGGTCTGCCGGAACCCGTGATCCGACAGAATCTACAAAACATTTTATTCAACAGGAGAAGACAAGGTAAAATGGGCTCTTTATTAGATCAATAATTATTCGTATGAGAACCACTCAAAATTTTCATCTTGGTCTTCCCCTTGGTACGACTTGAACAAAAAGAAAAGAAATTTGGATAAACACACTGAAATATTTTTGGAGTTTTTGGTTTTCTTGAAGAAGGAAATAAAAGGGAAAAGCAAAGACGAGAAAAACTATTTACACGAGAAAGCTCCCAACAAGCAAAAGAAGAGCAAGAAAATCTTTTTGGGTTTTTCCTTCTAGTATTACAACTAAGCATGCATAGAAAGTAAACTAAATACAACTATTTTTTTGGTTTTTCTCAAAATTTTCAAACACACAAAAAGAAAGCAAGAAAATAAATCTAAGCATGGATGATACAATGAAAGAGTGTGAACACCGACAACTGGAATGATATGTGTGAACATGAATGTAATGTCGGTGAGAAACATGTACTCCCCCAAGCTTAGGCTTTTGGCCTAACTTGGTAATCGATCAGTAGCCTGGATAGTAGTTGGGGTACTGAGGAGCGGGCATCCACTCATCCCACTGCTGAGGCTCCTCCACTTCTGCAGCCTGGTTGTTCCGGTAGGCGATGATATCTGCAGGGATAATCCTATATCCACCCCTGGCAACAGGATCAAACAAAGAAGGAGCAGGGAATGTAATAATGTCACGAGTTTCAATGCTAAAAACCAGGTTATAAGGAATTGGAATGTTAGGATAATCTCGTGCAAGAAAATGGTAGTGTTTCATGGCTGCGCGGTCTAGGTAAACCTTGGTCAGAGGTAATCATGAGGGTGTATCTCAACATTAAAGTGAGCCACCAAACGAGTAGCAAAAACCCACCATGTATTTTACCCTTGGATTATTAATATGGAGGCGACGTGCCACAATAGCTCCCAAGCTATAAGTGTTGTCGCCCTCTAGTGCACGACGTAAAACAGCAAGGTCAGGTGAACTGAGTGCACCCACCTTCTCTCTAGCAAGCAAGCATTTTGCAATGAAAAGAGCAAAGTAATGACCAGCAGGAAAATGCAAGCCAGCGGCAGTGATAGCTGACACTCCTCTCTCATCTCCCACTATCAAGGTACGATAAAAGGCCTAAAACTCTGCCGGCCTAGGCTCAGCTAAGCTCCCGTGAGAAGGGATCATGCATATGTTACAGAATTCAGTAAGTGGTATCTGACGGGTTTCAGCATATAAACTAAACTGCACCCTAGGGGGATTATTCCTAGGAAAGAAAGTAAAACTTTGAACAAATATGTTTGTGAGGATTTGATGCTGTTCACACTCATCTGCGATGAAGTCGGTGAGGCCGGCAATAGCAGCATATTGTGTGAACTCCTGAAGGATTCCAGCCTCTTCCATGAACTGGGTATGCGGCCATACGCACGGCCATACCTCCGCCAACCTCTGAGGATGGAGATCACTGTCAGACGACTCCCCAATAACACCCTTGGAGTTCTTCTTAGAAGCAAACTTCCTAAAGATATTCATCCTTTTCCTATGAACAAAATTCTGAAATTTTTAGTCCATAAATTTTTCCAACAAAACTTCACAAAATTGACAGCAACTACTCATAGGGATACATAGAGGCCATAGCAAGCATTCAAACTACTTAGAACTCTAAGAATTCAACATGCAAGCTCATTTATAGCAGCACCTATAGTAGCTAATTATTCAAAATATAAACCACTAAAATTAAAAAATAATTGGACAAATGGTGGAGTCACATACCAAGCAACAATCCCTCGAAACAGTTTCGGAAATGGAGCTTCGAGCAAAGAGATCGAAATCCGCGGGTTTGAGAGCAAGAAAACAGAAGAGAGAGCAATGGAGAATTTTTTCTAGGGGTAAGTGATGATGTGGTGTGAAGAGATAAGTGAGGGGGCCCACGTGGGGACCACAACCCACCAAGGCGCGCCTGGGGGTCCTGGTGCGCCCAGGTGGGTCGTGCCCACCTGGTGCACCTCCATTTGATATTATTTGCGCCAGAAATTCTTAAATATTCAGGAAAAAATCGTATTAAAATTTCAGAGCATTCTGAGAACCTTTATTTTTGGGTCGTTTTTTATTGCACGGGAAATTAATAAAACAGACAAAACATGGCATTTTATTTTATTTAACTAATAAAAACAGAAAACAAAAGATAGGGACATAAGGTAGTGCTCACTAAATTCATCAACTTCATACCTCTCAAAAATGATCCATTAATAAGGTTGATCAAGTTTTATTAACAACCACTTTCGATTAGCATGAAACCGAAGAACTTCTGTAAATCACTAAGTTACCTCAATGGGGATATGAATGTCCCTACCAATAAGCATTTCATATTTCTTTTTGACAGTAGGTAGAGGTATTTGAAAACTTCCAATAGTGATTGTCGGAGATTTTTAAATAACATTAATACCATTCACTTGGAATTGTTTCTTCGGAAAGTGCATTGTATTCTCATTACCGTTGATATGAAAAGTGACCTTGCTTTTACTGCAATCAATAACAGCCCGTGCACTATTCAATAAGGGTCTACCAAGGATAATCGACATGTTTTCGTCCACGGGCATCTCAAGTATAACAAAGTCAGTCAAAATAGTAACATTAGCAACAACAACGGGCATATCCTCACAGATACCGATAGGTATGGCAGTTGATTTGTCATCCATTTGCAAAGATATTTCAGTAGGTGTGAGTTTATTTAAATCAATTCTTTTATATAAAGATAAAGGCATAACACTAACACTAGCTCCTAAATCACATAAAGCAGTTTTCACATAGTTCTTTTTTATGGAGCAAGGTATAGTTGGTATTCCCGGATCTCCAGGTTTTTTAGGTACTCCATATTTGAAAGTATAATTAGCAAGCATAGTGGAGATTTCAGCTTCCGATATTTTTCTCTTATTAGTGATGATGTCTTTCATATACTTTGCATAAGGAGGCATTTTCAAGATATCGATCAATGATGCATAAAAAGACCGGCCTCGACATTTCAAAGCGTTCAAATTCTTCATCATCTTTCTTTTTAGTTGACTTGGGTGGAAAAGGCATAGGTTTTTTATCCCACGGTTCTCTTTCTTTACCGTGTTTTGTAGCAATGAAGTCTCTTTTATCATATATTTTATTCTTAGGTTGTGGGTTGTCAACATCAACAGGTGGTTCTATCTCAACATCATTGTGTGTTTTTTTTTCATTATTTGGTTGAGTATCTTCATGAACATCAACATTATATTTTTCATTATCACTAGGTGAATGTTCATTACCAGATTGAGTTTCAGCATCAGAAATAGAAACATCATTATCATTATCAGGAGGTTTCTCTACTTCAAGTTCACTAGAAGCATGCAAAGTCCTATCATTTTTCTTCTTCTTTTTCTTTTTAGAAGGACTAGGTGTAGTGGTGTTGTTTCTTTGTGAGTCATGTTCTATTCTTTTTGGGTGTCCCTCTGGATAAAGTGGTTCCTGAGTCATTTTACCTCCTCGAGTTGCAACTCTAATAGCAAAGTCAAGTATATTGTTATTCATTTCATCAAGTAATTCTCTTTGAGATTTAGCAACTTGTTCTAACTGGGTTTTGTACCATAGAAGCAAGTTTTCCAACACCTCTAACATCATTTGAGATTCTAAATAACAAGTCACTCAAGCAAGCAATCATATCAGAATTGTGTTTCAATTGTTTCATAACATTTGCATTGAAGTGATCTTGTTTTCTAGTATAATTCTCAAACTCATAAAGGCATTGGCTAGAGTGCATACTGTGAGGATTGTCATTATCATTGAATTTCATTAGAGAATTTACCTCTACCACCTTAGGCAGTGGTGGTGTATTAAGCCCATGTATTTCTTCAATAGGAGGTAAATTTTTGACATCCTCGGCTTTAATAACTTTTTCCTTCATAGATTTATTTGCCTCTTGCATATCTTCAGGACGGAGATATAAGATATTTTCGGTGTTCTGGGAACAGGGATCCCCAGACTTGCCTGCCTGCGGCCTACGGCGTGGCTCTGCGAGTGGGCCCGTATGGTCCATCTTCCACAACAAGCACTCAAGACCCTCGTGAGGGGCCAAGCCTCACGAGGCGGACGACGCAACACCTCCTCAGGAGCGGCCTCACCAGGCTGGCTCGCGAGGGGCGGAGAGATCAAGGCAAGGAAAACCTCGCGAGGATCTCATGGCGTGAGCCATGACGACCCAGGCCAAGCAGGCGCCAGCGCATAGAGTGTCCTTGCCATCGGGCACAGGAGAGGAGTTCCGAGCCATCGGGAAAAGGTTTCCATATCGGTGCAACGAGACCAAGACCAGCAGGACGGCAAGATGGAGGTCACCGTGGAGCCCAAGATGGCGTCACCACCAGAGCCTTTGGCAGGTGAAGACTACTTTTGTCAGGATAAGCTGTACTAGCTGTCCCCTTTCAAATTGGCCGTTGTGGCATCCCTTCCCGCTCAATATTTGGGAAGAGGACCAGGGCCTCTATAAATAGGACTAGCCACCACAGTAGGAGGCATCTCGAACTCATCTTGGGGGTTCAACTTTCCATCCTCACACCCAAAAGTTCACCCAACAGTAGAACACCTCTCCTGAGGAGGCTGTTCTTCCCTTATCTTATTCATCCTCGGTAGAGAGGCAATCCACCACCACCTTTGGGTAGGGTATTACACCTAGCAGTGGCCCGAACCAATATAAATCTTGTGTCTCGTGTGTTGTGAGTTCATCGTGCTTAGCCTAGAGATCGCGAAGTGTGTGAGGGCGTGATCGGTGAGGGGGAGATCTTCACGCGCACCCCAGTGTTTGAACCTTAAGGATTTTGCCGGAACCCGAAATCCGACATTTGGCATCTCGAACCGCCACGCGTCGACCCCCCTACCTGTCGACCCCCTAAGGTTTGAACACTGGGTGTCATGAAGATCTTCCCTCATGATCCGCCTCAAATGTTGGATTTGGCTAGTGACAAACTCACAACACGAGACACAAGATTTAATTGGTCTGGCCACTGCCTCTAATACCCTACCCAAAGGTGGTGGTGGTGGATTGCCTCTTGGGCCGAGGATGAACAGTATAAAGGGAAGAACAGCCTCCTGAGGAAAGGTGTTCTTGCGCTTAGCGAACATGTGTGGGTGAGGCTGATCTAAATCTCCCCTCTAGTGTGGTGGCTTGTCCTATTTATAGAGGCCCTGGTCCTCTTCCCAAATATTGAGTGGGAAGGGATGCCACAACAGCCAATTTGAAATGGGACAACTAGTACAGCTTATCCTTGCAAAAGTAGTCTTCTCCTGCCAAAGGCTCTGGTGGTGACGCCGTCTTGGGCTTCACGGTGACCTCCGTCTTGCCGTCCTGCTGGTCTTGGTCTCGTTGCACCGATATGGAAACCTTTGCTTGACGCCTCGGAACTCCACGCATGCGCTTGCCTTCTTAGCACCAAAGTGGAAGCAAGGACATTATGCGCGCTGGCGCCTGCTTGGAGCCCGCCTGGCCTTAGTCGTCATGGCTCAAGTCATGAGATCCTCACGAGGTTTGCCTTGCCTTGATCTCTCCACCCCTCGCAAGCCAGCCTGGTGAGGCCGCTCCCGATGAGGTCTTGCATCGTCCGCCTCGCGAGGCTTAGCCCCTCGCGAGGGTCTTGAGTGCTAGCTGGTTAAGATGGGTCGTACGGGCCCACTCGCAGAGCCACGCCGTGGGCCGCAGGCAGGCAAGTCTGGGTACCCTCGTTCCCAGAATGCCGACAGTAGTCCCCGGGCCCAAGGCGCGCTCGGACTTGGCTTCGAGGCGAAGCCAAAGGGCAAGTGCAGAGCGCCACGGGCCCCATCAGCCTGCAGCCTTGGTCGATGCATGGTGGTTGATTGGACATGGCACTACAAAAAAAAGACACATCCGTGACATTTGGGCCGAACAATTTTTTTTCTGTCATACATATGTCACTTCTATGACGATAATTGTGACAAAACCCGGTATCATCATAGGTGTGGTGGGCTCCTACTTCTATGACAAAAAATCATGACAGAAAATGGGCTTTTCGTCCTGGGCGGGCCGGAGACGCAGCTGCATGACATTCTCTGGGCCATCCATGACAGAAAAAACTGTGGTAGAAGCGAGGGCGAGGAAAATTTCTGCGAGTTCCCGGTTACGGTGGGAGGTCGGGGGCCGAGCGATGTGCGTTTCTCTCATACACGCGTGCGCGTGTGTGCGGCGTTAGCTCTAATCGAACCCGAGGCGTTGGGCTCTAACGAACCCGGCGATTGCACTGCGGGCTCTGCGTTCTCGAACCGGCGATCGATCGATGGCTGTTAATCGAACCCAATCGGCGATTCGCCGCTACTACTGCTAGCGAAGTCGATCGATGCTGCCTCAGGGATGAGCGAGTGGCGTTGCGGGGGTTTGGATGAGCGATGGCGGTGGCGTTGCCTCTGGATGAACATGACCCGTGGTGTGGTGGAGGGCTGGATGAGCAGTGAGCGATGGAGGGTGCCCGTGGAGGGTGGATGAACAGGACCCGTGGTGTGGAGGGCTGGATGCACAATAGGCGGTGGAGGGTGCCCGTGGAGGGTGGTTGAACAGGAACCCATGGTGTGGAGGGCTGGATGAGCAGTGAGCGGTGGAGGGTGGGTTGAGCGATGGCCGGTGGAGTAGCGCACGGTGGAGGCTAGATGAACAGGAGCCTGTGGAGGCTGGAGGAGGTCGACAGTGGAGATGAACAATATCCCGTGGAGTCCCATTTTGCGGTACGCCACACTCCTCCCGATGAACAGGACCCCTGTTTCGACCGTAACGCTCCAACACAAGTCCGTTTCATCCGTTTTGTGGTACGCCACACCCCTCCCGATCAACAGGACCCCGTTTCGACCGTAGGAGGTCCGTTTCGTCTGTTTTGCGGTATGCCACACCCCTCCCGATCAACAGGACCCCCATTTCGATCGTAGGAGGTCCGTTTCCTCCGTTTTGCGGTACGCCAGACCCCTCCCGATGAACAGGATCCCGTTTCAAACGTGGCCGATCGAACACAAGGTCGTTTCCTCCGTTGTGCGCTACACCAGGCCTCGTTTCCATCGCATGTTCCGTCCAAGCCCTCCTAATGAACACGACCACACATTCCGTTCCGACCCAGCGGTTGGCTCCCACGCGTTCCGTTGCCACCCGATGAACACGACGCATTCCGTTGCCTCCCCATGAACACGACACATTCCGTTGCCTCCCCATGAACACGACGACGACGCTGTTTCTCCGTTCCAACCCAGCCATGTACACGAGCCTTGGCGTGCACGTGATCTGCAGATGGCGTTCGAGACCCGTCCGTATGTACACATCGTGGCGTATTTTCTTTCTTGCACCCTGGCGTTATGCGTGCGTGTACATGCTACGTGCGCCTCTACTACGACGCGTCGCGCCTCTACATCCACCGGTATATATACGCGTACGTTCGCGACCAGAATGACAACGCTACGTACGCTTCGACCAGGTCGGTCCCGACTGTTAGGCACTTCCTTGCCTGCGAAGATGTAGCTGGTGGGTCCCAGCAGTCAGGGGGGCGAATCGTTTTTTATCCCGGACGCACTTCCTTGCGTGCGAAGATGTAGCTGGTGGGTCCCAGCAGTCAGGGGCAAACATTTTCTTTGCGAAATACGGTGGCCTGTCCGGTGGGTCCCCATTGTCAGGTGGAGGAATAATTATTTTGCACGTAATAAGGAGGCACTTCCTTGCTGCGGCCGTGGACCCAGCTGTCAGCCTCTCCATGTACAGTCCACGTCTGATGGAGGCCGTTCCTTGACCACGCCACGCTGAGAGCACCAGTGCGGTGGACGATGGCGAGGCCTAGGAAGGGGACGATGCGGAGCCGGGAAGACGCGGCGGTGGATGCCCAGCGTGAAAGTCTGAGGGTTCACTGGTTCGCTGCGGTGTGAGGCTGCCGTCGCTGCAGAATAACAGGGGGTGTGGGTGAGTAGAGGGATGGCCTGGCCAGCGGTGAGACTAGTAGGGGGCGGTGAGGCCTCCGCCGCATCGCAGCCGGCCACGGGAGGCAGGAGCACGAGGCACGACCGGCGCTGGTTTGGGCGGCTGGAGCAAGAAGACCGGAGGTTGAAGAAGCACTCGGCCGTTGGATGGACATCGTCAGATCCTTTGGATCTAGAATCGTGCATATTGACTAAGTTGACAAAGCCCTCCGTCCCCGTCAACTTAGTAGGCCCACAAGTCAGCCTGCCACTATACTGGGTCCTAGCTAACAGGGGGAGTGTTCATTTTTCTTGTGTGTAATAAGGAGGCACTTCCTTGCGTGCGAAGATATAGCTGGTGGGTCCGAGCTGTCAGCGGCGGTAACATTTTTTTCGTGAAATACAGAGGCCCTTTCGGTGGGTCCCTGATGTCAGGTGGAGGAATCATTATTTTGCGCATAATAAGGAGGCATTTCCTTGCGTGCGGCCGTGGACCGAGCTGTCGGCCTCTCCAGGTATGGTCCACTTCAGATGCATGTCGGTCGTTGACCACGCTGACCAGGGCGCGCCAGGAGCACTAGGGCGGTGGACGGCGGCGAGGCCTAGGAAGGGAACGACACGGAGGCAGGGATGACTCGGCAGTTGTTTCCCACGCGGAGGGGATCTGTTGTCTGAGGTTTCTTGGTTCGTCTGCCGTCGCCGGAGAATAACAGCATGTGTGGGTGAGTAGAGGGATGGCTAGGCCAGCGATGGAAGTATGGTGGGGCGGTGAGGCCTGCGTGGTAGCACAGCCGACCGCGGGGAGGAGGGAGCAGGAAGTTCCGCAGGCGCTTGTTTGAGCGGCTGGAGCAGGAAGAGCAGAGATTGAAGAAGCACGACGACCGTTCGATGGATATGCAACAGTCACTGCTTGTGCGTCAACCTTTTTTTTAGGAAAGCCTCAAATCTGTGGAAAACAGCATACAACCCATCTGCCATTATTTCTAATAATTTACAGCCCATTTGCTAATTCTTAAGGTTTTTTTGGAGCCCATATTCTTTTTGTGAGCATTACAGCCCATATTGTGGCCACGGTTAAAAAATTATATGAAATTTTGCATATTTCGGTGCGGTCCGAACTGTTTTTAATCCCGAAATTTCGACTCACATTCAAACTGATTTTAAAAATAAATGTATATCAATATAAAATCCAACAAATTCTCCACGCATAAAAATTAATGTAATTTAAAATATCGAAATGAAAAAAAGATATTTGAAACTAATTGCCGGTTTAATGTGTTTTAAAAATGTACAGCCCATTTCTCATTACTGATAGGCCATTTTCCTGGCAAGCCGAATGAAGCTCTCCTCATCTTGAAAGATTTGCAGCCCAACAGGCCTGACAAAGCGACTTACTTAGCAAATCACAAAAACACTGGGCTGTGGCCATGGACCCAGCTTTCAGCCTCTCCACGTACAGTACTCTTCCGATGGAAGTCGGTCGTTGACCACATTGACCACGCCGCGCCGAGAGCACCAAAGTGGTGGACGACGGCGAGGCCTAGGAAGGGGACGACGCGGAGCCGGGGAAGATGCGGCAGTGGTGGAGAGGAGTATGAGGGTTCACTGGTTCGGCTGCGGCGTGAGGCTGCCGTCGCTGCAGAATAACAGGGGGTGTGGGTGAGTAGAGGGATACCACTGGGCCAGCGGTGGGAGTAGTAGGGGGCGGTGAGGCCTCCGCGGCATCACAGCCGGCCACGAGAGGCAGGAGCACGCGACACGACCGACACTGCTTTGGGCGGCTGGAGCAAGAAGACCAGAGGTTGGGTCACTGGAGCTAGAATCGTTCATATTGACTAAGTTGACAAAGCCCTCTGTCCTCGTCAACTTAGTAGGCCCACAAGTCAGCCACCCACTATGGTGGGTCCCAGCTAGCAGGGGCTATTCATTTTTTTCATGCGTAATAAGGAGGCACTTCCTTGCGTGCGAAGATATAGCTGGTGGTTCCGACTTGTCAGTGGGAGGAACATTTTTTTTCGTGAAATACAGAAGCCCTTCCCACATACAGTGCGTAATAAGGAGGATCTTTCCTTGCGTGCGACCATGGACCTCGTGGGTCCCAGCCGTTAGGCTCTCCATGTACAGTCCTCTTCCGATGACTCTTGTATGTTGACCACGCCGCACCGAGCGCATCGAGGCGATGGACGACGGCGAGGCCCAGCATGGAGCGACACGGAGATGGGGAAGGCGCGCGGTGGAGTCATGAGACAGAGAGGAGGGAAACTTGACTGGTTCGAAAGTCTGGGTGGGCCTACACTCGGCGAGAGAATAACGGGAGGTGCGGAGTGGAGGAATGGCCTGGCCGTCGGTGGGTTAGCGTTTATTGAGGAGCATAAAACAACGCCACTGGGCGCCAAGGCTGGAGCAAGCGGTTCCGGCAGCGCTGGGGAAGAAGGCGAGAGATTGAAGAAGAATGCGGCCATTGGATGTAAATCCAACGCCTTCTTAAACTTCACCTCATGGCCCACATGTCAGCCAGTCCATTTGTTTTTTTAGTCCATTTGGTGGGCTGGGTGAAACAATGATGTAGCATCTATGCAGCCCGTTTAACCCATTTGCATTTTTCTCGAAATCCACAGACTTGCTGGGCTAGGTGAAAATATCATGTTGGGCTAGACGGAGAAATGTTATAAAAACATAAACACATGATTGCACGTCAGTAAAATCTTTGCAAGCTTATGTACGCAATCACTAGGAGTTAACTTGCCAAGTTATATATAAACAATTATTGTTATTATTTTGTAAGAACTTTCAACTTACGAAATAAAATATCATTTTAATTTGATGAGTTAATAGTACGTGGGGTATTATTATTTTTAGGCTAGGCGTGGGACAGTTGAGTTGGTTCTAGGGAAAGTATCGGGAGAAAACTCAGTTTACATCAAAAAGAAAGTGGGAGAAAATTCAGAGACCTGCTGGGTCCACCTGAGGAGGGGAATATGTTGGGAGGAAGGAGATTCAAAGCACGACAGCCGAGTGAACTAGTTTTTTTATGGACTAGTGAACTAGTTTACATACATAAGCAAATAGCCACTAAAAAAGCAATCAGGTTAATGGGTTCTTAAAAGAAATATTTCAGACAAAACAGATAATTACGACACATAGGCTAATGCATGAAACACTCAGATGATAAAGGTGCTTATAAACAGATAAAGTACAACATCTATACCTTCTTGGCACGCTTGATCATGACGTTGCGGCTGTCCGTGTACTCGTCGGTTACGGGAAGCAGACACGCCCTCATGTCCAAGATCTGCCTGTACATGTCGTAGCATGCGTATGCATCCTTGGCCGCGTAGGTTATGTAGGCTAGATTCAGAGGTACCTCCCACGTGTTCAGGTCGTCTTCTTTCATGATGGTCTCATCAAGGTCAACCACGGAGTCCTTCTCCTGCCCGTTGCTGATGATCTTGTATTGCTTCTGGATGTCGACAAGCTTGTTGCACCAGATGGCCGAATCGTCGCGTTCTTCCTTCTCTCCACCGTAGCGAAGGTGCAGTCGGCGCTGCCAATGAAACGGGCGAATGCTCCAGAACCTGGTTGTCACGCCCAATATGTAATCCTATCCTAAAGGAACTCGAAGGTCCCACTAAGGATAGAAGCGCATCTTGAAGACGCTTTTGCAAGGTGGATATCATTACATCAACGTTACATAATAGATGGGGATACATACAAGGCATGCGAATGCCGCAAGAATACATCAATATCATACAAGAGATCAACATCCGACTACATATGAAACATAAACAGAAACTCAAACGACATCCACCCTGCTAGCCCAGGCTGCCGACCTGGAACCTATCCCCTGGTCGAAGAAGCAGAAGAAGAACTCCAAAACAAGTAAACATTGTTCTCGCGTCATGATCATCGCAAAACTTGTACCTGCAACTATTTTTTGTAGTAATCTGTGAGCGACGAGGACTCATCAATCCCAAAACAATGGGTATCAAGACTAGCAAAGCTTAAAGGGTAAGGAAGGGGTAAAGTGGTGAGGTTGCAGCAGCGACTAAGCAAAGTATGGTGGCTAACTTACGGAACAAGAGCGAGAAGAGGAGCTTAGCAAGCGGTCGTCAACTAGTAATGATCAAGAAGTGATCCTGAACTCCTACTTACGTCAAACATAACCCAGAAACCGTGTTCTCCTCTCGATCAGCCCCGAAAAGACACACTCGCGGTTACGCACACGGTTGGTGTATTTTAGAGAGTTTACTTCAAGTTTACTACAACCGGATATTAACAAATTCCATCTGCCACATAACCGCGGGCACGGCTTTCGAAAGTTCAAACCCTGTAGGGGTGTCCCAACTTAGCCCATTATAAGCTCTCACGATCAACGAAGGATATTCCTTCTCCCGGGAAGACCCGATCAATCTCGGAATCCCGGTTTACAAGACATTTCTACAATGGTAAAACAAGACCAGCAAGACCGCCCGGTGTGCCGACAATCCCGATAGGAGCTGCACATATCTCGTTCTCAGGGCAACACCGGATGAACACTACGTACGACAATCGAAGATACCCCAAGTTGCCTAGGGGCGGCACCGCAAGTGGCTCTAGTTTGGACCAACACTTAGACAAGCATTGGCCCGGGGGGCTAAAATAAAGATGACCCTCGAGAGAGCGGCTCCGAAGGGAAAAGTAGGTGGTGGTGAGGCAAATGGTAAAACCAAGGTCGGGCCTTGCTGGAGGAGTTTTATTCAAAGCAAACTGTGAAGGGGGTCCCATAAATCACCCAACCGCGTTAGGGACGCAAAATCCGGGAACATAATACCGATATGACGGAAACTAGGGTGGCAAGAGTGGAACAAAACACCAGGCATAAGGCCGAGCCTTCCACCCTTTACCAAATATATAGATGCATTAATAATATAAGAGATATTGTGATATCCCAACATAAACATAAACCAACATGGAGCAATCTTCGTCTTCACCTGCAACTAGCAACGCTATAAGAGGGGCTGAGCAAAGCGGTAACATAGCCAAACAACGGTTTGCTAGGAGGGGTGACAAAGGTTAGAGGTTCATGGCAATTTGGGAGGCTTGATAAGCAAGTGGTAGGTAACACAGCAAAGCGATAGAACGAAGCAACTAGCATAGCAATGATAGTAATGAGATCCAAGGTGACGATCATCTTGCCTGAAATCCCGCAAGGAAGAAGAACGAGTCCATGAAGAAGATGAACGGGAGTATTCGAACGAATCCTCACAATCGCAACATTACCGTAACTAAGAAGCAACACTGGAAAGGAACAAACAACATGGTAAATGCACAAGCATAAACATGGCATGATTCACAATCAAGTATGATGCATGTCCGGTTTAATGAGGCATGGCATGGCAAAGTGCAACAAACAATACTACAAGTTAAGTGGAACTTAATATGCAACGAGTTGCATATTGACAAAACACCACCTTGACATATTTAGTTTAATCTCGTTTAAGCTACCAAACAATATTAAATGTTTTTAAACATGGCAAGAGGTGAAGCATAAGCAAACTAACTATTTAGTCAAGTTTAAATGAGGCCGGAACAACAAACAACAATTCCGGAAAATCCCCATATGCATATTTTAGATTTGGTACTGTTCTGAACTACAGCATATTTTAGGGTTGTTAAACATGCAAAGTAATGCCACCATGTTAGACTATGCATTTTTCTACCCCATTTACATATAAAGTTTATTTAAAACCGAACTACGGTTATTTAGTTATGAAATAAATCATTTTAGCATGGCATTTAAGCAAATTTAAACAAACAGCAAGTTTAATCATTTTAACATGGATGAAAGTGGCATAATGTGAAACTAGAGGAAATTCTAAGCATTTTTCATATTTAAAATATTTTAATCCGATGCACGGTTTGTGAGATATTAAATGCATGAAGTGTAAGGACTTTTCTGTAAAACTGTAAATCCTCGGATAATAGCTAAAATCGCAGATCTGTAAAACAACAGACCGGGCCGAAATCTGCTGGGGAGCTGGGCTTGGGGTGGCTCACCATGGGCTAAGCCCAGTCAGTGGAGAAGGAGGCCAGGAAGGCCGGATCTTGGCACGGCTGGGCCTTGACCAACAGGCGAAGGGGAGGTGGCCCAGCGCTGGTCGGCAGACGGAGGCGCTCGCTTCTCTCTTTCGACGAGGACGAGGCCGAAACAGGGCGAAGCAGGGAGGCAGCGACGCAGCTTGGAACTCCGGCGACGACGAGGCAGATGCGGACAAGGCAAGGGACTTGGCGGCCCGACGATGGGGGCGTCGGACATGGCCGGATCAGGGCCAGCTCGGGTCGAGGACGAAGATCCTGGGCATCGGGGCTCCATGCCCGGCGCTGAACACAGAGAGGGAGAGAGAGAAACATGAGCGAGACAGGAGAGTGGAAGGGAGAGATGGAAGGCAGGGGCGCCACAACCTGGTGGTGCTCGCCGGAAGAGATGCTGAGCAGACGACGGGGACGGCGGGGATCCTGTCGGCGTTTCGGGAACAGGGTACCAGACTTGCACGCTCGCGGCCTGCGGCGTGGCTCAAGGGGTGGCCCAAGATGGCCCATCTTCATCGGCACAAGCTCAAGACCCTCGCGAGGGGCAAGCCTCATGGGCGGACAACGGAAGCTTCTCGAGCACGGCCTCGTCGAGTTGGGCTCGCGAGGAGGCGGAGAGATCAAGGCGGGGTACCTCACGACGTCCCCATGACGCAAGCCATGACGACCAAGGGCGCCAGGCGGGCGCCAGCCCGCGTAGTGTCCTCCTTTCCTCTTTGGTGCAAAGGGAGCAAGCGTAGGCGAGAGTATCAAGCAAAGGCATCCGTTTCGGTGCAAGAAGACCAAGACCGTCGCAACGGCAGGAAGAAAGTCATCGTGGAGCCCAAGCCGGCGTCACCGCCAGAGCCTTTGACAGGAGAGGACCAACTTTAGTCAGGATAAGTGTACTAGATGCTCCCCTTCAAAATGGCCAACTGTTGGCACCCTTCCTGGTCAATATTTGGGAAGAAGCACAGGGCCTTTGCCTATAAATAGGACTAGCCACCCGCAGGGTAGGGCCCCGGCATCTAGGAGAGAGGATTCAGCATATTGAATCGCAGAGAGAGAGAGAGCGACTGAACTACCCCTAGCAGTTCATTGCACCAACCAAGAACAAACCCTCGCGAGGCTATTCTTCCTTGTATTGTTCATCATCATCAGCCCAAGCGGCAATCCACCACACCACAAACTAGAGTAGGGTATTACACCACAATGGTGGCCCGAACTAGTATAAACCCTGTGTCTCTTGTGTTGTTCCTTTCATAGTTTACATCCTAGCGAGGCGGCGAGGCGCAGGTAGGTAGAGGGCAAGATCTCCGCGCGCACCCAAGTGTTCGAACCTAGAGGGTCTGCCAGAACCCGAAATCCGCCATTTGGCGCCCGCTGTAGGGTGCGCCGAATCCGCTTTTCCCGCTTTCGCGCCTGTCGCATCGTCATCATCATGTCCGGGACCAGGCAGTAACCCTGATCCTCGGGCGGCCTGCCCACCCATTACAGAGCCGCCGCCCAGGCGACCCATGCCCTGGCAGCTCATGGTCCGCAGAGCGCCAGGGGGCAGACAGGCGACGCGACAGCTCTCACGCCACGGCAGGTGCGGTCGTGGCGAGGGCCTCCAACCATGCCCCACGACGCCAGACACCCGACGGAGCTGGCGAACTCAAGGGCAGCTCACAAGGGCCGGGAGCTACTCAATGTCTGAGCTTGGAGGGCGGCCGCGACGTGTCGCTAGAACGGGTGGCGAGCTCCTGGCCGCCAAGATCGGGGCTCACCCTTCGCACCCAACTCCCACCTTCGGTCCAGGGCGGCCCACGCGGAGGCTCCACGCACGCCCGCGCAGCTCCAAGCGGAGTCCAAGGCCACCCCAACGCCAGCCAGGCCGTCAGCACCGGGCCAGCAGCGGCGCTGCCTCTGCCTCCGGCCAGCGAAGAAGGACTCACCACGACCCACGGCCCCAGTGGGCCGCCGCGCTGCCACCCCCAGGTGGGCGCCTCAAGCAGAGCAGCATGGCACACGGAGCAGTACGACACAGCATTCGGGATGGCAGCTCCGGAAGACTACGTGCCCCACATGATGGATCAAGAGCAAGCACACGAGGACGAACAAGGCTCGCTCCTCGGCCCAAGCTGGGGGGACGAGGCACCAGAAGCTGAGCTCTTCGAGGAGCCCCGGGAAGGCCCCGTCAGCCACGCTGGAAGCGACGATTATTGGGTACCGTTAATTCCTCAGGAGCAGGCATACGTTAACCATGGATCGCAGGAGGTGCAGGTCGCCACAGCGGGCGGCTGCCCCGCTCCGGCAGTTTCCTACCCCTCAGGAGGAGGGCGCCGGGGGCTGCAGGAGAGGGGCCGAGATCCGGCATCACCACCACGGCGTTCAGATCAAGGCGTCCTTAGGAGGTAGGCCCTCTGCTGGGGAGGTGCCTCAGGGCCTGCCCCTGGCAGAGGACCCGTGGTCGTCGGGGGAACCGCTGGCGACCGCTCTACCCCATCGGCGGCATCCTGGTTTCCGGTCGTCATTGGTGGCACTAGAGTGTGGCGCAAGGCGGGGCCCTCGTCTGGCGATATGAAGCAAGGCCGGTACCTGTGAAGAAGGCCCAGTGCCTGTGAAGCTCGCTGCCCCGTGACACTCTCACGTAATAATGAGTGGGGTTGTACACGCCCCAGAGTCTCAGGGGTGCCGGCCTCAGGCCCTGGGGCTCCCTCCCACGCCCAATGGCAGCACTTAGCTCCGCGCTGGTGAGAAGAAGTCCAAGACTAGACTAGGTGTCGGACGCGGCCTTTTTCTGCTTTCATTGCTTTTTCCTTGGTTGTCGTTTTCCCCCATTGGATTTAAGTTGGATTTGAGCTTGAGATTTGCGTGTGTCCGGGGAAGGGGTGTTTAGTCTCGTTCGAGCAATCTCTCACGTTCTGGTTACCACTTTGCCTCAGTTGCCTCCCCTCGTGAGCCCCTCACGAGCCGGGCCATGCCTAGCTTGCGTGCAGCCCAGACTGCTGTCGCCGCGCCCTCTCAGGAGGTTTTTATTACAGGTCCTATGGGCTCGATCAGGAGACACTCGAGACACCGCAGCCCTCCGCAGGCTATCTCAGGGCCCACACGGGTCGAAGGTAAACGAGCCAGCCAGCTCGTCGCAAAGCCAGCCACTTGGCGCAGGCGTATGGGTGATATCGCATATACTAATACGTTGAACGCAAGTTTTTACATGAGGGGCTCCCCCTCCCAAAATGCTCTTACAACCTTCAGGGCAAAGCCCGAACTCTATCTGCACAGGGTAAGAAAGCAGGGACAACATACGGTCAGTCAGATAAATCCCCTAATGCATCCTCAGGGAACCTCCTGAATCGTCGTTGGCGTCGCTGGCCTCGCCATCGCTCTCCGCGTCGCCGTCAGCGGCGTTAGGGCCGTTCACCATGCCGCCTTCATCAGCAGCCACTACCACGCCGTTATCAGAAGCGAAGGCCCTGACGAGGGCATCCACGTTGTCTTCCACCCAAAGGCGCCAGTCATCCCGGACGGCACGAAGTGCGGGCGATAAGCGGCGTCAAAGTCGAAGTTGGGGTCCATGTTTCAAAGATGGATGAAGACATGAGAAAAGGCGCGCCCGAGCAGGGCGCGGCTCCTCTCCTCCACCAACCTGTTGGCTCTGACCGATCGCACCTCCAGCTGCGTCACCACGTCGGTGAAGAACTGAATGTTGCCAGCATAGTTGACTACGTGGGGCTCGCCAACAGCCTCCTCGCAGATGTTACCCAAGGCCGTGTTGGCTCTCTCCCGGAGCCTGGTGAGCATGGGGCCATGCTCGTGCTCCAGGATCCGCCGCTGGCGTATCTCGTCCTTGTTCTGCCGCGCAACGGCCTCGGCCTCGTCCACCCGTTAACGGAGAAGAAGCGCCTCAGCGCGGGAGGTAGTCAGCTCCTCCTGCGCCACGCCAAGGGCGGCCCGGGAAGCATCGGCCCACCGTGTCACTTCATCCAGCTTGGCCCTCAGGGCGGCGGTCCTGCCTTCAGCCTCGACCCGGATCATCCCCAGCCTCTCCTCGAACTCGCGCTCAAGGTTCAAGTGGGCCGTCGCCACCCGGCGTCCAACCTCTTCCAGGACGCGGGCTTCTCGATCAGCGACGTCATCCTCTGCCTGCGCCACCAAGCGCTCCCTCGTCTCCGAACGCTCTAGATCGCGTGAGCGTTCGGCAGCTTCCAGCGTCAGTGCCTCCTCACGCTTCTGGAGCTCTGCCTGGTCGACCGAAGCCACCTTCATCGATGCAAGGGTCGTCTCACGTAGCTCCACCTGCTGCTCCAGGGAATGGCACCAGGTCAGCAGTTCCCGCGCCCGCTCCTCCGCTGCCTCACGCCGTCGGTTAGCCTCTCGGGCCTCCTCAACAACCCGGGAACGGGCCTCCTGAGAGGCCGCCAGCGACGCCTCGGCTTCCTCATTTTCAAGGTCACGCTGGTGGCGCGCAATGGCAACAGCCGCCGTCAGCTTGCGCCTCTCTTCAGCCAGGCGTAGACCCTCAGCCTCGAGGCGCGCGTCTTCGTCAGCGAGCTCTTCACCAAGCAGGCTCACCGTGTCAGCCGCCCTCCGAAGAAACCCTTGGCGAAGAGCACGACGCTCCCGAGCGCGCTCGAGCACGTCTTCTACGCCGCCATCCGCCCCAAGTAAGCGCGTAGGGCCACGAATCAGCGCTCCCCCTCTGGGCGGGGGGTTGGGGGCTGGCGCCCTCGAGATGGCCGGGCACGCCTCGCCAGAAGCCCGGCCCGGAGCCAGCCCATCCCCAAATGAAGAGCACAGGGCTGACCTCAGCCAATCACCATCCACGACAAGACGAGAAGCCCAAGGCAGGCTGGCTATGCCCCGAGAAGGCTCGTGAAGGAGGGTCGCGAGGCGCGCAGAGCCGCGATGCACCACAGGATGGCTCACCTCTCCGACCGGCCTCACCACAAGGGCTCTGCTAGAGCTCGGAGCGCTCGAAGACGGTGGAGAGGGCGGAGCCTGGGGGGATGGCTCCTCAGCCATCTCCGTGAGCTCGGCAGGAAGGGCCCTGCAGAGCAAGGATCAACCAAAGCAACGGGAGGATCAGGAGCTAGGAAAGGGGAAGGCTTACTCATCAATGGTGAAATACTTCATGTGCTTCAGCAGGCGGCATGGGTAATCGTCACCCAAGGCATCCCTTCTCTTCCGGAGAGCCTCGAAGTCCACGCGGAAGCGGCCTAGGAGTTGAGCGCATGGGTCAGCCTGCAACGAGGAAGAAGCATCGAGGTGACCAGCGTCAGGGGCGTCACCCTGATGCACGCCGCCGGTCGCCTCACCAAGAAGGGTAGCTGGGGCCTCAGGGGCCTCAACCACGGGCCCCGCGGGCAGCGGCTCAATGCCTTCGGCCGCAGCAGTACGGGCCTCAGGAGCTGCCCCCTCAGGAGTGCTGCCTGGCGTCGTCATCCCGGCGGGGGCCCCCTCAACCTCCAGCGGCTCACACATCCCTGCTCTGCCACTTGAGGAAGGACCACCGTGGGAAACTGGAATGGCGTTCACCACCACTGGGTCCTCGCGAGGCCCCGCGAGGCCTGCGGGTTGCAACCCCCATTCGTCGAAGCTGGGCATCTGATTCACAAAGTCGCCCCTGTTCAAGTAAAAGTACAACAAAGCTCCCCCTTGCCGGATGCTGCCGGGGGTGGGGTCCCAGTCAAGACCAAGAGCACCTTCCTCAGCGCTTCAGGTGTCAGGTCCTCCTCCTGGAGCCTCAAGCGATCCTCACACCCGCCGAAGGCCCACATCCGACGGGAGTGGCGCTGGAGAGGGGCAATGCGGCATAGCAGGAAATCCTTCACCACCTTGGGCGCCGTCACGTCAAGTGCCCTCAGGAACGCGAAGCGACGCCAGACGAAGACGAGCCGGGGGCTCGTGAGCATCTCCTGGCCCCAGCCTGAATTGGGGATAGCGGGAGATGTTGGCTCCGAAAGCAGGGGGCTGGGCACCCCAACATCCATGTACAGCCACCGCCATGGAACCCAGCGCTGGTGAGGAAGACTGAAATCAATCCTCAAGCCGCTGTTTCAGTGCGGCAATGAAGCTCACGCACCCGAGCATTGGGTGGGGTCAACGAGGCGCAGAGAGAGAAGTGACGCAGCAAGGCAATCAAGGAGGGATGCCCATCATTGCCTCCGCATAAAAAGCGAAGACGGCAAGAAGAGTAATGGATTCAGAACCCAAATGCATCATATGGATCTCGTAATGGGAAAGCACAACGTTGAAGAAATTGGAAAAGGGGAACCAGTCCATACTACGTGGCGTCGGCAAAGTACCGACCTTGGTGACTATTCATCCGATGGAGAAGTGAGGCGCGAGCCAGGCTGTCGCCCTCCCTTTCGTTGAAGATAGTGGCCAAAGAAGAGCTGACCTTGTCCAAGCCTTCTCGGTTGAGTATGATCGACCGATCGACGGCAGAAGCCGTCGACGACGGTGAGCGAGGCGGGGGCACGGGTTTCTTCCCTTTCCCCTTCTTCGTCGGAGCCATGGCGATGGAAGGGGGGAGGGTTCGAGATTGGATTGGAAGCAGAGACTGGAGCTCGAGAGGACGAAGAGCGGGGGACGGTCGAGCGGTGAAAAGGGGAAAGACTGTGTGCAACCACGGGTCCGCCTAGTTGGGCGCAAAATAAGGAGGCGTGGGGGAACAGTGCCGCCCACGTCCAATCAACCGCCACACGGCGCCCGAGGCCGCAGGCTATTAGGGCCCGCGGCGCTTCGCCCTTTCCCCTTCGCCTCTCTTCTCAGCCAAGTCCGGGCGCGCCTTGGGCCCGGGGGCTACTGTCGGCGTTCTGGGAACGGGGGTACCCAGACTTGCCTGCCTGCGGCCTGCGGCGTGGCTCAAGGGGTGGCCCAGCATGGCCCATCTTCATCAGCACAAGCTCAAGACCCTCGCGAGGGGCCAAGCCTCGCGGGGCGGACAACAGGAAGCTTCCTCAGGCATGGCCTCGTCAGGCTGGCTCGCGAGGAGGCGGAGAGATCAAGGCGGGGTACCTCACGAGGTGCCCATGACGCAAGCCATGACGACCAAGGGCGCCAGGCGGGCGCCAGCCCGTGCAGTGTCCTCCTTTCCTCTTTGGTGCAAAGGGAGCAAGTGCAGGCGAGAGTATCAAGCAAAGGCATCCGTTTCGGTGCAACAAGACCAAGACCGTCGCAACGGCAGGAAGGAAGTCATCGTGGAGCCCAAGCCGGCGTCACCGCCAGAGCCTTTGACAGGCGAGGACCAACTTTAGTCAGGATAAGTGTACTAGATGTTCCCCTTCAAAATGGCCAACTGTTGGCGCCCTTCCCGCTCAATATTTGGGAAGAGGCCCAGGGCCTTTGCCTATAAATAGGACTAGCCACCCGCAGGGTAGGGCCCCGACATCTAGGAGAGAGGATTCAGCATCTTGAATCAGCAGAGAGAGAGAGAGTGATTGAACTCCCCCAGTAGTTCATCGCACCAACCAAGAACAGACCCTCGCGAGGCTGTTCTTCCTTGTATTGTTCATCATCATCAGCCCAAGAGGCAATCCACCACACCACAAACTAGAGTAGGGTATTACACCACAATGGTGGCCCGAACTAGTATAAACCCCGTGTCTCTTGTGTTGTTCCTTTCATAGTTTAGATCCTAGCGAGGCGGCGAGGCGCAGGTAGGTAGAGGGCGAGATCTCCGCGCGCACCCCAGTGTTCGAACCTAGAGGGTCTATCGGAACCAGAAATCCGCCAGATCCGGTTCAGGGCGGCGGGGTCCTGTTCCCCGCCGGATCGAAGCGGATGCAGCGGGGAGAATCGAGGTGAGGCCGCGGCCTTGGCGCAGAGGAGGCACGCGGCTATATCTGCAGGGAATCTGTCGGCGTTCTGGGAACGGGGGTCCCCAGACTTGCCTGCCTGCGGCGTGGCTCGAAGGAGGCCCAACACGGCCCATCTTCATCAACGCAAGCTCAAGACCCTCACGAGGGGTCAAGCCTCGCGGGGCGGACGACAAGAAGCTTCCTCAGGCACGGCCTCGTCAGGCTGGCTCATGAGGAGGCGTAGAGTTCAAGGCAGGGTACCTCACGAGGTGCCCATGACGCAAGCCATGACGACCAAGGGCGCCAGTCGGCCGCCAGCCCGCGCAGTGTCCTCCTTTCCTCTTTGGTGCAAAGGGAGCAAGCGCAGGCGGGAGCATCAAGCAAAGGCATCCGTTTCGGTGCAACAAGACCAAGACCAGCCCACGGGCAGGAAGGGAGTCATTGTGGAGCCCAAGCAGGCGTCATCACCAGAGCCTTTTGCAGGCGAGGACCAACTTTAGTCAGGATATGTGTACCCGCTGTTCCCCTTCAAAATGGCCAATTGTTGGCGCCCTTCCCGCTCAATATTTGGGAAGAGGCCCAGGGCCTTCACCTATAAATAGGAGTAGCCACCCCCAGAGAGAGAGAGATCTGAATCCTCATCAAGAAACCAGTAGCTAGAGCGACTGAACACCACCTAGAAGTTCATCGCACCCGCCAAGAACAGACCCTCGTGAGGCTTATCTTCCTTGTATTGTTCCTCATCAGCCCAAGGGGCAATCCACCACACCACACACTGGAGTAGGGTATTACACCACAATGGTGGCTTGAACCAGTATAAACCTCGTGTCTCTTGTGCTGTTCCGTTTAGTAGTTTAGGTCCCAGCGATTCAGCGAGGTGCGAGACGGTGGAGGGTTGGATCTCCGCGCGCACCCAAGTGTTCGAACCTCAAGGGTCTGCCGGAACCCGAAATCCGACAGAATCGGCGGGTCGACGAGGAGGAGGGAGATGGCAAGTCGATCTGCTCGCTGACGAGCTCCGGCTCGGGATGCTCCTACGAGGCAGCAACGTCGGGGAAGAGGAGGCGGGCGGCCTGGTTGTTGCTGCTGCTTGCCGGCGGCGGGGACGAGGCAGAGGAGGCTGTAGGCGCTGTGGTTGGTGGATCGAGAGGAGTGGCTGGTTGGATCAGTGGCAAAATCGAGGAGGAACAGGGGAGGCGCTGGATCGAGCGAGGTGGAGGGCGAGGGGATCTGGAGGCTGTAGGGGTGAGCGATGGTTGGGGAGGGATGGATCCCGAGGGGGATTTGGTCAGTGGGTGGCGGCTAGGGGGGACAAATGTCCTACTCCCTCCATTCGGAATTACTTGTCGTAGAAATGGATGTATCTAGACATTTTTTAGTTCTAGATACATCTATTTCTGCGACAAGTAATTCGGAACGGAGGGAGTAGGATTTAGGGTTTGGTTAAAAAATGGACAAGGAGATTTATATATAAGAAAGGGGAGATGAGTTTGGATCATCCGATCGAAATCGGATGGTTCGGAATAAATGTGTTAGGGAGTCCAAAAGAGAAAAATAGAGATGTTTTATAGACGTTTGGGGATGATCCGGACTCATCGGTCACGACAGCCCGGTTCGGGTTCGGAGCGGTTTTTGGACACACCAAGAGGGGGGGTGAGCTGGCAAGAGAGGTTAGGTGGTCAGGGTCAAGAGGGAAGCAAAAACCCGATTGGTCTCGGAACAGTCACCGAAAGCAAGGGGTGGCGCGGCAACTACGAGCGGATACGGGTTTTATGAAAACATATGGATGCGATGCATATAATGCTATGAGATGAGATGCACGCCATGAACAAAATGCAAAACAAAAGACAAAAACACAACCACGAAGGAAAAAACATATCGCGTCTCCGGAAAAGGCAAGAGTTGGAGTTACGAATATGGAAAGTTGTATCCGGGGCGTTACAACACTCCACCACTACAAGAGGATCTCGTCCCGAGATCTAGGATGGCACCGGAGAGAAGCGGAAAAGGAAGAGGAGAGGAAAAACAAAGTTGCTTCTTCAACAAATGAGTGAACCCAAAGAACCTTGTGAGGTTGAAAAAGTTGAAAGAAATCACACAACGAAGTTGAACACAATTGAGAGCACTGCGGTAGAAAATAGAAACAAGGAACACCATGTGAACCTTGGGGGTTGAGAGACATAAGAAAAGGGTTACAATGGACAAGAAGGAATTGGAACCACTCTGGTTGAAACAAGATAAACAAGGAACAAGGACGATCAAATTCGGACAACACTCCGGTTGAAAAGAGATGCAAGACTTGATAAGATGAAAGAACTTGAGCAGAGGACATAACACACCTCTTAAAACAGATAAGCAAGGAAAAGAACATGATTTTGGCAAAACGAGATGATGGGATGAAGAGAGCAACATCACAATGCCTCCGGAAGAAAGAATAGAAGATAGATCATTGGAATAAAAGAATGAAGAAGAAAATACCAACTTCTGCCACAAATGATCTTGAAAAGCATCCTTGCAAAGAAGAATTGAACGGAGTTGTTGGAAAATCAACAACGAAAAACACAAGCTTGTTGTGGGCTTATGGCAAACATCTCAAAATGATGAGGTGACAATCGGCCACCGATGGAAACAGTTAATTGGATTGAGATCAGCAATGAGATGAAAACTCCTTTTAATGAGAGAATAGGAGGAAACTTGGATTATCGATAGGCACCACAATTAGCAACATTCCTTAGGGAAGGCTATAGGTGAAATATGACCCAAGATAACTCCAATGAAGAGATTGATGGATTTAAATACCTCATTCTTGACAACATGTGAATCATGAAGCACGAGGAGAAATTGCCAAGGATGACATAACACCATCTCAAAAGATAAGGTAGAAAGAATTGCACTTCGGAATGCAAGATGAAGAATGCTTGAACTCCTCAAAACAAAACATGTGTTGAGCACCATGTTTATTTTGAAGTATGGCTTGACGGATCATAACTTCGAGAGAAATCTTGAAGAACAATTGAAGAATGAAAAGAATCTTTGATGAACCACCATGTAGAGCCTCCATGAAGAACTCTGGTAATGAAAGGATGATAAAAACAAAGATAAGTTGAAAACACAAAGTGAAGCCTTGCGATGATTTTGATGGAGCTTTGTGACGACATAAAGCGGAAAAACTTGGAACTCCGGAAAAGAAAAGATGAACAACTTAGAACCGAGAAATGATATCATGAACAACTCCGGAATAAGGAATTGAATTTACTCAATGAAACAAGAATAAGAGCTACATTATGCTCATCCTTCACCAATTAAATTGATGACAAGCAATGGATTTGGCATACTACTTATTCTCGTAGAAAGGATTAAGATAGATATGGCGCAAACTTGGGAAGGTCTTCAACGAACCACCGGTACGATTGGAAAGAACGAATGAATCTATATGATAACGAAGGAAGAGAACTCTTGAACGAACCACCGTAAGAATTGAAAATGAATGAAGAAAAGAGAACGAATGACCGGGAGGAATTAGAAAACGACGTTGATACTTGAGGGAATTTAGGTACAAATGAATGAATAGATCACGAGCTGATTAGAGAATACTTGAATGATGCACCGGTAAGATTTGGAGAACGAGAGCTGAAAGCTGAGAATGAGGAATTATGACATGATGGCCTACGGAGGAAAGAAATGGGAACAACTCATGAAATGCTCCAGATGGGTAAAAAGAATTCTCACAATCGAAAACAATTATGAGAGGATGGCATGAAGCTAGAACCATGAATCTTGAAGTGAATGGAGCAAGATTTAAGAGAAACTCTTCTTCGGTCTTCAAATGTTGAGAATGACGATGAGAAACCACCATGAATTGTTGAGATACTCCGAGATGAAAATTGGAAAGGTTGAACCAACGATGAAAAGAATTTCAAAGATTTTGGAGAAAGACATATGACTGATGAAAATTCATTCTTATGTCAAGCTTCGAAATGAATTTGGGAAATGGCTCCGGATAAATTAGAAGAGTCAGGTAAGCTCCTGGGAAAAGACATGTGGGTTAGGGCCCAGTCAAAAGGAAACACCATTGAACGATTGATTGAAAGGGGATTGCACCGGTTGAGTTAAATGGCTTGAATGAGATAACAACCTCAAAATAACTTGAACGTATTGAGAATGGAAACACGAATCTTCCAAGATATCTTCAACACTCCGGATAAGAATAGAGAGAGGTGACGAACTAAGAGGTACACTGGCATGCAAAAACATTTGAAACAAGGAAAGGAATATGATCAACACCGAAAGCTTGAAATTGGATGCACCAGAGAAGAAAAAACAACGAAGGATGATGAACTTGAAACTGTTGAGCATCTTCATGGGAAATCACCGGATAAGAACATCGAAAGAAAGGAATGAAGAGACTTATCACAAATAAAAAGGATACATGATTAAGAAATCTGAGCCCTTGAAGAAAAAGGGGTGGGAGGGCGGGAAAACAAGGACAACTTGGGATGGATGAAACAAACACCGGTGAGAAAACTTAGAGTTGATCTTGCAGCTGTTGAAAATGATCGGATCCACTTGAAGAGAAGCACGCCGGTTTGGAAAAGAATTGGCATGACAAACTCGATAAACAAGAAGGATTAGCACTCTCATAGAAATATGAGAACACCGCTTGAAAGGTATGGAATCAACACTTGACATTTAAGCAACTCAAATACCACAACTCAAAACAAAACAAAGGATTGGCTTGCAGAAATAAGCCGGAACAAATACATATGATAGAGATTTACTCAATCCCATATCATGCATCTATCGGAAAGATATTCTAGAAGCTACTTGAATTCCCACCTATAAACTCCCGAAACTTTCTAGTTATGCAATCTGGTGTGGGGGATACAGGGGACACAAAATATATCACTCAAACTAACAATACCTAGATCCAACTGTATCCATCCTTCAACACATAACCAAGAAAACTCCGAAAATTGTGTACCTCAACCTTCGAAAAGCATCCGTTATACAAGCTATGGCAATACTCCCGAACTCCCCAGTACTGGGTGGCGTCGAGCTTATCTCACCAACAACTGCATAAAAGAGATTTTCGATGTCGGCAAAACTCAAGTATTCCAGAACTGCAACGATAAAATTGTGACGACAACACCTCGGAGCTCAACTCCCCGGGACACTGCCACAACCCCTAAATGTCAGGAGGCACCAAGAACAATCTTCTCGTCACAAGACTATCGGAACGATCCCAAGATACCCGCGTGATCCTAAAAAAATTCGTGAAATTTGAGGAGAGGAAAGACACATTTACGTCAGGAGGCCTCACCAGAGCGACGAAGGGACTGAGGACTAAAAAGAATCCTACTCTCCGATATATATAATCCTAAGACTCAAAATAGTTTTATTCTAGACTCAACAACGGCCAACAAACAAGGGGGCTCCTATGGTCGGTCGAGGCTCTGATACCAACTTATCTGGGGTAGCCATAGGACTGAGGCGAGGCAGAGCTTCACCGAGTCCGTATCGTTGGTGTACATCACATTCAACTTGGTGCAGCCATAGGACTAAACGGCGAACTTAAAGGGGAACTCCTTGCTGAAGTCCATATCCAGCAGGCTCACCCCTCGGATCGCCATTGGAGTCTCTTCGAGTGAGCGAGTGTGTGGCGGCTGCAGCAGTTCGTTTTCAGCTCTTGGGAACTGGATTCAGCGAGAAGCTGAGTGTGTACTGACGACAACAGTTACTACCCTCCTCGTCCGCTGCCGCGCCGGCGAGAAGATGCACCCTCGGCCACACGTCCGGTTCACGAGCGGAGTGCAGTATTGGTCTTGTAATAACAGGAGTTAGTGGTCACTTCACTTAAATTTAATTAGCTTTAATAGAAATTTATACTTAAAACAAGAAATGCATTATTTCGTTCTATCGGTGCCACAGGATCAACATGCACAACAATTAGAATTATTATTCTCGGGGCGCTTTACGATCAGCACATTTGTCGTACTTTCACAAAGATAATACTACCAAGTTTGAACTGTTTGTTATGGTTGTTGTCCTCTGCATCATCATGCCGTGTTTCCCAGCTTGCAAGATTCAGAACCAACAAATAAGATCCAAATAATAAGTACAACAAATATGCCTACACATCTCATTCATTCCTAGCTTGCAAGATTCAGAACCAACAAATAAGATCCAAATAATAAGTACAACAAAGGTGCCTACACATCTCATTGATTCCCAGCTTGCAAGATTCAGAACCAATAAATAAGATTCAAATAATAAGTACAACAAAGATGCCTACACATCTCACTGATTCCCAGCTTGCAAGATTCAGAACCAACCCATTAGAGCCTTTTTGATAAAGTGAATATCGGGATTAAATCCATCTTGGCTAGCCATGTCATACAATCGAAGAACTTGGCAAATGCTCTTGACCGTCACAACATCAGTAGTTGAGTATTCCTGTTTGCACAACATGTTAGCACAACACAAACAAGGAGACAGGAGAGCATGATTTCGCTTTAATAGCAGCCTCCTTGAACTCAACCTCCAGCTCTACTTGGATGAGGTCTGCCTAGAGTTCCATGATTCAATTCATGCGCCTTTTTTTTCCGTTCACCTTAAATGAAGCAAAGATTGCATCATTCAGCTAGCAAGAAGTACTTGCTCTTGTGAGCTGGCAGGTTCTTCTTTAGTAGTTGCACTAAAATTGAGGAACATTAAGGTTGGCTGTCCGGCTCATGTAAGGTGCAACTATAATTTTCTTATCCTTTTGTGCAGTTCCACTAAAATAAAGTGCCATTGTGGTGACAGTGACGGCTCCATCTTGCAAAGGCTAATAAAATGTTGCACGAGAATACCAGCAGAAACTTGACGGAGATTTTGGAAACTCCAATCAGCATTTTGTGAAGTTCCACCAAAATTGAGAGATGTTGCCCACGTGACATTTTAGTTGAACTGCACAAGACACTCATTCAAAAAAAAAGTGTTTTGTGCAGTTCACCAAAAGGTCACAATAGCAACAAGGTGAAATGGATATCCCTGCCTGCACAAAAAGATAGAAATTAAACAATTTCTAGTCAATAAGAATATACGAAACATATACAAAATGAAAAGAAGCAACTTAATTATGTTCATGGCAATCACGCAAGCACAGTAGAAATTTTAAAACGTCAGCAATGCTTCATGTTACCAGAAGCATTACGATCAACAATGATATTCCTCAAATATGGGATTACTTTAATGGTGGCATTGCTTGTTTACCAGACACAGTAAATCAACAGCAGCTAAAGAGTTGGTTTAAGGGCATGGGACCGTGGGGACACCAGGACACTCGGCAGCGTAAAGGAGCAACTTACTTATCATCTTGGGAAAACAGCGGTAGTGCCATTTGTAACAAAGTAATTGCATCTTATCACTTTGGAGGCATTAGATTAACAATAACACTGGTTAGACATGTCCCTAAGGTAACAGTGTGATCGCTTCATTTTACATGCGCCCTTACATTAACAACAGCAAAAGGTTGGTATAAGGACATGCGACGGTGGGCGATCAAAGACAATGTACCTACAAGGAGGCATAAAGTGGTGATGCCGAGTTTGTTCATGCTATGTGAGGCAGCAAACCTAATCCTGGAGACATTGTACTATGTGAGGGCAGCAAATCTAATCCTGGAGACCTTTCACTATGTGAGGGCAGCAAATCTAATCTTGGAGACCGTTTACTATGTGAGGGCAGCAAATCTAATCCTGGAGACCTTTTACTATGTGAGGGAAGCAAATCTAATCCTGAGACCTTTTACTATGTGAGGGCAGCAAATCTAATCCTGAGACCTTTTACTATGTGAGGGCAGCAAATCTAATCCTGGAGACCTTTTACTATGTGATGGCAGCAAATCTAATCCTGGACATACTCTGTTGACTTGTCCACCAGCCGCCACTTTCTATCCTTTTTTCAATCAATAATAGATATGTTCCTTATCCAGTTTGTACTATGTTTTCCCATTATTTCTCTTTTCAACCAAGAGACCGGTTGGGTATCCAGTCTCTACTACTTTCACCATATTATTTCCTCTTTGAATCAAGTCCTAGATTCATGCTACAACTTTTCCCCCTTTCTTCATTGTTTGAACAAAGCCCTAGATTCGAATGCATGAAGTAGCTTTACCTCTAATAATACTAAAAATTTAGGTGGCTTTGGAAGAGCTGATGGGAGTAGAAAAAGATGCACATGCAGACACGTGGGCAGCTGGGGCAGTAGAGCAAGGCCGCTTTCGAAGAACTTATACCTGAGGGTTGACGGGATGTCGGCGGCAGCAGGTCGGATCTACGGACAATACGGCAGGGAGGAAGAAGGGTCGGAGGACCTCCCGAGCCGACGCTGTGTCGGAGAGAACGACACGGGCAGATGACCGGGCCCCTCTGGCAGTTATGGTTTTCCTCCCTCGGCGGCGATGACCGCATGAACGATGCACCTTTTAGTCCTCTACACACACCGGCCGAAGGGATCCGGCCAGATCTGTGACCAGCGGTGAGCAGAGAGAAAATGTCGCTACCGCTGTCTTGTTTATATCTGGAGAGGATGAGAGAATGAAGAGAGCAACCCTAGTAAAGGAAGCGCTCAGGCCCCTGCGTCCATATATAGTGGAGTGTTTATCTTTTTTCTCTCCACAACAAGCGTTTCAATTTGTGTAGGTGGCATTAAACAAAAGAAACTCTCTATTCAAGGTGACTACTGTACGACTCCTACTTACTACTAGTAGTACTACAGTATTTTTCACTTGTGCTCCCCGCCCCTCCATTCATTGAACAACCCCACGGGTGAATAAACATACAATAAATACTGTATTTATATAGAACGAACAAGCTCAAACTATTTTTCGCGTAGTTAAAAGTTGAGGGCGGGGCTTTTCCCGGGCAGTATGCGCGGCAGTTTTCAGGTAGGCGGTTTGATAGAGAGGCGAGGAGGTTGAGTGAGTGGGGCTGTGCGAATTGACATTGCGTTACTGCTGGAAAGACTTGTGATATGACCACTCACTATAGTCATGAATTACTGGCGCTCCGACCGGGGTGATGCCCCCATTCCGTTCCGTGCTCTAATCTGGTGCATGACACGTCGACCCGGATGCTGGCTCTCCCACATGTCGGACTAGTAAGAAGGAGCAAAGAATGATGTGGTATATACTAGTACTATACTACTCCCTCCGTTCCTAGATATAAGTCTTTGGAGAGATTTCACTATGGACCACATACAGAGAAAAATGAGTGAATCTACACATAAAATGCATCTATATACATCCGTATGTGGTCCACAGTGAAATATCTATGAAGACTTATATTTAGGAACGGAGGGAGTACTACTTAGGTCGGAGGAGTGCGAACCACGGTAGCCCAGTGAACCAGCAGTGCGAACCACGGTAGCCCAGTGAACCAGCAGTAGAAAACAATGTGGTGATATGGCCATAAAAAACAATGTGCTACGGTCCACACTGTAGCATGTACAGTAACACTCCTCTTTGTTTGGATCCGTGAGTTAGAGCTACTTTGGGTTGAAATAGCCTCAAATTATCTAAACAAGAGGGGTTAGTTTGAGCTAGTTTGCTCTAACCCAGCTAAAAAAACTAGCCCGGTGGAGAGGTTCTAATTGGGTTAGTTATCCTCGGGCCCACTAAAAGAGAACTAAAAATCTCCCCTGCCCGCACCAGATTGCTACCCCCCCTCTCGCACGACTCCTCTCTGTTCCCCATAGGGCTGCTCGCCCTTTCTCACCTCCGGCCGCCCTCTCCTTCCGGCCTCCGCCGCCCTACTCCGGCCGCCCTCTCCCTCCGGCCTTCGAAGGTCGCCCTGCTCCCCCTTCACCAGTTGTTTTTCTCCCTCTGTCATGCGCAGCGGCGGCACATCTACCAGGGAGGTCGCGAGAGGGGTGAGTTTGTTCGTTCCTTCTCTGTCTCATGGCCATATCATTGATCTTTCTTGCTCTAGCGCTAATTCTGATTTGGAAAAGTAGATCCTGATCAAACTTGGTATAGATTTGTGGTGCACGCATGGAATTGTTTGATGCTGCTTGAGGAGGTAATAAATCTTTCTAGAGGCCCAAAGATTCAGGTCACCTTTCTAGGTATTTCAATTTCAGGCTTGCATTATTTCTAGAGGCCCAAAGATTCAGTTCACCTTTCTAGGTATTTCAATTTCACGCTTGCATTATTCTAGAGGCCCAAAGATTCAGTTCACCTTTCTAGGTATTTCAGTTTCAGGCTTGCATTATTTCTAGAGGCCCAAAGATTCAGTTCACCTTTCTAGGTTTCTCACTTTCAGGCTTGCATTATTTCTAGAGGCCCAAAGATTCAGTTCACCTTTATAGGTATTTCAGTTTTTGGCTTGCATTATTTCTAGAGGCCCAAAGATTCAGTTCACCTTTCTAGGTATTTTAGTTACAGGCTTGCATTATTTCTAGAGGCCCAAATATTAAGTTCCCAGCCGGCGGCAAGCGGCCCTACTACCCATGCCGGTGTCGACCTCAACTCGCAAGGGCGGCACCGGAGGGGTTCCCGGGGCTTGGGCTTTACAGAGCCTTCCTCCAGAGCGACGATGGCGAGCTCCTCCCTCGGTGCGTGAGGGGCTCCGGGCTCCCTCCCTATCGTGAATGACTTCCGTGATGAGTTAGCTCATTCTTTGTTTCATGAAGTGTTTTTTATTTTGTGAAGCTTGATTGACGACTTGTATGTTTAAGTGGGATATCTCATTTGTATTGACAAAGTAAAAATTATCATGTTTTGCATGCTTGATTTGTATAGATGGTTCATTTATGTCAATTGTGAGAGGGAGGAGGCCACAGAAGAGCCGGCCACACCAAGAGGGTGCTTGGATCCAAGGGACTTATTTTAGTCTGACTAAAAATAGTCTCTTTAAGAGGCTAAAGTTCCAACCACCCCTGACTAAAGAGGGGCTAAAACTAGTCTTGAGACTAAAATTTTTTAGTCAGGGGTACCCCTACTAATATGTGGATTAGTCCTCTCTCTCCTCATTTAACTCCTCTCATTTAACACAGGCGAGTTCTGAATTGGAGGGTTTGGAGGATAATAAATGCTCATTAACTTGATTTTAGTCTCTTTAGTATTTGGATCCAAGCATGTGAGACGCTTGCAAGTTTTAGTCCCACTACTTTTAGTCATGGAACTAAAACGTATCCAAGCACCCTCCAAATCCGGCAGGAAATAGGGTCCAAAGTAGTCAAATGATTGAGATAGAGCATTTATTGTCAATCTAACCCTACCATCCATACACCTCTTTGGTTTAGAGTTAGTTCAGGGTTAGAATCTAACTCTAACCTCTAACTGAGTTAGAGTTCTCGTCGTCTCGGTTCATCGCCATCATACTTTCCCCATTCCTGTATTTTCAGTATCCTGCGAATCAAAGAGACCCTTTTTTTTGCGGGAAAAATCAAAGAGGCCCTTAGACTGGTTTCGGTCCGGTCATTTTTTATAAACGTGTTATGTCCAAAATTTAATGAGCGTGCTCCGTTTTCCACAAAAATAATCCGGTTTCATGTAGTAATTCATTCATTTATTTATTCTTCTGCGGGGGGTTTGCATGTAATTCGTGAGGTCTGAAATTTAAAGTACGCCGGCATATTCTCCGAGTCGTGCATGCACTACGACCCAGATGCTCTATGTCCCACATGTCGGCGAATGGGAGCACGTGGAAATAGCCTAGGAGTACATATAGGAGGATAAATCGTGAAATAATATGTCTTGTGAAGCGTGGCAGCGGTTCAAAAAGGAGACCTAAAGTGATGACAGCTATAGGTCGCACGCACCCAACTAGTGGTACTAGACATACGACTAATTTTTCCCTCGAAAAAAAAGAGGCACGAGTGCTCGGTACTCCTATTCTATAAACATGAGTCCCATCTGACAACAGCATCCGTGCTACAGCTAGCTCTCCTCCCTCGTTTCTCTCTTCTAATTCTAAACTCGGCCGACGCCCGGTGGGCGGGGTGGGTTTGCTCAACAGTGGCCCCACCTCAAAGTGAAAACGTTACGACTGGAATAAAAATGCCATATACTCCCTCCGTTGATAAATATAAGCCTTTTTAGATACTATTTCAAATGGAATACAACATACAAATGTATGTAGACGTAGTTTAGAGTGTAGATTCACTCATTTTGCTCTATATGTAGTAGTCACTTGCTGGAATCTTTAGAAAGACTTATATTTGGGAATGGAGGGAGTACTATACTAATAAAACATTAAGGCCACGAGGCGATGCGGTGTTGGTTACAGGAGGCAAGAAGAGATGCATCCATCGGCGATGTCCACCTCCTCGACTCGGTATGCCGCCCACCGAAAGCGCCTAAGTAGCGAGGGCTTTCGTGGCCAGGTCGGCGTGCTTGAACAATGGCGACCAAATATTCCAGCCGCTGGAAGAAGGCCAACGTCTTCTGTCCTCGCTTGCCTTGTAGTGGCCTATGTAGACGATTTCCTCGTGAACACGGATGTGCGAGTCGACGGTTTCTTGCATAGCGAGGCTGCTGCGTGCGGCCAGCCTCGAGGTGCACATTGTTCGTCGCAACCTCCGGCACCTACAGGGCCACCAGGGCTTGAAAGAGTTCGTCACCATGGAGGCCGATGAGGGTGGCAGGCAATGAGGAGCCTGGGTGCGCGGGCTGGAGCAGTACGGCAAGGTCGTCCGCGCGCTTCTTGACGGCGGTGAACTTGCGGATGGAGTTGACCATCATGTCATCAATGCGAGAGGCGAAGCCGGCGTCGGCGAGGGCTATGATGCCTGCGGTCGCCAGCACCATCTGGAAATGCTGCATGGTGCGGGGCCGCAGGCCGACGCCTTGGATGATTTGGCACAGCCGACTGCCGCTCGCATCCATCGCCTCCATAGGTGCTTGTGGCTTCTGATCACTTGGTCTTGGATTGGAGTGAGCAGTGTTGCGCAGAGACTAGGGAGTAGATGTCACGTCCAATATGCAACCCTATCCAAAAGGAACTCGAAGGTCCCACCAAGGATAGACCCGCATATTGAAACGCTTTTGCAAGGTGGATATCATTACATCAACATTACATAATAGATGGGGATACATACATAAGGCACAAATGCCACAAGAATACATCAACATCATGTACAAGATCAACATCCGACTACGGATGAAACATAAACAGAAACTCAAATGACATCCACCCTGCTAGCCCAGGCTGCCGACCTGGAACCTATCCCCTGATCGAAGAAGAAGCAGAAGAAGAACTCCAACACAAATAAACATCGCTCTCGCGTCATGATCATCGTAAACTTGTACCTGCAACTGGTGGTGTAGTAATCTGTGAGCCACGAGGACTCAGCAATCCCATTACCATGGGTATCAAGACTAGCAAAGCTTAATGGGAAAGGAAGGGGTAAAGTGGTGAGGTTGCAGCAGCGACTAAGCATATATGGTGGCTAACATACGCAAATGAGAGCGAGAAGAGAAACAATGGAACGGTCGTCAACTAGTAATGATCAAGAAGTGATCCTGAACTCCTACTTACGTCAGACATAACCCAGAAACCGTGTTCTCCTCTCGATCAACCCCGAAAAGAGACACTCACGGTTATGCACACGGTTGGTGTATTTTAGAAGAGTTTGCTTCAAGTTTACTACAACCGGATATTAACAAATTCCCATCAGCCACATAACCACGGGCATGGCTCTCGAAAGTTTATACCTGCAGGGTGTCCCAACAGCCCATGATAAGCTCTCGCGATCAACGAAGGATATTCCTTCTCCCGGGAAGACCGATCAGTCTCGAATCCGGCTACAAGACATTTCGACAGCAATAAAACAAGACCAGCAAGACCTCCCGGCGTGCCGACACCCGATAGTAGCCACATATCTCGTCTCGAGCCACGACCGGATGAGCAGTCCATACAACTAAAACCAGACCTCAAGTTTCCTTGAGGGGCGCTACCAGGGGCTCTAGTTCGGGCCAACACTTAGACAAGCATTGGCCCGGGGCTAAAATAAAGATGACCCTTGGGATGCGCGACTCCCATGGGAAAAAAGGTAATAGGTCAGGCAAATGGTAAAACCAATGTTGGGCCTTGCTGGAAAAGTCTTATTCAAAGCGAACTGTCAAGGGGGTCCCATAAATCACCCGACCGCGTTAGGGACGCAAAATCCGGGAACATAATACCGATATGACGGAAACTAGGGCGGAAAGAGTGAAACAAAACACCAGGCATAAGGCTGAGCCTTCCACCCTTTACCAAGTATATAGATGCATTAATAATATAAGATATATTGTGATATCCCAACAAGTAAACATGTTCCAACAAGGAACAAACTTCATCTTCACCTGCAACTAACAACGCTATAAGAGGGGCTGAGCAAAGCGGTAACATAGCCAAACAACGGTTTGCTAGGAAGGGTGCAAAAGGTTAGAGGCTGACATGGCAATTTGGGATGGCTTGAGGAACAAGTGATAGGTAGCGCATCATAGTGATAGAACGAAACAAGTAGCATAGCAATGATAGTAGTGAGATCCAGGGTAGCGGTCATCTTGCCTGAAATCCCGCAAGGAAGAAGAACGAGTCCATGACGGAGACGAACGGATGAATCCGAACCGAGCGTAGACGAACGAATCCTCACGATCGCAACGAAACAGGAACTAACAAGAAGAAGCACACAACATAGGTAAACACACAACACATGAACAAGACATGATGCTCAACCAAGCATGATGCATGACAAAGCTACATGAAGCTACTCATGGCAAGAGATGATGCAAACAAGAGCAACACATCAAAGCAAGTTTAAATGAGGCCGGGGACAACATATAACAATTCCGGTAAGTCCTCATATGCAAATTTCGAAATTGGTCCAGATCTGAATAAACCTTATGTTCAAGTTGTTAAACAGCAAGTTAAGATGCACCACGATGATCTACACGAAATTCTAGTCAAATTACATATAAAGTTCATTAGATTCGGGGCTACGGCCTAGAAGATATGAGCAAAACAAGATAAGCATGGCATTGATGCAAAATGCATACAAACATCAAGCAAACACCTCAAAACAAGGATGCAACATGATAATATGAAGCTACATGCAAAATCAAGCAAGTTTCATATAGAGCACACTCAAAATGGAGCAACGGTTCAACACATACACCCTATACAAGTCATGACAACGATCTGTCCAAAACAGCAACTAGCCATATTGCAAGCACCTAAACAATAAGCTACAGCACCCCAATATGAAAACAAAAGGCATAGGCAGGATGTACAGGTAAAGCATGACAAAACATGAACACTGAGCTATCTCCAGAAACAACTAGAACATGCTCAAAAGGACATGGCAAGATTGCAAATAATAACAGTTCCAGACTTTAGCAGAAATAACATCAGGTTGCAATGTTTAGAGCTATGAAACAACATGTTACAGGAACTTAACATAGCAAACAAAGGCATGGCATGATACTACTAAATGCATAGAACAAAAGTCCCTTACTGACCATGAGCCACAAAGGATCAGAAAATATGATGGCACCCATGTAAACATGGCAAGTTATATTACAGATTCATACATGGCAGGAACAACAATAAGTACGCATGTTGGTGAGCTTGAACCACTCACCACAGAGCAATACAAGGCATGGCAAGGCAACCAACAGTAAGAAGACATGGCATAGAAGCTATACATGGCAAGAACAACAACATAGCATGCAAGGATCAACTACAACAACCTTGGCAAAATTGAATAACATGTAAACAATCTGCCAGGAAACATTTTATAGCAAAAGTAGAGCTCGATTGGCTCAAGCTATGGCACTCCATAATTGAAAACACGGACTTGGATGGATAGAGAATAACCATATGTTCAAAACATCCTTACTGAAGTATCTCAAAATAAGCATGGATCTCTCTGTAGCATCAAGTTTACATGACATAAAAATATCAGCAAAACAAGGGCTGAAATCAGCAACATCAAGAAGCCTAGTTTGCATTCTTGTGCTAGTCACCACAGAGATCACAAAAATACATGGCATACACCCCTGTAAAGATGGCATGGCATATTACAAAACACATGTAGGACTCAATTTCATAGGGTGCACACATCGATCATGGCAAAAATGACAAAAGTGCATGTTCTGATAAGAATCTGAAACTAACATCACATAGCCCTCTTCTAACAGCATTTCGGGCATCAAGATGAGCTCAAATGAACATGATTCAATGAGATGAAATGATGTACTCGTCGAGACGAACAATTCGACATATTACACGCGCAAAACGGAGCAATACGCAGAGAGTTATGGCATGATGAATATGGCATGAAAATGTCACAGATTCGGGGACTTAGTGGAAATATACCCCTCCGAGAAGTCAACGGGATGAAGCGGTGCGGGATGGCGAGATCCGGGACGGAGGCCGTGTTTGGTTCGGGCGACGGTGGATCTCGTCCACCAGATGGATCTGGCCGGAGTGGACTCCGGCGAGGGCGGGCGTGGCGGCTCGGGCGGCGCGGAGCGGCGAGGGGCGGCGAGGCGCGGCAGGAGGCAGGCGACCTCGGGCGGCGCGGGCGAGAGGGCGAGGCCCAGAGATGGCCGGGCGGCGGAACGGGCGCAGGGCGCGGGCGAAGCTCCGGACAGGAGGCGGGCGCCGCCGAGGCGGCAAGCGGGCGCGCCCCGAGGATGGGCAGCGACGGACCGGTCGCCACGGAGGAGCAGGGCGGCGCGGGCGAGGGCGCAGGCTCCCCGGCGGCAAGCGCATGGAGTCGCCGGCAGGCGGCGGCCGCCGATGTGAGCGGAGGCGGCGGATGGGCGCGGTGCCAGCGGGCGGCGGCGGCGCGTTCGTGCGGATGGGCCCAGCGGGCGGCGGCGGGATGCCGCTGGAGGCGGCGTGGCAGATGCGGGTTGGACGAGGGGGCGCGGGGCGGACGTGTCCGGCGGGGTGCGGACGCGTCCGGTGGCGGCGGAGGGCGATTGCTAGGGTTTGGAGGGTTTCATCCGCGAATTTCGGAGGAGAGCACCTATTTATAGGTAGAGGGAGCTAGGAGACTCCAAATGAGGTGCGGTTTTCGCCCACACGATCGTGATCGAACGACCGAGAGCATGGAGGGGAGTTTGCTGGGTTTTGGGCCAGTTTGGAAGGGGTGTTGGGCTGCAACTCAAAGAGTGCTTCACGGTTACCCGATTAACCGTTGGAGTACCAAACGACCTCCAAATGGCACGAACCTTGACAGGCGGTCTACCGGTGTTAAACCAAGGCCGCTTGGCAAACCTTGGGCCATTCCGAGAAAGTTTAACACCCGCACATGAAAAAAGGTAAAAGGGGGCGCCGGGAGACATAAGAGTGCCGGATTGGAAAACGGACAACGGGGAAAATGCTCGGATGCATGAGACGAACACGTATGCAAAATGAAATGCAGATGATGACATGGCAAAGTGCAACACGCAAGCACATGACATGGCAAGGACGGCGAATAACTGGCAGACACCTGGCGCATCGAATCCGGGGCGTTACAGTAGATGGATTGGAGTGGTGGGACGCCTTTATTATATGAGAGTCCAAACTCTGTTGCATTCACATCGTGCTAGCTCTATTCTTCTTCTCCAATTAATTCCTGCATGTAATTGAAGGATGCATCATTGACGGTTCAACGTCTTGGGAACCGCTACCCTCTCCCTCCTTGGCATTCAAGCACCTATGGACCCGTCGACGACGAGGTGCCAATGGTGACTTCGTAAATTTCAAGATGATAGTGCCGTGCATGTGTGCATTTATAGGGGTGAGTGTATGCGCGTGTATATGAGCGCTTGCGTCTGTACTGTGTAAAAAAACGTAAATGCGTGTCAAAAAGAGACTAGTCAGTATACTCAATATTGTGCACCTCGGAGAGGAAAACGATAGAACTAGTACATATTTATTTACGGTGCAGATTCACTCATTTTGCTCCATATGTACTCTGTCTCGGTGTAGTCTAGTCACTTGTTGAAATCTCTAGAAGGGCAAATACTCCTTTCTGGTTTACAGGGCTATACTAGCAAGTAGTTGTACGAACTAGTACAACAGGGAAATACTCACATAGCAATTTTGTCTCATGCAAGAGCCTAGCTATATGCGTGCTCCAATGTTCGCAACTGCAACGTTCGGTTTGCGCTTGGCTCTTCGCCTCTTTGAGAAGACGAACAATGATGTTACTACTACTGCTTCAAAAGTGTCGAATCCACTGATGCATGTCCGTCCACTGCGAGTGGGGCGGATAGCTTGTTGTAGAAGTACTACTAAGCAAAAGCATGTCCTCGTTTGCGAGCAACCGCGCGCATGGGTGAGGGAGAAGGCGTGTAGTAAAATCAAGCTTCTCCTGGTTGTACGAGTTGACGCGACTCATCATAGCACTGGCCCCACATGCTTGCCTCTAAACTTGGCTGAAAGACCCGCAGTGTACAATATATTTGCTGCAACCTCTAACATTTACCCACCACAAATTAAAATATATGTGGCTGTATGCATCGTTCTGATGCAGAGTCCAGGGAGTCCCCCCTTTCCGAAAAAACAAATTAAAATATATATTCCTGTCTTGACCAGATGAGCGTGCAAACTACAATCACCAGGGTGTCAGGTAGGGCCAGAAGACTATTTTGATTTTTTTTTTACTTCGAGACGGCCACATAGCATGGAGCCGACCCCAACGATTTTAAGCTTACATGCACGGTATACGCTATTCTAGACTACTCTACACATGAAACTGCCACACGAGCGTCCGGGCTGCGCTTGGCTCTTCGCCTCTTCGGGAAGTCGAACAATGATGGAGTACTACTGCACTGGAGGAGTACTACAGTACGCTTCTGGCCATTTGACACCGATTGAACTGCTGCATGTCCACGGCGTGCGAGGGAGGCGGTAGCTTAAAGCTCCTAGTCTTGCCAGCCACCATGCTCATGGGCGAGGGAGGGACGCTCCTTCCTTTGCGTGTATGACAGGTGGGCCTGACAGGTGTGTGGCCAACCTGTCATACAGCCAAAGGCAGGTGCAGTTAAGTCCGCGAGGGAGAGGATAATCAAACTTCTCGTTGATGTATGAGTTGACGCGATACATCAAAGCACTTCACTCGATATATTTCAACAATTTGCATTTACCGATGCATTAATTACAACGCATGCATGCATGCCGTGACTCTCCTTTTGATACTTGCATGTGTTGATTTAATGCACCTTGAAGTAGTATAAAATATGTGACGGTAAAGCTTTGTAATACCCCGGCCCAAGTCGAGAGATGGTTGTGCACGAGGAGGGCGAGATCATGCAGACCGAACAGGACTCGATGATGGAGCTCTCTAAGGTCTCGATGGACCTCACCGTGCTCCACGCCCTTTGTGCCTCCGCCCCTTAGCGCCTCAAAGGTGTATGAGGTTCGAATACACCTCGTCCATTCGGCTCATTGAGCAAGGTGCAGGTTTCTTGATTGATGTATTATTCGATTGATTTCTGCAGTGCAAGGGAGGGCACCTGGCCTGCGCGGACTGCCGCGTCGAGCGCCCCGGGAACCAGCGGCAGTGCCAGAAGTGCGAGCGAGGCAGTGGCTTTGACGTGCGGAACACGGCGGTGGACTCCGTCCTTTCGTCGATGAGGGTGGAGTGTCCGCACGAAGGCTATGGGCTCTACGTCACTTACCACAAGCTCGCCGATCACCAGAGCGTGTGTCCGCTCGCGCCCTGCAAATGCCCCGTGCCCGTCTGCTGCTACGAAGGCCCGCCGCCGGCGCTCTACCACCACATCAGCACCGCACATCCCATGGCAGTGCACAGGATCTAGTACGATAAGGTGCTCCAGCTGCAAGTGCCACTTTTGGAGCCACGGCTCTTGCTGTTCGCGGAGGAGGATCGTCGCGCGTTTTTCTTGGTCGGCGCGTGCTCGACATCGGCGCGCCTATCGCCGTGTCGGTCGTCTGCATCAGAGCTGGGGCGTCCCCACTGCCGCGCTACATGGCCAAGCTGTGGGCGAACGGCCCGCCGGGGGAGCCAAAAGGCACGACCGACGCCGTCAAGGTGGAAATGGAGGTGACAAGCAGCAAGGATCCCGGCGACGTCGACGTGCAGGAGCTGACCTTCTTGATAGTTCCCCCCAAGCTGCTGGCCGGGGCTAAGCTTGTGTCCCTCCACATTTAGATTGACAAGCTCACGTCCTAAATGTTTCTACAGTGCCTTTTGTTTATGTTAGTAATATGCTAATATATGGATTACCTTGGTCTACTTTAGCTTAAGAAATGGTGGGTTTTGGTGGTGATGCAGCAATTACTTCGACATCAGATCAGTATTTCCAACAGTCGAACGGATATTTTGTGTTTGCTGGATATAAAGTTCCTTTGGGTAAGAAGTACTATTTGTCATCAAAATGGATAAAAGGAGATGTATGTAGACATATTTTAGTTCTAGATATGTCCCTTTTTATCCATTTTGATGACATGCACTCCCTCCGTTCCACAATACATGCCTTCCATTTGTCAAAATATAGATGTATCTAGACATGTTTTAGTATATAGGTACATCCATGATAGAGCCAATCGGATGGTTGAGAACACTACAATTCGGAGCTACAGATGCGTGTGTGACTCCCAGATGCAGAGGCCGGGGGTCATCATCCTCCTTTCCAAGAAAAAATAGACGCGTGTGTGCGAGGATGAGTGTGTGCGTGCACCTCTTCTCTTCCTGTATAACGTACTACTAAACTCAGAGTACATGTTTTTGTGGGTGGCGCGATGGTGCGTGCGAGAAGTCCCGAGAGATAGGTTTAATGCGTCTGAAAAAAGACTAGCCTAGAGCTCGCCACGCGGCTTCCTATCAAACGCCCCATTGACCGTAAGATATGTATACGACGGTGCCAGTTATTGCACGTACACAGCAGTACTCCCTCCTTTCCGGTTTATAAGGCTTAATTCAAAAATCTCACCAATCAGTCTTGCTATAAGTCACAGTAGATGCTATATAGGTCCGTCAGATCTTACATCAAGATCCGTTCTTTCAAATTTTCTTTTTTCTCTCTTAAATCTCAGTCGAGTGAGACATAGCCATGCCATTAAACAGAGGCTCGGGCGCCATTAATGGAGACCTTGGGAGAGAGGTGGACGGCAGATGGAGGTCAAAGGGCTCTCCTCCCGATAAGCACGCGTGAGGGTCTGATCGCCGCCTCTCGTACTCAAATAGCTACTACACGGCGCCTCTAGCTAATAAAAATGGGGACGCATGGCGGCACGTAAATGGTACTAGTAAGTAGAACGCCCACGGTTTCAATAATACTTGTGTTTCCGATTGTAACGCTGACAGACTTGTTCCAAAATGACTTTGTTGATTGTTAATGTGCGCGCGCCGCAAATCGGACTGCAAGTTTACCACAACATGTTGGTGCCATGTCATGGCACCAAGCCAAATTCATTATTTTCATGCGTGTTTTGGATTTACAGGAATTAAAAACTAAGTTTCTCAACGTTTCCAACCCAGCCACGGCGCCTGAATTTTGAATTTCATTCCCATTTCTTGCATGGAACCTATAAATTTACCCGAGGACACACATGTGCTTTTCAACCAACTTTGGTGCACTTTGGAACATGTGCTTGTATTTCAAATTTGAATTATGCACACAAAGGTGACACGTTCCTCCCGAACCACGAGCCTTCTTGAGAGAAGCTCCGATTTGCAAGAAGCTTACACGAAATTTGTTCCTATTCGGCCAATTTTTTACATGACATGGTACTACCATGACATGACACCATGCCAAGTTTCATGATTTTAAAACCAAGTTTCTCAATGTTCTCGACCGAGCCACGATGCCCAGATGTTTGAATTTTATTCTCATTTTTTGCATGGGACCTACTCCCTCCTTCCATCTATATAGGGCCTAATGTGTTTTTCAAGACAACCTTTGACTATTGACAAGATTAATAGCACAGGACAACCTTATACTATGAAAATTATATTATTAGAAGCTCCTTTGACATACAAATTTGAAGGTATGCTTTGTGTAAGTTGCATGTCATATATTATTGCTCTAACGTTTGGTCAAAGTTAGCCTCGAAAAACGCATTAGGACCTATATAGATGGAAGGAGGGAGTAGAAATTCACCCAAGGACACAAATGTGATTTTTCAACCAACTTTGATGTACGGGAGCATGTGCTTGTAGTTGAAATTTGAATTATGCACATTAAATGACTAAAAACTCAATTAATGTGTAAATAAGGCCAAACGAAGCCAGAATAATTCCAAAATTTAACAGGGCACTCATGTAGTTATATGTTGCCTTGGTAAATAAACTCAAGGGGGACAACGTATATCGTTTCACACTCAAAGGTGGCATATTCCCTCTCAGAACCACGAGCCTTATTGAGAGAAGCTTCGGTTTGCAAGAAGCTTATACCAAAATCCGTTCCTATTCGGCCAATTTTTTTACCACATCATGGTAGTACCATGACATGACATCCATGCCAAGTTTCATGATTTTCAGACGTGTTTTGGATTTACAAGAATTTTAAAACCAAGTTTCTCAATGTTCTCGGCCGAGCCACGATGCCCAGATGTTTTAATTATATTCGCATTTCTTGCATGGGACCTAGAAATTCACCCGAGGACACAAATGTGATTTTCAACCAACTTTGGTGCACGAGAGCATGTGCTTGTAGTTCAAATTTGACTTATGCACATTAAATGAGAAGAAACTCAATTAATGTATAAAAATGACAAATGAACCTGGAATGATTCCAAAATTTAACAGGGCACTAATGTAGTTCTATGTTGCCTTTGTTAAGAAACTCAAGGGGGGGCAGCGTATATCATTTCACACTCAAAGGTGGCATGTTCCCTCTTAGAACCACGAGCTTCCAAATCGGCCCAATTTTTTACCACAACATGTTAGTGCCATGACATGACACCATGCCAAGTTTCATGATTTCCAGGCAAGTTTCAGATTTACATGAATTTAAAATCAAAGTTTCTCGATGTTCTCGGCCGAGTCATGACGCCCAGATGTTTGAATTTCATTCTCATTTCTTCCATGGGAGCTAGAAATTCAACCAAGGACACACATGTGATTTTTCAACCCACTTTGGTGCACCGGAGCATGTGCATGCAATTCATATTTAGATTATGCGCATTAAAAGTCCAGAAACTCAATTAATGTATAAAAAGGCCAAATGAACCTAAAATAATTCCAAAATTTAACAGGGCACTCATATAGTTCTATGTTGCCTCTGTAAATAAAATCAGGGGGGAGGCAGCGTATATCGTTTCGCACACAAAGGTGACATGTTCCCTCTCAGAACCACGAGGCTTGTTGAGACAATCTCCGGTTTTGCAAGAGGCTTATACCAAAACTTATCCCAATTCAGCCAAAAATTATACGTATGAAAACAGGGTTTAGATTATCCCAAACATCTCGCTACCTAGACCAATAATGTACTATGATTTGAGTTCAACATAAAATGGATACAAATATTTGAATTGGATAGCGTATGGTACATGTAGTTCATAGTGAAATATGATTACTGCTATATGTATGTTTTTTGTTATCAAGATAATATTTAAATTATTGTATAACTTGACAACAATCGTATTCAAATAAGGAAAACTGATTCAAATTTAGTCCATATGGTAGACGACAATATATCTGTTCATATGGTGGAGTAAAATGTTCATATATGATGGAAGATCAAAATGTACGACTACATCAATTATAAACCGCAAGGTCACCTAACAATATATTCGAATTCAACATAACGTGGATTCAAAAATTGAAATTCGAGATCATGGCATGTGTAATCATATAAAAAGGGACATTACTCTTTCTTTGGTGGGAATTGATTTGTTTTTTGTTGTTGTTGAGGGAAGTGCGAATCAATTTGGTACTGTGCAGGGTAATCTTGTCCTCCCGATTTTTTTTTACATTTTTCTTGTAGTTTTTTCAATGGCATCTATAGCAATATAGTAAAAGGGGACACGACTCTCTTGTGTCTTGTATGAATTATTATTTTTACACGTTAGGTTTGTTCTGCCGAACAAGGAATCCGCACCTTGTTATCCTGAAATTTTCAAGCTCGAGTATCTTTTGTCTCACCTGCTTTGAAACTTCCGCTTCTTCAACCCGCGCCGTGCCTTGTTATCCCGAAATTTTCAAGCTCGATTATCTTTTGTCTCACCTGCTTTCAAACTCCCGCTTCTTCAACCCGCGCTGCGCCTTGTTATCCCGAAATTTGGACGTGCGCGAGAACTCCCTCCTCATCCGAAATCGCTCCCACAGCCCAGACACGCGAAATCCCCCTTCTACCCCTCAGACAGAAATGAAGCTCCACGTCGCGGTGTGAAAACCGGTGGAGGTACGCTGGTAACTTACCCTACATTTCGTACAAGCGCGTCCCTAAGCTTGGCTCCCCCTCCCCCTTCGCCCCCCATTCGTACACCGAGGCCGCCAAAACCTACGAAACCCCACGCTCCTCCGTTGGCCTCCCGACCGCCGCCCAGCCGGAGACTCTTCCCCGACTACGTCGTCCACCGCAACAGCTCGCCGTCCCTCATCCACCGCACCAGATGAGGATCCGTTGTCGATCTTGTCGTCCCGCCGGATCAGCCGCCCCGTCCTCCACCTCCAAGGAGCTGCCCCGACATTTGCCTCGTCTATCGCGCCACCTCAATCCTCATAGTGCCGTCTTGACCTGCCCCACCGGAACAGCAGCACCCTCACCAATTCCTTCGATGAAGTCGAGGCCAACTCGGCGCCACCAAGGAGGTTCTACACTCACCGCTGCATTTTATCTTTTATTCAATCTCACGGGGCTGCCGGTGCTCGATACCGAGCAGACATGGCGTGTCTCCATCGACGGCGCCGTCGCCGGCAACATCATCCACGGCGTCTCTCCCCCATGTCATTGCTTCCTCGGCGGCGACTTCCACAATGGCACTAGCTGCAGCTGCTCCGGCTCTCGCTCGCGTTGCGGCTCTGTTCTTGCTGACGGTCACGCTGCTGCACTGCTCCTGCTTTCGTTCGTGCTGCTGCTCTGCTCTTGCTCTCGCTTGCGCTGCTGCTGCTTCACGACCTCCGGCAGCTACAGGAGTTGCTGCTTTAGCACTCGCTCACGGTGCTATTGCACGACTTGCTCTCTGCTAGTGCGTTCCTTGCTCGAGCGTCTGCTGATTTAGATCACTGCTTCTCTGCTACTAGTGCTCGAACACCCTAAACATCTATTGCAATGCTCTGTTACTAGTTCAATCAGTTTTGACAGTAAAATTTAGTTTCAACTGTGAAGTTCATTTTCTTCAGTTAAGTTCAGAGTGAACAGTACTTACATCATCTGTCGGAGCGGCCGTGGAGCGGCTGATGCGTTTTACATCTAGCACTTTTTGGTGATGTATTTTACATCATCTATTGCAGATGATATTAGGGTCCCACTTCAGATTAACGTTGTCTGTCTTGTCATGCTTCAGCCTCGTCGCCGTACAGCTTAGCGGAGCTGCTCCAATGACGGAACCATCCATCACAGCGGAGCAGTACCCTCGGTGCCGTTTCCAGAGGCCTCGGATCTTCTTCCCCGCCTCCGACAGTCACACCAGCATCATCACCATCCTCCACGTCCAACTCAATGATGCTGAGGTCCACAAGGCTATGCCAAAGAGGTTGTACACTCGTTGCATCACTTTGTTTCTCCATTCCTCTGTTCTTCCAATTCATGTGAGCCAAACACCAGGGTTGACTGAAATCCTATGTTTCCAAATGCTCTGTTTTGCACGTGCATTCCTATACTATACATGTGTTTTTCCTGTCCCTGCGTTTATAGAATCCTCCAATTCTAAGGAGCCCTTACAGATTTACTTCATTTTCAGATAGGCATCAAAGAAAACTACGTGTTATGTCCTTCTCTGCCGTGTCGTCATCCACCCCACACGAGGTGCACCATCGACGAAGCGTTCACTGCAGCAGAGATCCCCTGCAAACTTCCTTTCGCCGCCTCGAGATCATCTTCCCGTTGCGGCAGCCACGCCTAACTGCATTACCATCATTGGTCGAGCAGATGAACACGAGGACTACACAGTTCTGAAGAGAGGTCGCGATCGTGTTTGCTTACGTTATACATCGGTTATTATTACCGCTACTTTATCGTTCAATCTTGAGTTTTGAATTTCCCATGGGTCTCATATCGAGCCAAACAACTAATAGTATCATCTACTATCTGGTTGATCTGGGGTCTTCTATGTAGTTCATGTTGGGTGGGCAACAAACAATAGATGATCCATTTTCTATCTTTTAAACTGAAGTATAATCTACACGCTATCATTAGTTTTGGATCCATCCACTCGTTTGCTACCATCAGTCTTGATTTTGCATGCACCCTTAGGCCTTACAAAATCTAACTATTTTTTATTATGCATGTCAGATATTGTACACAATCGTACTGAACATGTAGAGAAAAAGAGAAGACCGTTGCGTGCGAATATAATGTCATGCAGACGCCGCTCCATGGTGGCCGAAGTGCCCCGCCCCTCCTGCATTTTCAGATTGTATTCCAGAGGAAGATAACTGTTCAGATGGAGATTCAGAAGGAGCCGACCACGCCTGTTTACCACCTGAGGTGTTTGCTCTAACCTGTCATGCTGATGTTGGTCATATCATGCATATGGCGCCTTGCATTGCTTACATTATTCATCTTATATGTCATCAGCTTAGTTTAGATTTGCTTTGTGTGAATGCCACCTGTTTGGTTTCTATATCATACTCCCACCATTACTAAATATTTGTCTTTTTAGAGATTTCAACAAGTGATTACATACGGAACAAAATGAGTGAATCTACACTCTAAAATATGTCTATATACATCCGTATGTGGTAGTCCATTTGAAATCTCTAAAATGACAAATATTTAGGAATGGAGGGAGTATATGGGAATTATGCAATGCCATCTTCTTTAGCTAGGCATCATATACGTGAATCATGCAATGCCATCCTGTTTAGCCAGTCATCGTATATGTGAGCTGTAGCGTGCCATATTTTTTTTCCATAATGTATTCCATTTGTCAACAATGTTTATACATTCATCTACTCTTCCTGTGCATCAGCCATTTGAGTCAGTCATGGGAAAATCTGGAGTGAAAACAAGGTCTTCTGAGCAGTTAGTGCTACCTGTCGATGCAAATTTCTTCTTGATTCTGATAGCTCCTCGAGAGGAGGATCTAGAGAGATGACCAATGTATCCCCCCAAGGTGCATGCTCTAACTTGGCTAGTTTATATTGCTCATATCATGCATATGGTGTCTTGCATTGCCATACCATCTACTTAGATTAGACATGCTTTGTGTGAATGCCTCATGTTTGCTTTCTATATCAGATATGTGAATTATGCAATGCCATGTTTTTCAGCCAATTATCATATATGTGAATTATGCACCGCCATGGAGCCAGGCATCATATATGTGAATTATCTCATGCCATCTTTTTTTTCATTACGTATTATATTTGTCGACAATCTGTGTATATTGAACTACTCTTCATGTGTATCAGCCATTTGAGCCGGTTATGGAAAAATCTGGAGTGAAAACAAGGTCTTCAAAGCAGGCAATGGTACCTATTGAAGCATATATTTCGATGGTTACAGGGAGCTCCTCAGAGGAGGATTCAGAGACAGATGACCAGTCCTATATCCCACCTGAGGTGTATGCTCTAAGTTGCAATGTTTATATTTCTCATATGATGCATATGGTGTCTTGCATTGCTTAGTTTAGACATCATATGCACAATATTGAATTCTGTCTGCTTAGTTTAGAGATCATACATGCGAGTGCCAGCTGCTTAGTATATGAATCAATTATGTCAATTATATCATGCCATCCTGTATACTTAGACAACATGTATGTGAATTATTTCATCCCAACCTATTTTAGAAAGACATCATATAGTTTTTTCATGTCATCCTGTTTAGGTACTCATTATATGTTGAATTATGCCATTATATCCTGTTAAGTTATCCATCATATATCTGAAACTGTGTCATGCTATCCTATTTAGTTAGGCATCATATATGTGAAATTGTGTCATGCTGTCCTGTTTGGTTAGACAACATATATGTGAATTACCACATCTGTCTATCATACAATGTCTGTACGTTCAATTTCTTTTCTTGTTTATCACCCATTTGAATTAGAGGGGGTGATGGCAGTATCTAAGGGAGCAAAAACCTGTTCTTCACAAAAGACAGTGCTACCCGTAAGTGCAGATAGAACCATGGTTGTAATGGCCCACAAACTAGCCCCACCACACATAATCGAGACTCTTCCAGATTGCACACTTACATCGTTGTTCAGAGAACCAGCTACAACCCATCTAACTGCAACCCCAGCGGATATTAACCCACTTATAGTTGACAAAGCACCATGTCCACCATAGAGTACCCCCACATGAGCAGTTTGTAAAGCTACTGCAGTGCCCAAAGCACGAAGACCACCACAGCTAACCCAAACTCCACGTTTAAAGCAGAAGAGCAACTGTTCTCAGGTCAGTTTCCGTAGCTATGGTCCATACTCCTTTGCTGTTGCATCACTGTATTTACTCATACCAACTACTTTCAAATTTGAAGGATCCAATTGAAACTCCAATGATGCAACACGTATGTTTTAAACCTATTTCTTTAACTGGATTGTTGTTCTAACTTCTTGCTCTATGTTTATTTAAGTTTAAGTTGTATAAACAGTGATGTTCTCATGTGATGCATATTACAAGTGCTGCCAATGCTGTGTAGTTTCTCACACTTATATTCTCTCTATGCTGCTGTGTCTTAAAAATATATGAGTTGAACTGTGCCTATCTTGATTAGGGAACATAAACTAGATTGATATGGACAATACAGTGACCATAGTACATAGATATATGTTTGTTACATGCTGTTATCATGTCCACCTTACTATTGAACCGGTTTACCAAAATGAGTTTCATATACTACAAGCTAAACATGTGACGTGTCTGCTTGTTTCTCTTGTAGTATGCAAACAGAATATTGGAGAAGAGCACCCCACTATGCAATGGTAGAGAAAGTAATGCAGATAAGGTTGAAGATAGTGAGACAAACCTGTTGGTCTGCAAGAAAGGTGATAAAAATGATCTTGTAGAAGTGAGAAAACCCCACAGTCCTGCGTTGATGTAGTGTTAGATTCTTGGCGATCACCGGCACAAGCTCTTCGAACTCGCTGCTGAATCACTTGACTTCTTCAGCCTCAGCTACAAGTGAAAGGCATCGATCACCGTCTTTGCGGCAAGAAGCCAAGGACCGAGGAAGTCCCTGAGAATTCAGATGTGTACTTTCTTGTGCAACGACAAGTGTTGCAGGATTTAAGCGCCAAACAAGAGAATGTTAATAAGCTTGCTAAGCATCTTGCCCGACATTATGGGTACCAGGATATTGTTTCTTGAACTCTTCGAAGTGGTTTCAGTTCGGACTTGTTTTGTCTTGGCGTTTATATGTCGCTTTGTTCCCTATATTTGCACCGGTGGCGAACTTTGATGCCCAAAGGATGTAATATGTAATAGCCGTGATAGCCTAGCATAAGTTGCTTGCTTATTTATTTCCTTGTTGTCTTGTTTATTTGTTTGCTTGTAGTCAGTGCAGTTCTTTTTCTGCGGTTTGCTAGTGGCTGCAATAACCTATTTTTTAAAACTAGGCCACAATAACCATGGGCTAATATTTACAGTAGTGACACTGGGCCTCCTACGGGCCGTAGAAATAATGGGCCTTCTACGGGCCGTAGAAACAGTAGGCCTTCTATGGGCCGTAGAAACAATGTGCCTTCTACGGGCCGTAGAAACAATGGGCCTTCTACGGGCCGTATCATCAATGGGCCTTATACGGGCCGTATGATCGATTGGCCAAACATGGGCCAATAACAGGCTGCATTATGGCCGTAAATGGGCTGGAGATGGAATCGTCCGTTCATGGGCCGACCATAACGGGCCATCGTTAATAGGCCGTATTTGATGGCGATATGAAAACGGCCCAACGTATTAACGGACCACAAACGGGCCGACTGTAACCACGGGCTGAATTTGGCCCACAAGAAGAAAATGACAGTAACGGGCCGTAAGTAAACGAATGCAGGAAATGAGCCCAAGAATAAATTTGCTCTGAGAAGGCCGAAAGATAACATGGGCTGGAAACGGCCCAACGGAATAATGGGCCGTTAATGGGTATAAAGTGATACCTTTGTTCATTACGGGCCGCCACCACGGGCCGTTAATGGGTGTAAAGTGATACACTATTCATTACGGGCCGTTTCACGGGGCCGTTAATAGGCCAAGAGTTACATAGGGCCTCATATGGGCGAAAGACATCATGGGCCATACATGGGCCGAAGTGAAAACGGATGGAATCATATTGGATGGCCCGATGACGCTCATCGGGCCTAATTCGGATAGGGCTGCGGGCCTTGGGTTAGCGGGTGTAAATGGGCTATATCTGAGCAGCCGCTTAACGAAGTTTCCATGGGCCGCCCGCCACCTTTTGACCAAGTCAAACGAGCGGCCTTTTCACGAGAATGGGCCTCTGTTGGGCGTGCCACGTGTCGACGTATCATAGGCGCCTATCTGACCCACTGACGAGCTGACACATGTCTCGTCCGGCCTATAAGAATTTTACACGTGGAAATTTCCCATTGGTCGGGGCTGTTAATGGGTTATCGGATCCAAAACCCGACCCGATAGCTTAACGGCGTTCCGTTACGGTGGATGCCACGTGTCGGTCACCCTTGACGAAAGCACTTCTGTGACGCGTGATTTATCGTCATGGAAGTGGACACTTCCGTGATCATAATTTTTGTAATGTCATGGAACACTTCTACGATAGCACAGGTATGACTTTCTTGATTCTGTCATAAATTTGTCATGGATGTACATGCATGACAAAAAACGCGACCTACTGTGACAAACATATATCATCACGGAAGTGTATTTTTTTGTAGTGTGGGCGTCTCCGCTTCCCCACGCTGCCTCGGCAACTGCCCGACATAACGAGTCCCTGCTGCATGCAAGTAAAAATCATCATTACCTGTGATCGTGGGGGGTGCTGGTTGGCCTTCTCCTGCTATAAATGGGGAGGGGGCTGAGCCCCCGTCGCCCATCTCTTCCCATTCTTCTCACTTCTCTCCCTTTGCTCCATTGCTAGTAGTGACACCAATGGCGCCACCGAAGAGGTTTTCCACCGCGGAGAAGGGGAAGGCCCGTCAGGAGGGGCCCGGCTCACCGGTGCCCAAGCGTGGACGAGACCGTCCCATAAACGCATGCGAACAACCATGGCCCCCGTGAGCAGCGGCGATCTGGCGGCGCATGGTGGGGGTCGCCCTGGTCATGGCAGCCCGGTCGGTGAAGAGTGACGTGCCGTGGTCGCGCAGCCTCCTCGGCCACGCTTCCACTCGGCGGAGGTGCTGCCGGAGTTCGTCGTCGTGTCGAAAAACCCGGCCGGCAACTGGCTTCAGCTCCCGCGCTTCTTTGCCGACGAGCTACCGGCCGTCGGTCCAGGCGGGCTCTGGCTGCAGGTGGACGGCTGCTGTAGCAGGGCTTCCTGGGTCACGGTTGAGGTCTCCGTCGAGGGCAACATAGCCCTGGCTCACGGCTGGCGAGCGTTTACTGCCACGAGGCACGGCAGGCGGTGCACCCTCCACTTCAAGTACGACGGCGACGCGACCCTCTACGTGAGGGTGTTCGGGGGAGACGGTCGCCGCGCCGGGTGCTGCCCCAAGATCAACGACGGCGACGAGGTGCTCGGTCTTGGCGATGGTCGTGACGAGGATGAAGGCGAGCCCGCCCCTGGTGCCGACCGCATCTCGTCCAGCTACGGCGGCTCTTCCTCCGGCGATAGCTCTAGCAGCGGTGGCTATGACTAGCCGCCACGCTGCTGCGCTCGCTTCGAAGGTGGCAGCGGGTCGTCTCGCCGCCGCGCCCCAGTGAAGCGCGAGGAAGGATCCGGCTAAGCTCGGGAGAGCGTCATGGCCCCGTCCCCGCAAACTACCGCAGGGGCACGCGCCGCTTTTGTTTCATTCTTCTTTTCCTTCCTGCATTGAGAGAGACAAGTATGGGGCTCCGTGGGGGTGCACAACAACTATGATTCCCAAATAGTTATCTGTATTTACTATTCCCGCGCCGTGTTGCGACATCCATGCTTTATATAGGTACGTAGGAAAAAGTTAGCTTGGCGCGCTTGAAGCGGTTCTCAGTACCTGGTAAGGAGGAACTGCAAAATTTGTTAGGAGATCGAAGCCTTGGTCACCAGCGCCGCTGGCCATGGCCCAGCGCTTCGTATCGCGGCACCCGTGGGGCACGGATTGAGAGAGGTGCGCCAGCTTGCAGGCTCGAACGAGGGTGCCTCGCGAAAAGCAGAAGAAGGAAGCTCACGGGGGTAGCCCCCTCGCGAGGGACGCGGGAGAGAGTACCGGCTGGCCAAAGAAACAAAGTCAGAAACAAAGGTAGAAAGCGACAGGTCAAGACTAGCAAGAGACACCAGAAAGCAAATTTCAATTAAAGAGGGGTGAGCTAACTTTGGAAGGGAAATGAAAAGCCCATCCGACACCTAGTCTAGTCTTCATGTCTTCTCACCAGCGCGGAGCTAAGTGCTTCCACTAGGACGTGGGAGGGAGCCCCCGAGGCCCAAGGGCGGCACTCCTGAGACTCCGGGGCGTGTACAGCCCCACTCATTATTACGTGAGAGTGTCACGAGCGTAGACCTTCACAGGCACTGGGCCTTCTTTACAGGCGCTGGGCCTTTCTTCATGGATAGAACTTCCGGAGGTGCTGGATGTTCGTTCCGGATGGGTACCCCGTCCTGCATCTCCAGGCGCGCGGAGCCAGGCCTGGAGACATGGACGACCTTGAACGGGCCCTCCCACATGGGTGAAAGCTTATGCAGCCCTTCCCTGGAGAGCACCCACCTCAGGACGAGGTCACCCACCTCGAGTGTCCTAGAGTGGACGCTGCGGCAGTGGTACCGCCACCGCGCCTGCTGGTATCTTGCCGCCCATAGCGCGGCTTCCCGGCGACGTTCCTCCCCCAGCACGAGGTCCATCCCCCGCCTGGCGTCCTGCTGCATTTCATCGAATGCCAGGACCCGTGCGGAGCGATGTCTGACCTCGTGAGGGAGAACTACTTCTGCTCCGTAGACGAGGAAGAATGGGGTCTCGCCCGTCGGCTTGGTGGCGGTGGTGCGGATGGACCACAACACGGACTGGAGCTCGTCGTGCCAGCCCCTGCAGCAGGCCTCGAGCTTCTTCTTGAAGGTCCTGGTCTTGAGGCCTCTTAGGACCTCCGCGTTGGCGCGTTCAGCCTGACCATTGCTCCTGGGGTGCACCACCGAAGCATAGCAGATCTGCGTTCCAAGGTTAGCACAATATGTCTTGAAGAGAATACTAGTGAATTGCGAGCCATTATCGGTGATGATGCGGTAGGGGACCCCGAAACGGCTCACGAGACCCTTGATGAACTTGACCGCGGAGCTAGCTGGGATGGTGCGGAAGACTTCTACCTCCGCCAACTTGGTGAACTTGTCGATGGCGATGTAGAGGTAGCGATAGCACCCGGACGCTCGAGGGAATGGGCCCAAGATATCCAGCCCCTAGACCGCGAATGGCCATGAGAGTGGGATGGTCTGGAGGCCGTGAGCCGGCTGATGAATCTGCTTGGCATGGAACTGGCAGGCCTCCCAGGACCTCACCAACTCGGTCGCGTCGTTGAGCGTCGTGGGCCAGTAGAATCCACTGCGAAACACCTTGCCGACGAGGGTCCGTGACGACGAATGGTGCCCGCAGTCCCCTCCATGTATGTCGTCCAACAGCTCTCTTCCTTGCTCCCTGGAGATGCAACGCAGGGAAACATCATTTGGCCGCTTCCTGTATAACTCACCGTCCCGGATGTAGTATGGCGTGGCTTGTCGGGCCACACGCTCCATGTCCTCCTCCTCTTCCGGCAGCGTCCCTTGCGTCAGATATTCCTTGAATTCCTTGATCCAGCACCCCTCCTGAGGTTCGAGCGCTAAGAGCAAGCGCGCTCCCGAGGTCGGGCCGCAGGCCGGGGCTCCTGACACTACAAAAAAAGACACATCCGTGACATTTTGGGCCGAACGAATTTTTTTTCTGTCATACATATGACACTTCTATGACAATAATTGTGACAAATCCGGTATCATCATAGATGTGGTGGCTCCTACTTCTATGACAAAAATCATGACGAAAATGGGCTTTTCGTCACAGGCGGGCGGAGGCGCAGCTGCATGACATTCTTTGGGCCGTCCATGACGGAAAAAACCGTGGTAGAAGCGAGGCGAGGAAAATTTTGGCGAGTTCCCGGTTACGGTGGGTGGTCGGGGCGAGCGATGTGTTTCTCTCGTACCCGTGCTGCGGCGTGTGCGAGGTGTTGGCTCTAACTGAACCCGAGCAAGGCGTTGGGCTCTAACTAAACCCGGCGATTGCCCGCTGCGAACTCGCGTTCTTGAACCCGAAGCGATCGATCGATGGCTGTCAAGCTGAACCCGATCGGCGATTCGCCCGTTCTTCTTTATATCGAAGCCGATCGATGCTGCCTCGGGATGAGCAGTGAGTGTTGCGGGGGTTTGGATGAGCGATGGCGGTGGCGTTGCCTCTGGATGAATAGGACCCCGTGGTGTGGTGGAGGGCTGGATGAACAATAGAAGGTGGCGGGGTGCCCGTGGAGGGGTGGTTGAACAGGACCCTCTGGTGTGGAGGGCTGGATGAATAGTAGACGGTGGAGGGGTGCCCATGGAGGGGTGGTTGAACAGGACCGCATGGTGTGGAGGGCCGGATGAACAGTAGACGATGGAGGGGTGCCCGTGGAGGGGTGGTTGAACAGGACCCGTGGTGTGGAGGGCGGATGAGCAGATGAGCGATGGAGGGGTGCCCGTGGAGGGTGGTTGAGCGATGGCGGTGGAGTAGCGTGCGGTGGAGGCTGGATTAGCGAGGAGCCCATGGAGGTGGAGGAGGTCGGCGGTAGCCCGTGGAGGCTCGAGGAGGTCGATGGTGGAGATGAACAATATCCTGTGGAGTCCGTTTTGTGACGCCACACCCCTCCGATGAACAGGACCCCGTTTGACCGTAGGAGGTCCGTTTAAATCCGTTTCTGCGATGCCACACCTCCCAATCAACAGGACCCCGTTTGACCATAGGAGGTCCGTTTCGTCCATTTTGATGCGACACACCCTCCCGATCAACAGGACCCTGTTTGTTGTGGGAGATCCGTTTCCTCTGTTTTCGCGATGCGCCGGACCCCTCCGATCAACGGGACCCGTTCGAGCGTAGGAGGTCCGTTTCCTCTGTTGTCGCGATACGCGGGCCTCGTTCCATTGCTGTTCCGTCCGAGCCCTCCCGATGAACCGACCACACATTCCGTTCCGACCCAGCGGTTCGCTCCCGTGTTCGTTGCCACCCAATGAACACGGCGTATTCGTTGCCTCCCCATGAACACGAAGCATTCCGTTGCCTCCCCATGAACACGACGACGACACTGTTTCTCAGTTCCGACCCAGCCATTTCAAGAGCCCTCGCCGTGCGTTGTCGCGCCGAGTAGGCCTTGAGACCCGCCCGTATGTACACATACGTGGCTGTATTTTCTTTCTTGCACCACGCGGCTGCGTACATGTACATGCTATGTGCGCCTCTACTACGACTGCGTCGCGCCGCTACATCCATCGGTATATATATGCGTACCGTTCGCGACCAGAATGACAACGCTTCGTGCGCTTAGACCAGGTGGGTCCCGACCGCCGCACTTCCTTGCGTGCGAAGATGTGGCTGGTGGGTCCCGGCGGTCGGGGAATCGTTTTGTTTTGTTTTGCCCGGATGCACTTCCTTGCGTGCGAAGGTGTAGCTGGTGGGTCCCAGCCGATCGAGAAATGTTTTTCACGAAATCGGTGGCCCGTCCGGTGGGTCCCCATGTCGGTGGAGGAATAATTATTTTGCACGTAATAAGGAGGCACTTCCTTGCTGCGGCCGTGGACCCAGCTATAAGCCTCTCCGTCACATCCCATGTCCGATGGAAGCCGTTCCTTGACCACGTTGACCACGCCACGCCGAGAGCACCGAGGCGGTGGGCGGCAGCGAGGCTTAAGAGGGGGACGACGCGGAGCCGGGGAAGACCCGGCAGTGGATGCCCACGCATAGAGGAGTACGAGGGTTCGCTGGTTCACTGCGGTGTGAGGCTGCCGTCGCCGCAGAATAACAAGGGGTGTGGGTGAGTAGAGGGATGGCACGGCCAGCGGTGGGAGTAGAAGAGGCGGTGAGGCCTCCGCATCATCCTGCCGACCACACGGGAGGCGAGGAGCACGAGGCACGGTGGCTGGTTTGGGCTCTTTGGAGCAAGAAGACCAGAGGTTGAAGAAGCACTATGGTCGTTGGATGGACATCATCTGATGCTGGAGCTATAATCGTGCATATTGACTAAGTTGACAAAGCCCTCCGTCCCGTCAACTTAGTAGGCCCCAAGTCGATCTGCCACTATCTTTGGGTCCCAGCTAACGGGGAGTATTCATTTTTTTGTGCGTAATAAGGAGGCACTTCCTTGCATGTGAAGATATAGCTGGTGGGTCCTAGCTGTCAGCGGCAGTAATGTTTTTTTCGTGAAATACAGAGGCCCTTTCGGTGGGTCCCTGATGTCAGGTGGAGGAATCATTATTTTGCGCATAATAAGGAGGCATTTCCTTGCATGCGGTCGTGTACCCAGCTGTCGCCCTCTCCACGTACAGTCCACTTCAGATGCATGTCGGTCGTTGACCATGTTGACCAGGCCGCACCGAGAGCACCAGGGCGGTGGACGATGGTGATACCTAGGAAGGGAACGACACAGAGGCAGGGAAGACTCGGCAATTGTTTCTCACGCAAAGGGGAGTCTGTTGTCTGAGGGTTTCTTGGTTCGTCTGCCGTCGCGGAGAATAACAACAGTGTGGGTGTGTAGAGGATGGCTAGGCCAGCGATGGGAATGCAGTGGGGCGGTGAGGCCTGCTGGCAGCAGAGCCGGCCATGGGAGGAGGGAAGCGAGCAGTCCCTTGGCGTTTGTTTGAGCGGCTGGAGCAGGAAGAGCAGAGATTGAAGAAGCACGACGGCTTTTGGGTGCCCATCCAACAGTCACTGCTTGTGCGTCAACCTTTTTTTAGGAAAGCCTCAAATCTGTGGAAAACAGTATACAGCCCATCTACCATTATTTCTAATAATTTACAGCCCATTTGCTAATTAAGGTTTTTTTGGAGCCCATATTCTTTTTGTTAGCATTACAGCCCATATTGTGGCCACGGTTAAAAAATTATACGAAATTTTGCATATTTCTGTGCGGTCTGAACTGTTTTTAATCCAGAAATTTCGACTCACGTTCAAACTGATTTTAAAAATAAATGTATGTCAATATAAAATCCAACAAATTCTAAAAATTAATATAATTTAAAATCTCGAAATGAAAAAAAATATATTTGAAACTAATTGCCGGTTTGATGTGTTTTAAAAATGTACAACCCATTTCTCATTACTGATGGGCCATTTTATCGGCCAGCCGAATGAAAGCTCTCCTCGTCTTGAAAGATTTGCAGCCCAACAGGCTTGACAAAGCGACTTACTTGGCAAATCAAAAAAAAAACTAGGCTGTGGCCATGGAACCAGCTGTCAGCCTCTCCACGTACAGTACTCTTCCGATGGAATGTCATTGACCACGTTGACCACGCCGCGCCGAGAGCACCAAGGCGGTGGATGACGGCGAGGCCTAGGAAGGGGATGACGCGGAGCCGGGGAAGACGTTGCAGTGGATTCCCATGCGGAGAGGAGTATGAGGGTTCACTGGTTCGGCTGCGGTGTGAGGCTGCCGTCACCGTAGGGCATGGCTAGAGGCGAGAGTAGTAGGGGGAGATGAGGCCTCAACGGCAGCACAGCCCGCTTTGGAGGCGGAGCAGCGGTCTCCCGGCACTGGTTTGGCGCTGGTGCAAGAAGAGCAGCGATTGAAGAAGGAGCAGGACCGTTCGATTCAAATCCAGCGGTTCTGCTGCTAGAATCATTGTTGACTAAGTTGACAAGCCTGCGTGCACGCGTCAACAAGTGGACCCAAATATCGACCTCTCCACGTCAAAGTACTCTTCCGATGGAAGTCGGTCGTTGACCACATTGACCACGCCACGCCGAGAGAACCACGGCGGTGGACGGCGCGAGCCTAGGAAGGGGCGACGCGAGCCGGGAAGACAGCGGCGGTGGATGCCCACGCGGAGAGGAGTACGAGGGTTCACTGGTTTGGCTGCGGTGTGAGGCTGCCGTCACCGCAGAATAACAGTGGTAGTGGGTGAGTGGAGGGATGGCCTGGCCAGCGATGGGAGTAGTATGGGGACGGTGAGGCCTCCACGGCAGCACAGCCGGCCACGGGAGGCAGGAGCATGCGGCACGACCGATGCTGCTTTTGGCGGCTGGGGCAAGAAGACCAGAGGTTGAAGAAGCACTACGGCCGTTGGATGGACATCGTTGACCACGCCGTCTTTGAGAGCACCGAGGCGATGGGCGACGGGAAGGCCTACCAAGGGAGCGACACGGGCCGGGAAGACACGGCGTGGCTGCCTGCGATGGAAATCTGAGGTTGGCTGATACGGTGCCGCGCGCCGAAAATAACGGGAGGTGTGGGTGAGTAGAGGATAGACAGGCCAGGGATGCGAGTATGATGGGGCTGTAAGGCCTGCCAGCAACCTTTACCGCCGCCACGGAGGCGGGAGCAGGCGGTTCCGGCAGGCGCTGGTTTGGTATTTGGGGCAGGAAGATCAGAGACTAAAGAAGCACGAGTGCCATTAGATTGACATCTAATGGTCTAACGCTGGTAGAGTCGATGTTGACTAAGTTTCTTTTTTGAGAAACCTTGTGTGCGCATGAACTTAGTAGGCCCACAAGCCAGCCTCCAAATCTGTGGCAGACAACATAAAGCCCATTTGCTATTTTTCATAATTTGCAGACCATTTGCTAATTCTTAAGTAATTTATTACAGCCCATTTTTTGCCCAGGACCACGGTCAAAAAGTTCAACCTTATTTTGCATCTTTCGGTGGAGTCCGAACTGTTGTAATCCCGAAATGATAAACATTTTTTAAGAACTTATTGATTTGCCAAAAAAATCGTTTTGTTTTTGTAAGCAAATAAGACATGGGACAATTGAGTTGGTTTAAGGGAAAATCAGTGGTAAAAAGATCAGCGCTGGGTGGGAAAAAACAACAAAAATAAGGATGTAAATATGAAAAGGGAATTTTATGTGTTTTCAATATAATGATACGTGTATATGAACTAGTAAAACTATAGGTAGAGATTAGAAAACGGATGTAGGACATGCGTTTCAAGAGGAAAATAGAACTGGGTTGTGTGTTTGATTCAGTAAAAAAAACTACCTGCGGATGTTGTAAGAGAAAATATAACTAATCTTTGGCGGACGGAGGCGATAGATACCTCTGGATCTTTGTGCCCGTTGTCGTCATGGGCTGGGCTGTTAAAAACAAAACCAACCTGGGCAGTCTACAGTCAATTGAAACTTGCTCGACCTCAAAAACAATATCGTGCTCAATAACCGAGAGAAATCTGCAAGCACAGGTCGATAAGCGGGATGCAGCAAGGATATTGTTTTTATCGTGATAATAAGTGCATGCACTTGTTTCAAAAAATTGGAGAACTGGAATTCAACGGCGGGTGCTTATGCTACCCATCAAATAAAAATCAGGTGCCTGAAAATTCGTTTGAAACAAATGATTGACTTTATATCACGTCGACCCTCGGCATGATGGTTGGAAGCAAATGCAAGTTCATACCAAAAGATCGTTAACAACAATACCAACTTGCGAGGCGACAAGGTAGTACAACTACCAATACCAAACTAACTTATAATCTTTTTACTCCTGGCCCTAGTGTTAAATCGGTAGAAAATCTTGCGAGAGGACCAGCTCCGCTCCTTCTCTTGCTCCGGGTCCCGATGTGATGCTGGTGCATCACCCGATTAGTCCTCTGCTGGTGAAGTTCTTGTTGGTGTGCAGCACTGAACCTTTGCTGCTCGTTGCCGGTTTGGGTTCCGCGGACCCTCTAGGTTCGAACTACAGGGGTGCACGGAGATCTCACCTCCAACCTACCTACACCTCGTCGCCTCGCAAGGATCTAAACTACACAAAGAGCAACACAAGGGACACAAGGTTTATACTGGTTCGGGCCACCATTGTGGTGTAATACCCTACTCCAGTGTGTGGTGTGGTGGATTGCCTCTGGGGCTGATGATGAACAGTACAAGGAAGAACAGCCTCGCGAGGGTCTCTTCTTGGCCGGTGCGACAAACTGCTACGGGAATTCAGTCGCTTCTCTCTCTCTCTCTCTCTCTCTCTCTCTCTCTCTCTCTCTCTCTCTCTCTCTCTCTCTCTCTCGTTGCCTCTCTCTTTCTCCTTTCAGGATCGATCTCTAGCTGCCTCTACCCTGTGGGTGGCTAGTCCTATTTATAGGCAGAGGCCCTGGGCCTCTTCCCAAATATTGAGCGGGAAGGGCGCCAACAATTGGCCATTTTGAAGGGAACATCTAGTACACTTATCTCGACTAAAGTCGGTCGTCAGCCGCCAAAGACTCGGCGGTGGCCTTGCTTGGGCTCCACGATGACCTCCTTCCTGCCGTTGTGTTGATCTTGGTCTTGTTGCCTTTGAAATGGTTGCCTTTGCTTGATGCTCTTGGCCTGCGCTTGCCTCCTTTGCACCAAAGAGGAAATGAGGACATCTTGCGGATGGCGCCCACCGGCGCCCTTGGTGCGTCATGGCTTGCGTCATGGGCACCTCGTGAGGTACCCCACCTTGATCTCTCCGCCTCCTCGCGATCTAGCCCGACGAGGCCGTGCCTGAGGAAGCTTCCTGTCGTCCGCACCGCGAGGCTTGGCCCCTCGCGAGGGTATTGAGCTTATGCTGATGAAGATGGGCCGTACTAGGCCACCCCTTGAGCAACACCGCAGGCCGCAGGCAGGCAAGTCTGGGTACCCCCGTTCCCAGAACGCCGACACACATCTGCCGTCCGTTGACCATCACCGGCAAGGTATTGCCGGTCTTGTGCCACATCGCGTGCATGCCGCACTCCGACTGTATCTTGCGACGCGTCCACGTGCCCCTTTTGAATGCCCTAGAATTGCGCTGGAAGAAATGCTTCCTTAGGCCACTCAGTGTGATACCTGCAGTATTGTATGTCGAATTTCAGGTTCCGGCAGACCCTCTAGGTTCGAACTCTGGGGTGCACGCGGAGATCGCACCTGCAACCTACCTACACCTCGTCGCCTTGCAAGGATCTAAACTACACAAAGAGCAACACAATGGACACAAGGTTTATACTGGTTCGGGCCACCATTGTGGTGTAATACCCTACTCCAGTGTGTGGTGTGGTGGATTGCCTCAGGGGGCTGATGATGAACAGTACAAGGGGGAACAACCTCCCGAGGGTCTGTTCTTGGCCGGTGCGACGAACTGGTAGGGGGAGTTCAGTCGTCTCTCTCTCTCTCTCTCTCTCTCTCTCTCTCTCTCTCTCTCTCTCTCTCTCTCTCTCTCTCTCTCTCTCTCGTTGCCTCTCTCTTTCTCCTTTCAGGATCGATCTCTAGCTGCCTCTACCCTATGGGTGGCTAGTCCTATTTATAGGAAGAGGCCCTGGGCCTCTTCCCAAATATTGAGCGGGAAGGGCGCCAACAATTGACCATTTTGAAGGGGAACATCTAGTACACTTTCCTGACTAAAGTCGGTCCTCGCACCAAAGACTCGACGGTGGCCTTGGCTTGGGCTCCGCGATGACCTCCTTCCTGCCGTTGTGTTGGTCTTGGTCTTGTTGCACGAAATGGTTGCCTTTGCTTGATGCTCTCGCCTGCGCTTGCCTCCTTTGCACCAAAGAGGAAATGAGGACATGCTGGCTGGCGCCCGCTGGCGCCTTGGTCATCATGGCTTGCGTCATGGGCACCTCGCGAGGTACCCCGCCTTGATCTCTCCGCCTCCTCGGGCCAGCCTGACGAGGCCGTGCACGAGAAGCTTCTTGTCGTCCGCCCCACGAGGCTTGGCCTCGCGAGGTCTTGAGCTTGTCTTGATGAAGATGGGCCATCTTGGGCCACCCCTTGAGCCACGCCCTTGAGCCGCGAGTGAACAAGTCCAGGTACCCCGTTCCCGAGACGCCGACAGTAGCCCCTCGGCCCAAAACACGCTGGACTTAGCTTAGTAGAGAAGCGAAGGGGCGAGAGTGAAGCGCCGCGGGACCTAACAGCCTGCGGCCTTGGGCGTCGCGTGGCGATTGATTGGACGTGGGCGTCTCCACTTCCCCACGATGCCTCGGCAACTACACAAATTGACGAGTCCCTGCATGCAAAGCGGGTCATGATTACCTGTGATCGTGGAGGTCAACGGTTGCTTTCCCCGGCTATAAGTACGGAACAGTGCGTGCCCTTCCAGTCCATCTCTTATTGCTTCTCCTTCTTCTCCATGGCTCCGCCGAAGAGGTTCTCGGCCGCGGAGAAAGGAAAGGCCCGCCAGGTGGAGCCTGACTCTCCCCGGCCAAGCGCGGTCGAGGCCGTCCTCGCAAGTACCCTGTGGCTCCCGTAGCGGCATCTCGCGGCCGTGGAGGCGATCTCCCGCGCGGAAATGGGCGTCAGGCTGTTGATGGGGGCGCGCTACAGCCGCACGACCTCCTAGGCCGCACTTCCACTCGGCAGAGGTGCTGCCGGAGTTTCTCGTGTGGTCGGTGGAGCCGACCAGCACCTGGCTCCAGCTTCCCCGCTTCCTTTTAGGTGAACTTCCGGCGGCGCCCAGGCGGCCTCACGCTCCAGGCGGACGGTTGCTGCAGCGGGCCTCCTGGCTTCACTGGAGGTCTTCGCCCTTTGGGGCGTGGCCCCGACCCGCGGTGGCAAGCGTTTGCCAGCGTGTGGTCTGCGGCGGTGCACCTGCACTTCAAGTTAGACGGCGATGCCACCTCTATGTGAGGTGTTAGGGAAAACGGTCGCCGCTGGGGGTGCTGCCCCTAGGGCGGCGACAGCGATCGCTGAGCCTAGCCCCGGCGACGATCGGGATGAAGATGACAGCGCGCACGTGGTCGGCGGTGCTCGGGGCTCGTCGAGCTTCGACGACTCTTCTTCGGACAGCGGCTCCTCCAGCGGTGGCCGCGACCAGCCTCCGTGCCGTCGCGTCCGCTTGGGGAAATGGTAGCGGTCTGCCGCCGTCGCGCCTCGGTGAAGCGAGAGGAGTCCGCTGAGCTCGAGGCAGTTCGATCGCCGCCATGCGAGTTGGTGTCAAGCAAGCTGCGCCTATTTTGTTATTTTCATTTTCCTGCGCAAAGAGACAGTAGTGTAGGGCCCCGCGGGGGCGTGCTTGGACTATTGTTGTTAATTATCGTACTGCTTCCGCTATTTCCGTATTAAACCTTCATGCCACACGCTGCCAGTAAAATTACTTAGCTTGGGGCGACACAGCGGTCTTAGCCTCCCGAGGCCGAGGCCTGCGCCGAATGCTTCATGCCCTGCAAAGATTAGCCGGAGAGGTAGCCGGCCTCGGTTGTGGAGGCAACCGACCCAGGTCTGTGTTGGCGTCCACGGTGCCCGTGGGGCGCGGATGGAGGGTGCTCCGTAGTGGACCCGTTAGGGAAGCCTCAAACAATAGGGGTAGAAAACACTTTCGAGGTGCCCGAGTTGCTCCCTCGCGAGACTTCGAGAGAAATCGAGGCGGGAGCAAAGAAGGCAAAGAATCACAAGCCAAAGGCAGCAACAACTTCAATAAAACTTCAAATGGGAATGAACAAGCCAACTGCAGAAAGCAAATGAAAAAGCAGCGTCCGGCACCTAATCTAGTCTTTGACATCTTCTCACCATCAGCGGAGCTAAGTGCTGCCATCTTTGGGCGTGGGAGGGAGCCCTGGGCTGAGGCGGCGCTCCGAGACTTGAGGCGTGTACAGCCCCAACTCATTATTACGTGAGAGTGTCACGGGCGGCGAGCTTCACAGGCATTGGCCTTCTTCACAGGCTCCGGGCCTTTCTTGGGGAAGCGGACTTCACAGGCGTTGGCCTTCTTCATAGGCTCCGGGCCTTTCTCAGAAAGATAAGCTTCATAGGCGTTTGCCTTCTTCACAGGCTCTGGACCTTTTCCAAAATGCAACAACTTCACAGGCATTCGCCTTCTTCACAGGCACCGGGCCTTTCCCAGAAAGATAAGCTTCACAGGCGTTTGCCTTCTTCACGAGCTCTGGACCTTTTCCAAAACATAACAACTTCACGGCATTCGCCTTGTTCACGAGCACGGGCCTTTCCTGAAAGATAAGCTTCACAGGCGTTTGCCTTCTTCACAGGCGCCGGGCCTTTTTAGGGGTAAAACTTGCGGAGGTGCTGGATGTTCCACAGCGTTACGGGCGGGCACCCCTCCCGAGTCTCCAAGCGCAGCGAGCCGGGCACTGAAACATGAACAACCTTGAGCGGGCCCTCCCACATGGAGAGAGCTTATGCAGTCCCTCCCCGGAAGAACTCGTCTAAGCACGAGGTCCCCTACCTCAAGAGTTCTGGGGCGAATGTTGCGGCAGTGGTATCACCGCAGTGCTTGTTGGTACCTCGCTGCTCGTAGTGTGGCTTCTCGACGATGCTCCTCCCCCAGCACGAGGTACGTCCCTCGCATGGCGTCCTGCTGCGCCTCGTCGAACGCCAGGACCCGTGCGGAACAACGTCTGACCTCGTGAGGGAGGACCGCTTCAGCTCCATAGGCCAGGAAAAACGGGGTCTCGCCAGTCGGCTTGGTCGCGGTCGTGCAGATGGACCACAACACAGACTGAAGCTCATCATACCAGCCCCTGCCGCAGGCCTCCAGCTTCTTCTTGAAGGTCCTGGTTTTGAGGCCCCTCAGGACCTCTGCGTTGGCCCGCTCGGCCTGACCGTTGCTCCGTGGGTGCGCTACCGAAGCATAGCATGCCTGCGTCCCAAGGTTAGCACAGTATATTTTGAAGAGGTTACTGGTGAACTGCGAACCGTTGTCGGTGATGATGCGGTTCGGCACCCCGAACCGGCTCACGATGCCCTTGATGACTTGACCGCAGAACCTGCGGGGATGGTGCAGATGGCTTCCACTTCAGTCGACTTGGTGAAATTGTCCACCGCGACGTAGAGGTAGCGATAACCTCCCGGCGCCTTAGGGAACGGGCCCAGGATATCCAGCCCCCAGACTGCGAACGGCCACGAGAGGTATAGTTTGCAGACCTCCCGCCGGCTGATGGATCTGCTTGGCATGGAATTGGCAGGCCTCGCAAGCCTTCACCAGTTCCACGACATCAGTGAGCGCAGTGGGCCAATAGAACCCACTACGGAACGCATTGCCAATGAGGGTCCGTGATGACGAATGATGCCCACAGTCTACATCGTGTATGTCTGTCAGCAGCTCCTTCCCTTGCTCCCTGGAAATGCAACATAGGGACACATCATTCGGTCGCTTCCGGTAGAGTTCTCCATCCCTGATGCAGTACGTCGTGGCTTGCCGCGCAACACGCTCCGCTTCCTCCTCCTTTTCCGTCAAGGTCCCTTGCGTCAGGTAACTCCGGAGCTCTGTGATCCAACACCCCTCCGAGGCTCAGCCGGAGGAGCAGGCAACGCTCTGAGGCCGGGCCCTGAGCATCGGGCTCCCGAGGCAGTGGCTGGGGGAGCTCTTCCCGAGGCTGCACCGTGCTTGACAGCGATGGCGTTGCCGAGGGCTTGAAGAGCCGCTCCTCGAAGACGCCAGGTTACTGAGGTAGCCGCCTGGATGCCTGTTTGGCGATGTCATCAGCCTCTTGATTGGTGTCACGAGGCACATGTTGCAACACCAGTCCCCAGAACTGCTTCTCCATCCTGCGGACCTCCGCGAGGTAGGCTTCCATGTGCTCATCCCCCGTCTCGTATACTTTGTTGGAGAAGTTGACGAGGAGTTGTGAATCACCCTTGATGGTAAGGCGCTTCACTCCCAAGGCGACCGCGGCCTTCAGGCCTGCTATCAGGCCTTCATATTCTGCTATGTTGTTGGAGACCTTTTCTCCGTGCTGGAAACAGAGCTGCACAGCGTAGTAGAGCTTGTCTTGAGTAGGAGATATAAGCACTACACCAGCCCCCGCGCCGTGTCTGGAGAACGCCCCGAAGGTGACAGGGAGGCGGACCTGCCCTATCAGAACTGTGGAGCCACCAGTGACTCCGGAGAAAGGCTTGGTTGGCTGCAGCTGATTGTATGGCACTTGGAGATTGTTGAATGTCTCGACGGATAGGACATTGAGCCCTGCTCCACCATCGATGAGGGTCCTGGTGACTTGCACGTTGCTGATGATCGGGGAACAAAGCATCAGGAGGACTCCAGCTGTGGCTGCGCACTTGAGCTGATCCACTGAGTTGAACGTGATGGCGCATGCTGACCACCTGAGAGGGCGCATGGCTTCGAGCTTGGGAGGACTGCATTCACTTGGGTGAACTGCTTGAAGATCTTGCCGAGAGGTGGGGCTTGAGCTCTGCCCAGGATGCAAGCGATTGCGCACGGCTCCTGGAAGCCCCCAGCCCCCTCGTCCTGATGATGGTCTTCATATCTCCTTGGTTGCGGTGGCAGAGGAGGGAGGCCTGCGTTGCCTTGCGGGCGATCCTCGCGAGGCTGATCCCTCCAGCCTCCCTCGCGAGGCGGGTCCCACCAACCTCCCTCGCGAGGCTGATCCTGCCAGCGGTCCTCACGAGGTCAGTCACGCCACCCTTGGCGACGGCCACGGTCTTCCCAACGTCATGCGCTTGTTCCTCCTCCTCGGTCGTAGCCTCGATCACTGCGGACGGGGCGTCGACCGATTCGCCCTTCTCGCACGGCCCTGAGCTCTTGGCATTTGTTGGTGTTGTGGGTGTGGAGGTCGTGGTACACGCAGTACCGGCTGCCCTTGGAAGACTCGGGCTGATCCCTGCCTCGCTTGGTGTCTGGTTCTTCCGCGAGCACGGCAGCCCCCTTGCGCTTCACGTCCTAGACCTTGGGCTTCTTCTCTTCTGGGTCGGCAGCCGACAGCTCGAGGAGGGAAAGGCGTCCTTCCCTCAGCCCTGGCGCACTTGGTCGCCATGTTGAACAGCTCCAGGGATGTGCACAGGTCTTCATGCATCACCAGCTCCTCCTTCATCTTGATGTCACGCACACCATCGTAGAAGGCTGAGATGATGGCTTCCTCGGTCACCTTGGGAATCTTGAGGCGTGCGTTGTTGAAGCGCTGGATGTACTTCTGCAGGGTCTCTCCTGGCCGTTGTTTGATGCGGCACATGTCGCTCACGGCAGTAGGCCGGTCGCGAGTGCCTTGGAAGTTGGCGATGAAGCGGGTGCGCATCTCGTCGAGAGGAGATCGTGCGAGAGCCAGGTTTAGGAGCAGTGCGGGCACCGCCTTGAGCGCCATGGGAAACCAGTTCGCCATGACCTTCGTCCCGGCTGGCGGCCGATGCCAGCTCGTAGAGCTGGAGGAACTCCGCAGGTCGGTCGTGCCAGTCGCGAGGAGGCAGGTCTGGCTTGAACTTGCCGGGCCATGCGACGCTGTGTAGCTCGGTGGTGAAGGCGCGGCAGCCTGCGGTGGCCACGGGAGGCCTTTGGTGACGGAGGGATTGATCTTGCGGGTCCCCGTGCGCTACCGCTGGGAGCAGCGCGGGGTCTTGGCGTGCTGGAGCAGGAGTGTGGTCGAGCCACTCCTCGTAGACGTCGTCGACGGGGCGGTAGCGCAGGAGCTCGTTTGCGCGATGAGCGCGCTCTAGTTTCCATGGTAGCGGCGGGCGCGCGGGACAAAACCAGGGCGAAGCGGCGAAGGAGTAGCGGTGCGGCCGTCTCGCCTCACGGATGAATCTTTGGGGCGACACCTGCTCGTTCCCGTCGGGCTGGTGGCGGCGTTGACGGCAAAGCGACGGAACGGCGAAGCGATCGCGCGACGGGGCCGTCTGGGCAACGCGAGTAGCGAGAGCGGCCCGGTGCTCGGCGCGGGCCCGACGAGCGTCTGACATGGATGCAAGGGGCAGCGAAGAACAGGGCGGCGGAAGGAGGATTCCGGTGCACCCCTACCTGGCGCGCCAAATGTCAGATTTCGGGTTCCGGCAGACCCTCTAGGTTCGATCTCTGGGGTGCACGCGGAGATTGCACCTCCAACCTACCTACACCTCGTCGCCTCGCAAGGATCTAAACTACACAAAGAGCAACACAATGGACACAAGGTTTATACTGGTTCGGGCCACCATTGTGGTGTAATACCCTACTCCAGTGTGTGGTGTGGTGGATTGCCTCAGGGGGCTGATGATGAACAGTACAAGGGGGAACAGCCTTGCGAGGGTCTGTTCTTGGCCGGTGCAACGAACTGCTAGGGGGAGTTTAGTCGCTTCACTCTCTCTCTCGTTGCCTCTCTCTTTCTCCTTTCAGGATCGATCTCTAGCTGCCTCTACCCTGTGGGTGGCTAGTCCTATTTATAGGAAGAGGCCCTGGGCCTCTTCCCAAATATTGAGCGGGAAGGGGGCCAACAATTGGCCATTTTGAAGGGGAACATCTAGTACACTTATCTTGACTAAAGTCGGTCCTCGCCTGCCAAAGACTCTGACGGTGACGCCGGCTTGGGCTCCACGATGACCTCCTTCCTGCCGTTGTGTTGGTCTTGGTCTTGTTGCACCGAAATGGTTGCCTTTGCTTAATGCTCTCGCCTGCGCTTGCCTCCTTTGCACCAAAGAGGAAATGAGGACAACTTCTTGATCGGCGCCACTGGCGCCCTTAGTCGTCATGGCTTGCGTCATGGGCACCTCGTGGGGTACCCGCCTTGATCTCTCCGCCTCCTCATGAGCCAACTGTGAGGCCGTGCACGAGGAAGCTTCCTTTAAATCCGCCCAGCAATCTTGGCCCCTCGCAAGGGTCTTGAGCTTGTGCTGATGAAGATGGGCCGTATTGGGCAACCCCTTGAGCCACGCCGCAGGCCGCAAGCAGGCAAGTCTGGGTACCCCCGTTCCCAGAACGCCGACATTGTGGAATACAGGTTTTAGTGTACCAAGTTGGCATTTTCATAACATCTTTGGCATGTTGCAGTCACTTGTTTCACTTTTTATTAATTGTCAAATTGTAATTGCTTCTCCAGGTCTGCGTCTAAAAAGAAAATTAGAGCTATAAACAAAGGAATATGTTTGTGCAAGTAGACGGCTGATCGGTGTCTTACCTGGAAGTTTCTCAGGTTGGGTGTAGCATATGCCGTGCTCCCTGTAGATGGTTGGTATGAACAAATCGATGAGAGACTAAAATCTCGCGCTGTCATCACTCACTTTGGCCTCAAGGTGCTCGATCAGCTCCTGATCCGTGGGATCGAACTTGACGCCAGCCGGCAGCACCGGCCAATCCTTCTTCGACTTGCATCGGTAATTCCAATTATATGGTACTCAATGTATGATCAATCGACTATTTTAAGTGAATGATGAAAGATTTCGACAGGTAAGTGCTACTCCAAATCTGAAGTCCAGAATACCTGAACACGCCGCCGGGATTCTTGTGTCACCTCACGCGCAGCGTGTTGTCACGTCAATTCAACGTGTGGACGTGATGAATAATTTGACCGACGTATACTAGTACTGCTACTGTACTACTTACTAGTCGTATTTGTGTCACAATTTATACATAGATTTAACTAACAAGTACGCACTTGAAGCCTAACTGATATATGGCTTGTGCATAGCATCTCCATCATCATTATCAGTACATCCTACGCAGGTGAGTTAGGCTGCACTTGATCCCAGGAAGGTATCTATCCTTCAAACCAGATGAGTGCTTCAAACTAACAACAGTATATAATATCCAACAAAAGAGGGTCGTGCTACAGCAGCAGAATACATGGCTCAGTCTAGATATTAGCACGAATCAAGTTGTGCATATTTGCTGTTGGCATGAACCACATCGCCGCATGTCGGGTTTGCGAAAGCCATCCATCGCATGGAAGCTTGATGCCTTTCACACACTAAAGATTATCTGGCAACAAGCTGTGTCGACGAATCTCTAGATATGGTGATTCATGAAACCCATGGTATGATGTGTAAACACAGTCCCCCCTCGCGAATGGAAGTTTCATAGCACAGTAATCATCGTCGGTGATATGATTGATGATTGGTTGGATGATCGGATAATTGAGCCCGAGGAACAAGGAGTGGTTGCCGAGGCTGTAAACTCGCCTCCAGTTGAATACGCCTGGCCCAACAAAGTTGGGATCTCTCTTGAACATGAAGCAACCATAAGCATGAATGTCACGAACGCCCCACGCATTTTACTGCATGTGGTTTGATGTAATGGTTTGGTCAATTTGGTACGTGCGAATGAGCACCAAATGACTGCCGTCAGCTGAACGAGCGATAAACCACCACCCATTGGCTGGTATGGTTCCAGGTCCTGGAATCATGAAGGCCAGCGCATTTGCGTCTGCTGCAACAATTCAAATTGGAGACGAAAAGGACAAAAATAAACAATCATGTTCAGAGTATGTGTGGAATTAGGATTATTATAACAGTGACACATATCATAGACAGAGAATTGCAATGCCGTGGTCATAATCATACCCCAAGTTAAAAAAATAAGCCAATGGCTTTCATATTCTAGCAATATGTCATGTTCAAACATCATGTAACAATGAAAGGAAAACAGCTATGACAACGCCTACTCATATTCTACCATAGCACTTACTACTACTGTTCTCATATCAACTCTAAGCAATAACATGTGTTGTTATAAAAATCTTGTAAACGAGAGTAACATATAGCAATCATGATGTTATGCTCATAATATGTATTCTAACAATCATTAGATGCCAATTGTTCTCATATCAACTCTAACAATAACATATTCGCAAAAAAAACTCTAACAATAACATGTGTGGTCATAAAAATCTACGAAATGAGAGGAACATATAGCAATGATGTGGTTATAGACATGCTATGCATTCTAAATTTGTAACAAATGAACATGCAGTCATATTCATAAGGTAAAGATGAGATGAGATAGAATAATTACACAACCATAGATTCCACCAGTATAGGCAGCCAATCGTAAATCGATCACGTAAGCGATGCCATCGTGCACTATAGCATCGATGAAATGTTGCCTCAATAGGATTGATGATGAGCCATAACCATGTATGGCGACCGGATTCCAGATAGACTAATCCCATGTTGAACAAGGCAATGAGCTTGTAATCCATGTAGTCTTCTGATGGTGTGGGCACTTCGCAAATTACAACTTTCTGCAAATAGAGGACGAGCCAAAAGCTTGACGCGTCTCGTGCGTAGTAAGCAGGAGTGTCCGGTGGGCTGCGAGGCTCGATGGCGGCGGTATCCAACAATGGAAGGGTGATCTCTCGCTGGGTGTAGATATCCACGAGACTCCACGGACTACCGGTGTGGTGGATGAGGACGATCCAGTTGACCTTCATGCCCGCCTAGTAGTGGCCGTGCATGAAGGACAGGTGGACGGGTAGTGGTAGCATGTCCAGGGGCACCACGGCAACCTCCGTAGGATCTTCAAGTCGGTGTCTGGGCCACTGCGAGATCGAGCATCGACAAGCAGGGTGTCTTGAAAAGAGCGGCGGTTGCGAGCAGTAGACGGTACAAAGACACCAAGCATGCGGCCAGATGGAAGGTGCTGAGTAGGTCCATACGACTACAGATCTGCTCCAAGAGAACATCGGGAAGGGAATTCCAATTGCGGCTTTGCGTGTCGGTCGGTTCGCCATTGGGGTTTTCGGTGCTGCGAGCCAGCGAGGAAGTGGATTCAAGCGAAGCGGCGAAGAAGATTCTCCTTGTGTGGCGAGCGGTGGCGGGGGATATAGTGCGTCTGAGCTACCAAGGAAGATGGCGCGGGCGGGCGAGTAGTGAGCGGGGGTAAATGGTGTGCGGCCGACGATGGGGAAGAGAGGAGGAAGAAAAAGAGAGGAGAAAGAAGAGTGGAAGACGGGGGAGAAAGTGCATTCAATCTCAATTCTACTAGTTGTACTACCAGGATATACCGTCCTTCGGAGTGTAAATAGTTACACCGATGACATGTGGGTCTACCACAACAGGGCCCATATGTCAGTTAATGGAGGACATAGGTGCGTAGGCGTATTTGCAGAAGCGTGCTCTACTGGCAAACATGATGGCAGTACTGGGTAAGGCTGATTTAGAAACACCAACACGCTGGTTCAGCTTATTAATTACATGTCCCATCTGCTGCTGCGTGTATTGTCACTTCACTGCGAAGACTAGTTGAATAGTTCTCTCTGACCGAGATGGGGAATAATGGATCACGAGGACTTCCTTTCTCTGATATCCCTGTGCCTCTCGCTCACCTCACTCACTTTGCTCCGTACCTAGTCACTTGTTGAAATCTGTAGAAAGACAAATACTCGTATTTGGGAGCAGAGGAGGCTTTTACTCCGTACTATTTGGGAGCAGAGGGAGTATCACCATATGGAGGAACAAAGGAAGCTTGAAATATGAACATGTCAATGGGAGGAGTAAGCCCCATGCATGCATGCATGCATGCAACATGCAACACTCACACGTACACATGGGCCATACATAACACTCACGCACCCATGCGACACACAAGACACGACGCAACACACACGCACGCTCAAGTGCTCAACCTACTCCCTCGTCCGTGAAAGACTGTACATTTAGAGATTTACATATTGACCAGGGCATAATTAACGCCCAAAAGTAGCAGACTTATGTGTGCATGCGACCATTGAGATAAGAAGATTAAATGAAGGCCGTTGCATGCTGTAATTAAGGATAGACATGTAGCCTATACCTACAGCACAAGTTGGTGCATTAGTCAATCAATATTGATTTAGATTAAAGGCTAAATGCATTGGAAGTGTAGATGTACATCATGTACTACACTCTTTGTTTTATAGCCGATGTACACTCTTTGTTGGAAGACTGAGGGAGGAGATGTGCATGCACTCACATACACAGCCAGTGTGGTTCGCGCGCAAGGGTTGGACTCGTGTCGCGCCTGCGTAAAGTTTTGTTTAACCGATTTCTTTGCTCTACCAACTGACAGGTGGGACCCAGAAACCAGGTGACAATTTAACTACTCAACAAAGTGCCACGTCGACTATGTGGCCGGTCAGTAGGGTGCAATATGGTGCTCTACGATGAGCTAGTGATCGTATAATTTCCGCACAACTATATATAGTGACCGTAAAGAGCGTATTGTTACATATGTTGACCGCCAGTGTATTTTTCTCGTTTCAAATTAAGCCATATTAATCGGAAAGGATGCGGTATGGACTACTACTACTAGTACTAGTACTGCTTTGATGTGTCCCGTCAACTCGCCGAACGAGGAGAAGCTTGCTTACTACGCCTCTCCCTCGCCCACGCAGCTTGTGGTTCATAGGACGAGGAGAGGTTTTGACTACTAGCGCCTCTCCTCTCCCTCTCCCTCTCCCTCGCCCTCGCCCTCGCGGTGGGCGTGCAGCAGTTCAATCGGTGTCGAGTTGCGAAGCATATTGTCTTGTAGTATCATCATTATTGGACCTTCCAAGAGGCGAAGAGCCAAGTGCAAGGTTCACACGAGTACGAACTGTTGAACCTCCCGAAGAGGCAAAGAGCCAAGCGCAAGGTTTTATAGGAGTTGTCGTCCTAGTAGGAGTGTACTACAACTATAGCGAATGATGCTACTGTATGATGCCGCCACGTCACATATATCCAAAGTTGTGCCACCTTTTTTTCTCAAAGAGCATGTTGGAGCCCGTGCAACAACCACACAAGTTGCACGTACACATAACACATTTACTAGTAATAAATTCCAAAGGACAAATGCCAGTATGCCACACAAGTTCATCTCCAATTCATGTGATAAATTTGTGCACGACTAGTCTACATATATTCACAGCGCTACCGTTCACAATTATCGTACTGCACTTACACGTTATAGATGGGCTACATGTCCTCCTCCAGGTTCCAGTCCCAGGAGTTCTTCATGGATGGCACGATCCATAGCAGTGGGCAACGGGAATCATTGTCACAGCTTTCTAGTCCGGTTCCACACGATGGAGACTCATCCAAGCTGAAGCGGCATAAATTAGGGATAGCGTGTCCCAGCATGTCGTTCATCCGGCGGTGCGCACTGAAGACACAACCATGCTTCATGAACGGCAGGCCTTCCGTGTCGTCCACAGAAGGTGGCATCCGCTTCACAATGGGGTAGCTGTCCCTGATGAAAAGTGAGTACTCTCAAAGAATGTTCCTCGGCACCCACGTAGCATCACGGAGGTCGAACTCGGCGCCGTTCATCTGGTACACGCGGCATCCCATATCTGGACACATGGTGACGTACATAGTCAAGGTCCATGCATAATAATGTTGTGCTCAAATATGGCGGTCGATGTCTTTGTGCAGCAAATAGTACTACTCGGTATAGAGGAAGTAAAATAACCGCTTATTATATATAGCCACTCTTGGCTACATGGATGAGATAGTAAGACATGGAAAAACAAAAATGGTGGCAGCTAGTGGGTTCAAGTATTCAAGGGCCTAGCTAGCTATACGCGTCCTCCAAGGTAAAAAGTACTCCTACTAGTACTAAAAAGTATACTACTAGTACAACAATCAAAGAGAAGGCGAGAGGGTTAAAAACGGAATACCTGGGTAGATGGTGACGGTCCGATCGTGGTAGATTGTGTGACCATGTTGCACATCAGTGGTACCATGGGTAATGACTGCTAAGATAGTTGATCCCAATATGCCAAAGTCAGCTACAAGGTTCCAGGTTAGACCGAATTGCGGATGCAAATGCAGATATAGGATCAGCGATCTTATTTTGATCGGGGGATGACTTGTCCCTGCAAAATAATGGAGTACCATTAGGGATGCAAATGATGGTTTGTGCATTCCGTTTGTAATCTCCCATACCGTAGGATGGCAACCAGATGAAACAAGTCCCCTGGCTTGTCACCGCGAAGATGCGGCCTAGATGGAACACGGCATCTTCGAACGTGTAGGGGTACAAATCTGCCGCGGCCAACATGCGCCAGCCTCTGCCCTGTCTGCCGTTACTGCCTCTTGTATTAATGGCAATCCTTATGTCAAACACCGCGATGAGATAGTAATCGTCGTAGGCGCGTCGCTTTGTTGGCGGGTCCGCAATTCCTATCTTCTTCAATCTCATGGAGGCATCATCATACGTATTCAAGCCCAGCCAGTCCGGAAGGCCGATCCCAATGGTGGAGAAGGGTCTCTTGGAGCGGCCGCCTTCTTGTGGATGTTGTGCAAAATGATGGTGGTATCTGGCGGAGGTATGCAAGCCAATCTTCGTTGGCACCGACCCGAACCTATATATATCTGGTGGGCAGCGGAGAAATTACGGGATGGAAATGGAATAACTAAGTACTACATGATCAAACTCCATTCTTGACCTGCTCATCGGACAAAATCCGACTACCTCTCAGCGTCGGCAACTCTAAGCGGAGTCAACGTGCAACCATGGCCAGGGGCGGTGGACTGTTGAAGGATTGTCCCGTAGAAGAACCTTCTCCTCGAGGACGCGTGGAAGACCAACAAGCATGGCATTTTCCCAAGCCTGTTTAAGCAGCGTCTTGAAAAAGTTGGTGCAGGAAGCACCGAGTCTTGCGGCGGTGAGGACGTCGGAGCGGCATGCGATTTCTCCCAGAGGATCGTCGTCCAAGGTCTCCCAGCCCCGACAAGGAGGAGAACTGCCTGGAGAATCCATTGGAGCAGCGACGAACTGCCTTCTCTTCGAGGGGTGGGGAACTGGCGAGGAGGAGATAAGAGCGTAGTAACAGCAGGCCTCGTCCCTTCAAGCGTAGATCGTTCCTCAAGGGGTGAGGCTATTATTTACTACTAGTACTAGCATTATGGAACGTTATGAGATTGCATTATACTATAAATAATAGCACTAGTAAGAAATTTTTGGCACTAGGTAGTAGTTTTTGGCGTGGATTAAGAAATTTTGGGTATGTTTTTGCCATTTTTTGTACACGCCAACTAGTGTCAAAAAACACCTTACATTATGGGACGGAGGAGTACGTACTCGTACTGTAGCTGTACTAGAACTACTTTTCTCAACTAGTAGTGCGATGTACTGTACTTCCAGTCTAGTCTAGTATGGTGCACTAGTTTTGAACTCTTGAATCTCAGGGCCAAGGAACTACAGTTGGAAGTGGAGGGTACTACTGTTCTCTAGAACCATCGCTGTACTATCAATGCAGGGGAAGTACACCTGCGTAGTGGCCTAGTGGGTACTCTCAGTGCTCTATTCAGCCGCACCTCTCATGTAGCTGGCCTACTCAGCCTCTCCTCTCACGCACACACTTGCAGCCTGTTTATCAGCGACGGTTACTGCGGGGGCAGAACATTTGAGTTATTTGATACAGCGAGACTAGGCTTTTCGCTTCCATTTGTGGAGGTGTAATGGATCTCGTCGAACTTTGTTAGTAGTTCCTTCTTTATTAATGAGATGAAGCAAAGCTTTTGCCTCCGTTTCAAAAAAAAACACGTCAAGAGGAATTTATTTTATAGTAGAGCCGATAATGGAGTGAAGTCAATGCATGCAACGCCACAAGCTATAGAGTAGTAGTAGAGCACTTTACGTATAAAGCCATATTGCACAGTTCCCAATGCCCCGCCAGGCTTATCCGGCTCCTCGGGCTTAATTGGGAGGCGCTAGTTTAAATATGCTACTAGCTGGAAGCTGCAAGCGAGGTGCAGCTAGAGGCGAAACCTGAGAGCCCACGGGATGCTAGGAAGGAAAACCCGTTCACGTGGCTAGGCTGTCCAAGACACCCAGTTGTAGGGCCGCATGTCCATTTGACTTCAAAACTCAAACTACCCGTGTAAAATATTGGCTCGCAGCGAAGTGTAGTAGTACTATTTTTTTAAAAGGCAGCCGTGCGTTAATTGGGATCGAACCCACAAAGCGAGGTATACACTCCATGACCACTACTAGTACTCGTTGAGTACAACGCAACCTAGAATCACCTTTTGTCGCTAGTAGTACGTACATTGTTCCTTACAAGAAACCCCTAAGAGCATGGTTAATAGTATAGCCAGCTGCTGGCTATAAGCCAGTGCCATGTCATCTACAGCCCATCTTATAGCCAACATGTAGTACAATAATAGATCAAAAGAGTGTACTACTATTTTTATTATGTGGCCCGCTTCTCATTCTCACAAAGTGCCTAGGAGCACGTGCTAGAGCTGGCTCTTCACGAAGAGTCTGCTTACCTTCTCTCTCCTCTACTCTTTCCTCCAACTAAGCAGAAATATACTAGTTTATTTCTTATAGCTCGCTGACTCAGCTCTATTGTACTTCCTCTAATAATGCAAGAAACCACTAAAATGCCAAGAAACTACTACCACTTGCATACGTGGCTGTAACATCCCAAATTTCCTATTTGGAATGTTTTACAATTATAGATAAGCATCCTATGCATCCTGTTTGAATTTGATTGTCATTTGAAGTTTCAGAGCAATTTGAGTTTGAATTTGAATTTCAAACTTTGGCATGTGGGAAACAATTCAAAAACTAAGCCTGATAAATACTTGATCAAAAGTATGAGAGGAGCAAACATGACACTCCAAAAATATCAGAGGAAACAATGCCAAAAGTTTTGGAGTTCAAATCTGAATTTTATTTGAATTTGAAAAAATGGATTTTTATAAAGTTTGGATTTTGCCTTTGGAAAAATGTTCAAATGAAAGGAATATTCCTGATCATTTTGGTATATATATACCCTATATAAATTATTTATAGTTTGGGTTTTATTTTGTTTTAGTTTTAATTAAAAAATAAAAGAAAAAGACCCCGGGCCATGACCAGCCACCCAGGCCCAGCCAGTGCCGCCTCACCCCTCAGCCCACCCAGCACCCAGCCCAATGAGCCAAGGCCCACTGCCAGCCCAGAGCCAGCCCAGCCAGCCAACACAGACACCCCTCGCCTGAAAGGCCTAGGCCTCGGCCACCCGACCCTCGCCCTCTCTCGCTCTCGCTGACCCGTGGGACCCCCCCCTCTTCTTCCCCCTCGCCCGCCACGCCGCTCATGGGAGGTCCACCGGATCCCAAGGATCCGGATCCCCGACCACCGATGCCCTTCCGAGGCGGCCCGACCCCCAGCTATAAAAGCCGAGGCCCTGCACCCCATTCCCCCTAGCCTCGCGGACCCCTTTCCCTCTCCTCCAGAGCTCACCGAGTCCAGGCTCGCCACCGCCAAAGTCGCCGCCGCGCCACCACAGTCCACCCCGACCCCCAACACCATCGAACCACCCCGTGCTCGTGCACACCTCCCGACAGTCGCTGGAGCTCGCCGGCCGCCCGACGCCCGGCGACTTCGCCGCCCGCCGCCGCCGTCGCCGGAGTCCGGTAAGTCCCCGGCATCCCCCTCCCCCGTTCGATCTTAGATCGACGGCCCCGATTAGACGCCCCGAAACGTTAGGTTTTATTTATAAAACCGGCCGGCCCGATCGGTTTAATTTTTAGTTTAGGTTTTATTTTATTAGGCCGGTTCGTTTAGTTTAAACCTAGGGCCCATTTAGCCTATCTAACGCGCAGGGCACAGTTTAGGCCCATTAGGCCTTTTTCTTTTTATTTTGATTTTCTGTTTTAGCCGAATAGTTTCAGTTTTCAAAAATGTATAACTTTTATTCTGTTTAATATTTTTGAGTGATTCTTTTTTTGTTAGATTGCAAATTTTATGTAGTTTCTGAAAAATATATATTTAGCTATGTTAAAAATAATTAAAAATGCTTTAATATTGTTTTAGCCAGAATAGCAAATCTGCTATAACTTTAGTTAGAAAAATTATTTTTGCATGATTCTTTTTGTCACCACTTTATTTTGACATTGCCAAACCCTAGAAATTAATTTGGGTATTTTAGGATTAATAAATAATTAATTTTAGACAGAATCCTATTAATCCTAATTAATTAACTAGTTCTGTTTTCCTAATTAATTAATTAGTAAATTAATTTATTTTTAACTTGTGATTAGTTATTCTAGGTTAGTTTCTGTCATGCTAGTAGATGAACTTTTATTTATAATTAATAAAAGTTTTAAATTAATTTTCTTATTAGAAATTGGATTAGGCCTAAAATGAGTTTTATAATAGCTTTTTAATTAATTCTTTTTGCTCCTAGTTGCTTAGTGAATCCTTTTCTGTTAAGTTAACCTAAAACCATGATTAGGCCATATTAAGGAATTTTTGCTATATAAAAATTAATTTTTGCTATTGTTTGGAGTAGGGAAAACTTTGAATTGGTTTCTTTGAGTTTTTTTTCTTTTGGACTTGGTTTTGATTGTTTTGTTGTGCTATGTTACCATTGTTATCTTGTGTGATCCTCTTGCTTTATGCTTATTGTGTTATTGTTTGTCTCGGTAGAGTTTCAGAGTCTTGAAGCTTGCTACTCGACTCTTTAGCTTACGAGGATCATCAGCAAGGCAAGTTTTGATCATGTTATTTCTATACCTATGTTTTTGTGCATTAGTAGTTGTCACCACCCACCATTGCATGCAGTAGTGAAATCTTGAAGTCATTAAACTTGAGTAGTATCATGTGGTAGGATGAACCAATTCCTTGTTACCATGACCCCGGACGTAGTGGTTACTTTGCTATGCTCGTGAGACGGATTTGGTGAGTGAAATTCATAAGCAAGATGTGAGAGTCAATGATGATGACAACCCATGGACTACAATGATCAAGATGGACTTGAAAATCACTCTTGGGTGGAGGACGGTTGACGGGCACCTGGAGCACCCAGTGGTGGCGGGATGCATGGAGAAGCGCCATGACATCCTGCGGAAAGCTTCACCCAGCCACGAAGAGAAGGATGGATGCCCCATGACCGAAGCTTACCTGCAGCCGCAAGCCATTATGGGCTCTGGCTGGGTTGACCCTAGTAGTGACGCTGGCTGGACGGTACTACGAGAAGTAGACGAACGGTAGGGTTGGATGGGTACCGGCAGTGGCCAGAAGAACTCTTTGGAAGACCCTGTTTCATTCGTCCCGTCTTCAAACACCATGAAGTGCGAAGACTTTAAAGGAGGGAATGAATCTTGCTGGGAAAGTGCGCAAACCTCTGCAGAGAGTTATAACCTAATCGATTAGCCGTGTCCCCGGTTACGGACATTTGAGCCTCTGGACCTTGGAAGTATTCGGATATCTCAACACTAAAACTAATGATTTAACTTGAGGGTTTTTATGACTTAATAATAATTTGGGAACGAGATATTGGTTGGCGGAACCATCTCAATAACTACCAACAATTGTAGTAATTTGCAAATAAGTCCACTGTAGTAGGATAAAATTTGCTTTTCGCAAAATGATGAAACTTAGAGCTCCACACCAAAAATGCATATAGTGTTAGTAACTTTATTATGGTTATTCTTCATGACTTGCCACTTATTCCAAAAGCTGACCTACATGGCTGCAACGTATTATGTTGCGTAGATATATTCGATCAGAGTGAGGCTACACTCCGCTTGGCGATTGCCCTTTGAGTCGGATGGACTCGCTTATCTTCGACGCTTCGCAGCATTTTTAGTTTATTTCTCATGAGTTGGCCTTGAGGCGAATTTATTCCTTGTAATAAAGACTCTATATGAGAATCGATTAATGATATTCAGGTGTGATTGAACTTTGATTACTTTATCGATGTCTTGTGGGTACCAAATGATCTTGGGATGGTACAGACACGTAGATTTGACCGATTTTGGGTCAGGTCGCTCTGAGATGGTATCGAGCACACGCGACCGTGGGATCGTAACCCTAGGATCGGAAAGCCATAAGCGAGACCATTTACTTTGAACCCCTTTTCATTCTATAATTCTTCCTGTTCAATTCGACTCTTCTCCCCTTTGCAACATTCTAGATGGCACGCGAGTTCAACCCGTTTTGCTACGGAGTTACGCCAGCCCGATGAGGCGATGCCATTTGGAAGAAAGCTGGTCCAGATGGTGAAGCAGCTGAAGATAGCTCTACCCTCGATCACTGGAAACCCACTAATGCACTTCCGCGGACACCGCTATAGGATTGAAGTGCATATCCTGTGGAGAACCTTTGGAGGACACACGGAGCCTATCAACTTTGAGTTCACCGAGTTCAAGCTGGATCATCGGAAGGGACGTGGCGATCTATCGAGCACTTGGACATCTCCGAGAGGAGTCAGGGCGAGCTCGATCACTCGAGACCTCGCCATGGTTTCTCGCAGGGCAAGGAATGGAGATATCATCCGTACCATTGAGGACGATTCCACTCTCTCATACATCCAGGACTTGGAGTGTCTTCTCAGGAAGCGGGAGATTCAGACTCGCCGTAACTCGAAGACACACCGGAAGCTTTTGTTCCGCGAATGGGCTGGAGGAGAAGGCACGCGCAGACTTCCTTGGCCATGAGGAAGAAATCACGGACTTCATGGAGATAGTCGACGACCTGAAGATGAAGCTTGCCGCGATAGAGGAAAAGATGGACTTGGGAGAGGACCTTTACCCGAGTGGAGATGAAGCACCCCTCGTGAGCAATGATCAGGATTTTGAAGGGAGTACCACCGAAGGAAACCCCAAGAGGAGGCGCCACTGATGAAGACTTTTTAGTCGACCACCATGTTATCTTTTTTTTTCTTTTTCGTCGATCGGTTAGGCCGATGTTTTCCTTCGAATTAGTCATGAGCTTTTGTAATCGAGTTTGAACCATGTTTGAGTGGAATGAATAAATGTTTGGTGTGTTATGATTGTGCATTCATATGGGTAGTGTAATTCTCATAGACCATTGTTCTATTCTAATTTTCTCACCCACTCCAAAACACCAGATGCCTCCGAGGCGTGACCTTTGGTTTCCCGCGGAGCTCACCCAGCTGCTCCAGCAGCAGAATGCACTGATGCAGCTCCTGATCCAGAATCAGAACAACACAGCCAACAATCCACCGCCACCACCACCACCCACTGTGGACAACTTGACTCGATTTACGAGGTTGAATCCGCCATGTTCTCTAGTAACACCGAGCCGATTGTGGCTGATGATTGGCTCCATAAGATTGGAAGAGAGCTAGTCACCGTTGGATGCACCGATCTTTGAGAAGGTGCGCTTTGCACGCATCAACCTGGATGGACCTGCAGCTTCTTGGTGGGAGAATTACACCGCCACTTTTCCCATGGGTGGCATCACTTGGGATCAATTCCAGCAGGCCTTCCGCACTGCTCATGTCCCAGCTGGAGCCATGAGTCTGAAGAAGCGTGAGTTCCGCAACTTACGCCAGGGGAACCGTACTGTGGCACAGTACATGGATGAATTCAGCAAGCTCGCTCGCTATGCCCCTGATGATGTGGCCACAGATGCCGCCAAGCAAGAGAAGTTCCTTGAAGGACTCAATGATGAACTGAGCATGCAGCTTATTGTGGCTACTTTCAACAACTACCAGGAGCTGGTAGACAAGGCCACCATTCTGGAAGGCAAGCAGCAGCAGATAGAAAGCCGCAAGCGGAAGTACAGCCAGGGGAAGCACAACTCAGGAGCTCAGCAGAAGCCCCGCTATGCACCGTACTCAGGAGGGCACACCCATCATAACCATGGAGTTCATAACCATGGAGGAAATGGGAATAACCGCAGCCAGGACAACAAGTCAGGCCATGGCAATGGCAATGGCAATGGTAATGGCAATCAGCACCGTTCTGCCCCGGCTCCGAAGGATCTGAGCCACATCACCTGCTTCAAGTGCCAGAAGACAGGGCACTATGCCACCGACTGCCCGGAGGCCAAGCAGAGGAATGGTAATGGCAATGGAGGCTCAGCGAAGAAGCCAAATCCGTTCCCTCGTGCTCAGGTGAACCATATCGACGTGGAGGACGTCTATGATCAGCCGAACAACGTGGTTGGTAAGTTTTATTGAATTCACGTTCAGTTTTGGTTCTTTTGATTACGGTGCAACGATTCATTCATATCAAGGGTAGTTGTGGATAAGTACGGATTACGCACTAGAACCCTTAGAAGCCCCCTTCGCGTCAGTTCCGCAGAAGGAGAAATGATGGCAGGTTTAAGCTGTCCTGCAACCCTTAACATCGGGAACCACAAATTTCCCGTGGAACTCATAGTGTTGGAAACACAGACCTTGGATGTAATCCTAGGCATGGATTGGTTGTCAAGTATGAAGGAAACATTGATCGTGCCAAGAAGTCTATTCTGCTCACCACCCCGGAGCGTAAGAGGATCAAGTATGTAGCGAGCACAGCCGGATGAAGAATCAGTGCATTCCCTCACGGAGTTGTTCAGAGGAAGTGCCAGGTGCAAGAATTCCCGATGTGTTCCGGAGGAATTACCAGAATGCCGCCGACAGGGACATTGAATTTCTGATCGAGTTATTGCCGGCACAGCCCCAATATCCAAGAGACCTTATCGGATGCCACCGAATGAGTTGAAGGAAATCAAGGATCAAATTAATGAGTTGTTGGAGAAAGGATATATTCGTCCAAGCTCATCACCTTGGGGAGCCCAGTTCTTTTGGTAGAGAAGAAGGATGGAAGCTTGAGGATGGTTGTGGATTATCGTGCATTGAGCGAAGTAACCATCAAGAACAAGTACCCTCTGCCCATGATCAATGACTTGTTTGATCAGCTTGTTGGAGCCAAGGTATTCTCTAAGATCGATCTTGATCGTGGTATCATCGATTGAAGATTCGTGAAAAGGATATACCCAAAACAGCATTCACTACCAGGTATGGTTTGTATGAGTATACCGTCATGTCATTTGGATTGACTAATGCTCCTGCATACTTCATGAATTTGATGAACAAGGTGTTCATGGAATATTTGGACAAGTTAGTCGTGGTGTTCATCGATGACATATTGATATTCTCCAAGAGCGAGGAAGAGCATAAGGAACATTTGCGTCTAGTTACGGAGAAACTTGAGAACATCAGTGTATGCCAAATTCAGCAAATGTGAATTTTGGTTGAAGGAAGTTGGATTCCTCGGGCATGTTATTTCAGGAGAAGGAATAGCAGTTGATCCCGCCAAGGTTGAATCAGTCACCGATTGGCGTCACCCACCTCGATCAAGGAGATCCGCAGATTTTCTCGGACTCGCGAGGATATTATCGGAGGTTTATTGAGAACTTCTCGAAGATTGCCAAGCCCATGACTGAGTTGTTGAAGAAGGAAGCCAAGTATGTTTGGACCGAGGAATGTGAAGCCAGTTTTCAGGAATTGAAGAAACGGTTGGTCACAGCCCGGTGTTGATTTTGCGGACATACACAAGGAATACCAGGTTTATTGTGGCGCTTCTCGTTAAGGACTCGGAGGAGTATTGATGCAGGAAGGTAAGGTTGTAGCCTATGCCTCCGGACAGCTACGGCCTCATGAGATGAATTATGCCACGCATGATTTGGAGTTAGCAGTAGTAGTGCATGCACTCAAGACTGAGACATTTCCTCATCGGAAATCGTTGTGATGTCTACAGATCACAAGAGTTTGAAATATATCTTCACGCAGAAGGAATTGAACCTCGAGCGAGAGGAGATGGCTAGAGCTGATAAAGGACTATGACATGAGATTGCATTACCACCCGGTAAAGCTAATGTTGTAGCAGATGCTTTGAGTCGTAAGAGTTATGTGAATACTCTTACCACGGAGGATTACCCGAGAGTTGGTCGATGACCTCGTAGATCTCCGATTGGATATAGTTCGAAAGGATTTGTTGCAACCACGAAGTTCAGTCCACCTTGACCGAAAGGATTCGTGAAGCCCGAAGTCGGACAAGGAAATTGATGAGATTAAGCAAAAGATAGAGGAAGGAAAAGCTAAAGGTTCCGTAAGGATGAACACGGAACTATATGGTTTGAGGATCGTATTTATGTGCCCAATGATCCCGAGCTCGAGAAGCTAATTCTTCAGAGGCTCATGATTCAGCGTACTCGATTCACCCGGCAACACCAAGATGTACCTGGATTTGAAGCAAGGTTTCGGTGGGCGGTATGAAGAAGGACATTGCCGAGTACGTAGCGATATGTGATGTTTGTCAACGTGTAAGGCGTAACATCGAAGCCAGCAGGTTACTTCAACCTTTGCGATTCGATTGGAAATGGGAGAAACTTGGTATGGATTTCATCACAGATTACCCAGACCCGCCAGGTTATGATTCTATCTGGGTAGTGGTTGATCGTTTGACCAAGGTAGCTCACTTCATTCTCGTGAAGACTACCTATACCAGTGCCAAGTTGGCCAAGATATACATGACCAGGATCGTATGTCGCATGGAGTTCCGAGGAAAATCGTGTCGATAGAGGAACGCAGTTTACCTCAAAGTTTTGGAAGCAATTGCATGAAACTTTGGGTGCGAGGCTGGAATTGATGCAGCTTTTCATCCGAGACAGATGGACAGACCGAGAGAGTCAATCAGATTACGGAGGACATGTTGAGAGCTTGTGTGCTAGACTATGGGTCTAGCTGGGATGATAATTTGCCGTCGCAGAGTTCTCATACAACAACAGTTATCAATCCGGTTTGAAGATGGCCCCTTCGAAGCTCTATACGGAAGGAGGTGTAGAACACCATTGCTGTGGGATAGTGTTGGAGATCGATCACTTTTTGGTTCTGACCTTATCAAGGATTTCGAAGAGAAAGTCAAGCTAATTCGAGACCGGCTCAAGATAGCGCAGTCGAGACAGAAAAGTTATGCCGACAGTAAGCGCAAGGAAGTGACTTACGAAGTGGGAGACCGAGCATATCTTCGTGTGTCTCACTTCGTGGAATCAAGAGGTTTGGAGTCAAGGAAAGTTAGCACCCGATTCATTGGCCCTACAAAATCCTCGAACGTCGTGGAGAAGTTGCATACAAGTTGGAATTGCGGAAGGATTGTCCGAGTTCATGATGTCTTCCACGTTTCTCGCTTGAAGAAGTGTCATGCCGACATGGCGATGTTCCGTTGAGAGACACAAGGTGCCCTAGAGGCCATACAGCTTGACGGTGATCTAACTTACAAGGAGAAACCGTCCGTATTCTCGAAACTGCAAGCAGAGTCACCCGCAGCAAGGTCATCAAATTTTGCAAGGTCTGTGGAGTCACCACACCGAGGAAGAAGCCACACAGGAGCGCCAAGAAGATCTTCGTCGAGACCATCCGCACCTATTGCTAGCCAACCCGAATCTCGAGGGAGATTCATCTTAAAATGGGTAGGTTTGTAACATCCCAAATTTCCTATTTGGAATGTTTTACAATTATAGATAAGCATCCTATGCATCCTGTTTGAATTTGATTGTCATTTGAAGTTTGAGCAATTTGAGTTTGAATTTGAATTTCAAACTTTGGCATGTGGGAAACAATTCAAAAACTAAGCCCGATAAATACTTGATCAAAAGTATGAGAGGAGCAAACATGACACTCCAAAAATATCAGAGGAAACAATGCCAAAAGTTTTGGAGTTCAAATCTGAATTTTATTTGAATTTGAAAAAATGGATTTTTATAAAGTTTGGATTTTGCCTTTGGAAAAATGTTCAAATGAAAGGAATATTCCTGATCATTTTGGTATATATATACCCTATATAAATTATTTATAGTTTGGGTTTTATTTTTGTTTTAGTTTTAATTAAAAAATAAAAAAAAAGACCCCAGGCGCCAGCCAGCCACCCAGGCCCAGCAGTGCCGCCTCACCCCTCAGCCCGCGCCCGGCCAGTAGCCGCCTAACCCAGCCAGCCAGAGCCAGCTAGGCCAGCCCAGCGCACACCCCCGCCTCGCCCGAAAGGCCTAGGCCTCGGCCACCCGACCCCTCGCCTCTCTCCCTCTCGCTGACCGTGGGACCCCCCTCTTCTTCCCCTCGCCCGCCACGCCGCTCGCCGGAGGTCCACGGATCCCAAGGATCCGGATCCCCGACCACCCCGATGCCCTTCCGAGGCGAGCCGACCCCAGCTATAAAGCCGAGGCCCCCACCCCATTCCCCCTAGCCTCGCGGACCCCTTTCCCTCTCCTCCCGAGCTCACGGAGTCCAGAGCTCGCCACCGCCGCCAAAGTCGCCACGACGCCACCTGGTCCACCCCAACCCCCCCCAACACCACCAAACCACCCCCGTGCTCGTGCGCACCTCCCGACGAGTCGCTGAGCTCGCCGCCTTGACGCTCAAGACGCCTTCGCCGCCGCCCGCCTTGCCGTCGTCGGAGTCCGTAAGTCCCCTAGATCCCCTCCCCGTTCGATCTTAGATCGACGGCCCCGATTAGACGCCCCGAAATGTTAGGTTTTATTTATAAAACCGGCCGGCCCGATCGGTTTAATTTTTAGTTTAGGTTTTATTTTATTAGGCCGGTTCGTTTAGTTTAAACCTAGGGCTCATTTAGCCTATCTAACGCGCAGGGCACAGTTTAGGCCCATTAGGCCTTTTTCTTTTTATTTTGATTTTCTGTTTTAGCCGAATAGTTTCAGTGTTCAAAAATGTATAACTTTTATTATGTTTAATATTTTTGAGTGATTCTTTTTTTGTTAGATTGCAAATTTTATGTAGTTTCTGAAAAATATATATTTAGCTATGTTAAAAATAATTAAAAATGCTTTAATATTGTTTTAGCCAGAATAGCAAATCTGCTATAACTTTAGTTAGAAAAATTATTTTTGCATGATTCTTTTTGTCACCACTTTATTTTGACATTGCCAAACCCTAGAAATTAATTTGGGTATTTTAGGATTAATAAATAATTAATTTTAGACAGAATCCTATTAATCCTAATTAATTAACTAGTTCCTGTTTTCCTAATTAATTAATTAGTAAATTAATTTATTTTTAACTTGTGATTAGTTATTCTAGGTTAGTTTCTGTCATGCTAGTAGATGAACTTTTATTTATAATTAATAAAAGTTTTAAATTAATTTTCTTATTAGAAATTGGATTAGGCCTAAAATGAGTTTTATAATAGCTTTTTAATTAATTCTTTTTGCTCCTAGTTGCTTAGTGAATCCTTTTCTGTTAAGTTAACCTAAAACCATGATTAGGCCATATTAAGGAATTTTTGCTATATAAAAATTAATTTTTGCTATTGTTTGGAGTAGGGAAAACTTTGAATTGGTTTCTTTGAGTTTTTTTTCTTTTGGACTTGGTTTTGATTGTTTTGTTGTGCTATGTTACCATTGTTATCTTGTGTGATCCTCTTGCTTTATGCTTATTGTGTTATTGTTTGTCTCGGTAGAGTTTCCGGAGTGCGAAGCTTGCTACTACGACTCTTTAGCTTACGAGGATCATCAACAAGGCAAGTTTTGATCATGTTATTTCTATACCTATGTTTTTGTGCATTAGTAGTTGTCACCACCCCACCATTGCATGCAGTAGTGAAATCTTGAAGTCATTAAACTTGAGTAGTATCATGTGGTAGGATGAACCAATTCCCTTGTTACCATGACCCCGGGACGTAGTGGTTACTTTGCTATGCTCGTAGACGGGATTTGGGGTGAGTGAAATTCATAAGCAAGATGTGAGAGTCAATGATGATGACAACCCATGGACTACAATGATCAAGATGGACTTCGGAAAATCACTCTTTGGGTGGAGGGCGGTTGGCGGGCACCTGGAGCACCAGTGGTGGCAGGATGCATGGAGAAGCGCCATGACATCCTGCGAAAGCTTCACCCAGCCACGAAGAGAAGGATGGATGCCCCATGACCGGAAGCTTACTGTGCAGCCGCAAGCCATTATGGGCTCTGGCTGGGTTGACCCTAGTAGTGACGCTGGCTGGGCGGTACTACGAGAAGTAGACGAACGGTAGGGTTGGATGGGTACCGGCGGTGGCGGAAGAACTCTTTGGAAGACCTGTTTCATTCGTCCGTCTTCAAACACCATGAAGTGCGAAGACCTTAAAGGAGGAATGAATCTTGCGGGAAAGTCATAAACCTCTGCAGAGAGTTATAACCTAATCGATTAGCCGTGTCCCCGGTTACGGACATTTGAGCCTCTGGACCTTGGAAGTATTCGGATATCTCAACACTAAAACTAATGATTTAACTTGAGGGTTTTTATGACTTAATAATAATTTGGGAACGAGATATTGGTTGGCGGAACCATCTCAATAACTACCAACAATTGTAGTAATTTGCAAATAAGTCCACTGTAGTAGGATAAAATTTGCTTTTCGCAAAATGATGAAACTTAGAGCTCCACAGCCAAAAATGCATATAGTGTTAGTAACTTTATTATGGTTATTCTTCATGACTTGCCAGCTTATTCCAAAAGCTGACCTACATGGCTGCAACGTATTATGTTGCAGAGATATATTCGATCGAGGAGTGAGGCTACGCTCCGCTTAGCGATTGCCCTTTGAGTCGGATGGACTCGCTTATCTTCGACGCTTCCGCAGCATTTTTAGTTTATTTCTCATGAGTTGGCCTCGAGCCGAATTTATTCCCTTGTAATAAAGACTCTATATGAGAATCGATTAATGATATTCAGGTGCGATTGAACTTTGATTACTTTATCGATGTACTGTGGGTACCAGCATGATCTTGGGATGGTACAGACACAGAGATTTGACCAATTTTGGGTCAGGTCGCTACATGGCAGACTTAAGATAAGACTACCTTATCAACCATTGTACATGCTCTTACCAACAAAAATCCTCGAGTGACCTCCTACCTCCGGCCCGTCCACCTAGTCATCCTCGGCCATGGGACGCAGCTACCGCCACCGGCAGAAGGTGAGGTCAAAACCGCCGGCGGTGCGGAGCCCATGTTGCTACAAGCCGAATGTCAGCTTCGTCCGGCGCTCGCGGCCGCTAGCTAGCCAAGATAGCTCCGTCCAGCTGCTTGTCTGCAAGGTTTTCTAGCTAGATTGGCACGGCAGCGCGGCGGCTTGCTCGCCCGCACCACGCTAAAGCCAGGCATCTTGCTCGAGCGAAGGCCAGTGCGGAGGCTTGCTTGCTCGTGAGTCATGCTCGGGCTAGCCTGCCAACCCGTGCGGAGGCCAGCGCGGTGTCCGGCCCGTCCGACGGAGCGGTTGCCAACTCGCTCATCACCGGCGCCACCGACGGACACGCATCCGTACTGTTTGAAGTAATGTTCAGGAAAAATAATGATTTGAGGGGGAATAATAGGATAGAAGGTCATATGTGGGTCCCTCATGTCAACGGTCAAACAAAATGTGTTGGTTTAAGCTACCTCGTCAGCACGGACATGTGGGCCAACCCTGTCATAAATGGGTTTAAACGAACCTAATCGGTAGGACTACTAGGTAGTTTTTGGCGTGGATTAAGAAATTTTGGGTATGTTTTTGCTATTTTTTGTACAATAGTTTCTTCCTAGGGCTGGTTGAAAGTGGTAGTTTTTTGTTAAATACTCTACATATTGTAAGTAGGAGTGAAAGTTAAGCTTTGGAAGCCAATAAGCAAGGCTAGTTACATAGTGCATATGTGTACATGATTGAAAGTAAATATCAACCATGAGTGACTAATATCTTGATGGAAAACTCGAAACTATGGAATACTAGGAAAAAAAATGCATGGTTGGAAATACTAGCAATGTTCAGGTCCGTTACAGCGAATCATAATTAGAATAATACTTATTCACAAACTTGGTACAAAACACTCTAATTTTGATATACATATGTCACTAGAGATATATTATGTTTCAATTAGAATATATTCCTTGGGCTGTTTTGGTGAGGTCAGGGAGGGATGTGGTTGGTTTTAAGATACTAATTATGGGTTTTTCTGCAAATTGGTAGACAAGTGGGATGTTTGTGAGAAAAGGCAACAACTTACTTCACAATCGTTAGATGTAGATCTAATGGTCGAAACGACGGATGGCGGACACACCAAAGATCACCAACTTAGTCTTGTGTAGGAGTACTAGCAAGATCCGTGCATTCTTGCGAACATCAAGATGCATTTTTATAAAACATTTGTTGTGGTTGACCCTTGGGAGTAATCCCATGTGTAAAAACTAATGATATCTTGAGAAATATGAGATAAGGTGAAGAGGAGTGGGGTGTGGTGGTGGTTGGTGGTCTGATGGCGGAGGCATGGGGATTGACGACGCCAAAGCCGCCCACCATGCCGCTTGTTCCAGAGGCTTCCTTTCTTAATTTCTCAACAATGAGGTTTGTTGGAGATAAGGATGAACGAGGGAAGGCCTTGTCTGCAAATGTGGAGAGGGCTGCGGGTATCTTTTAGTTTAATTTCCATCCGCCAGATATAGATCGGACGGTCTATATTGCAAGATGGCACACGTACCATCATCACCAACTCTGTTTTTTATAAGAGAAGAAATATAAGTACGGATATACAAACGTATTATCGATACTTGCTTCCGTAAACTAGCATCTACATTCTATTCAATGCCTCGACATGTGGAGCCTTAGCACAATGACTTCTCGACTGTGTAAAACAAAGATTTTCCCGTCGCCGACAAGGAGGGGGTGACGGCGGCGCGCTTTTTGGCTTGCTCTAGTCCTAGTAGTCATACTAGGTGGTCTAAGCACATGTAGATTTATTGTTTTTCACGTCTCGTGTTCGCCGTACTGCCACAACTGTTGATGAATAGACGGTAAGTTATTCACGGGGAAACCCTTGTTGAGCGTGTTTGCGAGAGAGAGAGAGAGAGAGAAAGAGACAGTGTGCGTGTGTGATATGTTAGAGAATGAGGCAATGATAACAAATTCTTTGTGTCTATGTGTGTGGAGGATAGAGAGAGACATGTACATGGGGCTTTGTGTTGTGTAACATGGAGACACATAGAAATAATTAGAGAGTGAGTGTGTGAGATACACATGCGGACATGAGGAGAGATGAGGATCCAGATAAATGGGTGTTTGTGCGTGTCTGTGTGTGTTTGTGCACGCGTTTGTGTGTGAGAGGGAGAGAGTGTATGTGGAGTAGAGAGACCACTGATGATGTAAACCTAGTATAAGGGAAGGGGGAATGGTGTGACATGTGTAGTAGCGAGATAGCACGGGTGCGGGCGGGGGGAGCATACTATTTGGAAGAGACATCGAGTGTGTGTGTGGGAGAGGGGTGTGATAGCGACAGAAAGAGAGAGCTAGCGACGGAGAGAGAGAGAGAGAGAGAGGAAGAGAGGCGACGAGAGGGGTCGTTTGTGTCCATAAATGGCGTATAGATAGGGAGACAATGTTGATGTTGTCCGAAATTGGCCTATGAACGGAGACGCAAGGGAAGCGAGTCATCGTGTGTGTGATAGGGACTTCATGAGAGATCTAGAATAGATGGTGTAGAGAACAATGTGCGAAATCAAGAACGATTATACATTATGGAGCTATGCAAAGAGTCACGACATATATGTATACAGGGCAGGAGCTGGTGTGGGTTCGCATGTGGGAGAGATAGAAAGAGGAGAGTGGTGCACAAGGAGACAAAGTGTGCTTGTTTGCAGTGGGGGTGGTGTGTGAGGTGAGTGCGCTAGAACCACATAACTAGGGAGATAGACGTTTGGGGGCGATGTTTTGTGTGTATGGAAAATGTACACTCTACATAGTGTGTGTGCTTGGGTAAGAGAGATAGCGGGAGACCTAGAGAGTGAGGGAAGAGATGTGTGCATGCCCGAGAGACAAAGTGATAGAGACCTATGTTGGGGTCCGGACTTTACAAGAGAGAGGGGTGTTAATGTGCTCGTGTGTTGGTGTTTGGGGGAGAGAACGACTTCTCTATGTGTGTGTGTGTGGTGGTGGTGGTGGGGGGTTGACTTCAGATAAAGAGTGAGGTGTCTATATTTGATGGACTTTAGCGTGATTGAGATATTGTGCACTCATGGTTGATCAATTTGTTTCACAGCTTGTACTATGAGATAACGATACTTTTGAACATGCGTGATATACCTTGATGTACCAGAATTACAAACCTAAGACTGGAATTTTGGAATTCGACTCCATCATTAGCTTTTGTAATTCATTTAAACGGAGGTACATTTTTTAAGCCGGGATTTCGTGATTTCAAATTCATATATCAAACCTAGAGATATACACATACGGGCATGTTCAAACTTTATAATCATCCACTTTATTCATACACATACACATTTTTGCTTTTGTCATCATATTTAGGATAAACACATTTGGAATTTCATTTGAATTGGACCATATGATGGTATTTGCTTGTAGTAGCTCAATGATCCATATTTTAGTTCAATGGACAATCTAAGTTTCGAGTTGGAGACATTGATTTTCAAAACTTGCACATTTTTTCGCGTGCAAAAAAAACAAATTGTCAGCCATGATATCATAGTCGGCCGTACGAGAGCAGAATACTTATAGTTTTAGGCGCCAAAAGCTTTCAAACTTCTCGCTCTCATCGAAATATCACGCGCCCGAAAGTTTAACCCTGCGATATTCCTGTTTTACCCCTGCCACATGAACGGAAAAGGGCTGCTTTGGTAACTCCATTGTTTTCCCTCTTTGCCCCAACATTCTTCCCAGGCCCTCCCTTCCCTTCCCTCCCGGCCCTCAACCATGGCAAGTCGCCGAATCTAGTCCTCCGCCGCAGCGGTGGACCTAACACCCTGCCGGATCTACCTTCCGCACCTTGGAACCCCCAACTGCCAACTCGCCACTTCACCGGAGCCGCTTCAGCGACTGGCTTGTCCACCGCTCCAGATCTCCTTGACCGCCATCATGGTCCACCGCGTCGGATCTGCTTAACCGGCGCCCTCGTCCACCACAGCGTAGGCCCTTCACTGACTCCCTCGTCCGCCTCTTTGCTGGTCCTTCATACAAGCCCTCGTCCGCCGCAACAGATACACCTCACTGAAAGCACTGTACAACGCACCCGCCGAAGCCTTCGTCCACTGCACCGGACCCGCTCCACGGACACCATATTCAACTCCACCGGCCCTGGTTTATCAACGCCGCAGCCTCATCAGGTTATTTCGATTTGTACTCCTTCGGTTTCTTTATCGTGCAACTGTTCACTTACCACAGATGAGCTTTCTTGTATGTCGACAGGCGCCGCAACCGTAGCACCGGAGTCGCTTCAGTGACGGCGACAGCCAGCCCAAACTCAACCGCAACACGAGCACCATCGATGATCCTTAGCTATCAAGTATGACAACGATACCCATACGCCGCCCCAGAATCAGGTACTATTATCCAACGGTCGGCGCCTACGTTCACTTTCCTAGCATAAGCACCGCACCTTTGAATTTCTTGAGGCATCATTCAGTTTTTCATGAGGCGCGTTATTACGCTTGCACTGTAGGGCCATACTTACGGCGATGAACATGTTACATGTGCTAAATTACATACCGGTGCACATATAGTTAATATGCTTTAGTTTTGTTCTAATGCCACCGTTGGTTCCATCGATCTGCTTAATGTTCTCTATGTTAATTACACATCAGCAAACTAGCATGTGGTTCCGCTGCTTTTTGTTCGTTTTACCCTACATTTTCTGATGCTAGCTATTACATCACTACTCCGAGCCTCTGTTCATTACCTGTTTGTGTGTTCTTGATCTTCCCAAGTTGCATGACTAATTTGATGCTTCTATTAATTATGGAGCTGCCAACCCCATCAAGCAAAATATTTGTTCTTTTGGGGCTGGCACCTCGAACAAGCATAAAAATAGAGGGAAGCAGATATACTCCCTCTGATTCTATTTTCTCTGCGCATAACTCTTGACCCGCATACCAAGGAGGGCACTGGTTTAATTTTTCTGCACTAATTTGCCAATTAATTAGGGCAGAGGCGGATGGGGTGGGGCACAAAAGGAAACCGGCGCTAGGAATCGGCAATGCGCAGACTAATACGAGAAAACTGAGAAAAAGTTATATGCAAAGTAAAAAGAATCGGAGGGAGTATTGTCGTGTATGCACACACCCTTCTTTCATTAGTGAACCATTGATGATCAATTCGTACCAGTGCATGCGATTAAATTTATTTTACCTAAATAGATGGTGCAAAATAAACTACAACAACTAGATTTGCAACCACGGGATGCTAATGATATCTTCAAAGAACATTGCAACAGCAGCTAGGCTTCACAACAACATATGGTAAGCCAGTGTGTTTTAGTACATGTGAAATGTAATGCGAGTGGGCTGCTTTCTTGGCTTATGCCCTCAACGTGTAATCCTACCGAATTAAAAATAGTTCGGTTGTCTGCTTTGAAGTATTGCTTGATGCGAATGCTTATTTGTTGTTACGCTATACCTGAGTTGGCCAATATGTCAGCAGTGCCTACTGTACTATCGTAAAGAAATGCATGCCTATTTCATTTGAGTCCTTAACTTTTCCTCTCAACTTCATCACAAGACTGTCTTCGTAGTTTATATGAGGCCACACTGTTAAGTGCTTTCTCAGATTATTTCAACTGCTTAGATGCCTTGCCAACTTAAATATAGCGGTTATACACTCCCTTTCAACTAGGGATGTCAACTGGGTCCCATTTAATCCCGATTAAAGTCCACTAGTGGTATGATAGTTCAAAAGAGTTTTTGTTTTTTGAGGAAAATGAACTAGGGAGGTAGCAAAAACTAACTAGATGGGACTGGCGGATGTCGTTTATTTGCCACTTACATCCCTAGTTTCATCTTACCATTTTAATTTCTTTTCGGCTGATGCTGCTTCGAACCATTTAAATATAGTTTTCCATGCTCGGCAATAATTAAATCATCATTTACCATGTAAGGTTACTGCCTGGATCATACGATAACTATCTCTTACTGATGTCCAGCGGAAACCTTTCAGGATGCCGTTCACACTAGGACACAATGTACAACCCCAGAATCTATTTGTGGAAGCAGTGCACCATCCATGTTACCATATGGTAGCAGTTTAGAGGCAACACCGCCGGAGAGCAGTCTGAGCACAGATATTATAGTGCTTGAGGCTCTACTAGAGGAAGAAAGAGATGGTGTGGCTGCCATGAATGAGGTAATCTTTATCTTGAGGCTGGAAATTACGGAATTAGCGGCACGCATTATGCAAGCAACCCAAGAATTGGAGGAAGTAAGAATGTTGCATTTCAAGACGGAGGAGGTCCTGCTGTTTCTGCTATCTGAAGCCCAAGATAATCCTGGTTCTTCTTTAGATACCAGTTGAAATTGTCATTAGATTATTGTACTTGCATGTTGTGTCATGTCTCTGAATAGATTATGTTGCAAGAACCCCTATGTTGTCCATGTGTTGTAATGATCCGAATTTTTTTGGCGAGGTAATCCTCAGTACTTGTATGATTGACATAAGGTGAACTGTTTTTCATGTGAGCATATTGTATTGGATGAAATAACTGTTTGACTCAGAGTGTATCCAACCTACTGAATTCGAAGATCACGACATTTCTAAATCATAATCATATATAAAGGTGGAATAATTCTTTGTTGTGATTTTGAAGAAATAAATAACAAAACGTATAATTATCTATGGATATTTGTAATCAAATACAAATTGGATTTGAATTTAGTTTACCAGGTCCCAGGGCAAACGTGAATGCTAATTCTCCCAAGTTTTGAACGAAGCGGCTAAACACCCACTATAATTTGTGGGCTGCCTGAAGAAAGTGTTTGCGAGATGGAAATTACTGTCTACCCCTGACACTTGACATCCTTATCGACCGGATTTACACTGCTGTCGATAGGGGTAGACTAGTAACTTCAATCAGACGTGACACGACGGCCTCTGAGCCCATTCAGACACGGTGGGCGCCAAACGTGGGCGGCAAAACACATTTGATTCAACCTCGTCCGAAAGACATGTGTCTCTTCCTCCATTTCCCCATTCATACACGGTGGGCGGCAAAACAAACTCTCCTCGTCCGAAATCGATGTAGGCTAATATTTTGAATAGGGACAGATGTGTAACTTCCATCAGACGTGACACAACCGCCCTACCTGTCAGGCCCGTTCATACACCGTGAGCGCCAACCGTGGGCGGTAAAACACCCTCTCCTCGCCCGAAATAGTTATCGGCAAATATTTGGGAGATGCGAGATTACCGTCCTATCCCCAACCGACACGATGTCCGAAATTTGAAATGGGGGATAAGTTCGTAACTTTCCCCCATTTCAGAGAAGCGCGTCCCAAAGTTTGAGATCCCCCTCCCCTCCATTTCCCCATTCATACACCATCGGCGGCACGACAACCTCCGCACTGCGGCCAGCCTCCTCCGTCCGCCACCCCATCCTCCACCTTGCCGGAGCCGCTACCCCTACCCCGTCGGCCACTGCAAGAGATGGACGTCTCTCATCCACTGCGCTGGACCAGGATGCTTTCATCACCTCCTCTCGCTTCATCGGCGCCGTCGTCCACCTTGTCGTTGCCGCTCCTACGACCGCCTCGTCCATGGCAACAAGATATATCCCCCGACCCGGCCGTCTGCCGTCTAAAGTCTTCTTCCCCGCCGCCGACAGCCATCGCACCCGCAGCACCCTCAACGTATCAGCATAGGCCTACACGGCGTCGCAAGAGAGGTGGTACTCTTCCATATGTGCTTAAGTTATTGATCTCACCCGGAAAATAGATCGTAATTTGTTTACTGTACTTTTCTTGTCCGTACCAAATTGTAGTGGCTAGTTGAAAGCAAACAATGGTTGCGAAGTAGCTTTGTCCGGTTTGCACCTTCAGATCCGCCATGGCACGGGCACTATACTCGTAAAGGTTAAGGTTTCCCCCCTTGATATCACTACCATCATCGTAGGTGCTTCGTCTCGTGCTAGCACTGCTCCTCAAGACCTCAACCCAAAGCTTACATGTTGAAATACGAATCTGATATGATGCTCATATCACTAAAACAGAGAACATTTAATTGGTCACCTAATGTTCCTATATTCATTTCGAAAAGCATGTGCGCCACCCACTAGTCCAGCTAGTTCCACTTTCCTGATTTTTCTCTTGATGCTTAAGGTTTTCCCCTTTTATCTACTCTACTATGATCTGCGTAGGTGCTTTTTATCGTACTAGCATTACTCCACCCTTCAAGCTAAACAACACAACACTCAGAATTCGAAAGCTTAGTTGTTCAAATATGATTGTGATATGATACTCATATTAGTTAACCGACACATTTAATTGGTTAGCTAAAGGTCCCATTTGAGTTTCCAAATGCATGTCGCGACATATAGAGAGACAGCATAATTGCATTTCTTTGTGACTTGTTGACCATACTTTCTTGTCCATACCAAATCTGAGTTGTTATTTCAAAGCAAACATCGGTTGCTAACTACCCTTTGCGGGGTTTCCAGCTTCAGATCTGCTATCCCACTGCCACGGTCAACACTGTACTCATCATGCTTATGTTTTCCCCATTTTATGATGACCACAGTCAGCCTACGTGGTTCGTGTCGTAATAGCACTGCTCCACCCATCGAGCTAAACAAGCTTAGTTGTACAAATTCATATCTGATATTACTGCTGATATTAGTAAAACTGAGAGATGTTTAATTGGTTAGCTAAATGTTCCTACTTTAGTTTCGAAATGCATGTGAGCCACATATGGAGAGACCGGAAAGAATAGTATTTCTCTGTGCGCTCTGGTTCATCATGGGTGGCCAACCGACATTGTATTGAAAGACTTGTAATATCTTTAATCTGCTTACTCTTCTGCTCTTCTTTGAGATGATACTCTTCTCTTGCGGTCGACTGGTCAGGTCGAGTTGTTCTCCCTTAGTATATTTTCAATCATCGGTCAGTCGACTTGTTCTTCTTTACTATATGTTGAAGCTATCATCTGCGAAGTGTCATCACTTCTGGAGCTCTCATATTTTGAGTAGTAGGCCACATTATATTAATTCACACAACAAATTACAGCATGCATGGCATCTTTTAAAAGAATTGCAGAGATAGCACAAAGGGGTTTACAGGGAGGCAATATTGGATTAGAATCACTTCTGCATTACAAAGAAAAACTCACTTGTTTTTATGTTTTCATGCATGTCAGATATTGAACATTATCAAAATGAATATGAGAATGGGCGCATGAGAGGAATATTGCGGAACGATCCACTGGCTAACAAACTTGGCATGGTGGAGGATGGCCTATCTTATTCACCCATCAAGGTGCTTGCTCTAACTTTGCAAAGTTGTATTGGTCGCACATATTTTGCATCTGACCTCTTGCATTACTTCTACTTTGTTACACCATCTGCTTAGTTTAAGCATCATATATGAGTATATGCCATACCTATCCATTTTATGTACCTATTCCATGTGTCGTCACACTATGTTTTTCCAGTCAAATGTTGTTCTTTCGTAATAGATGTCCAAAAGGAAGAGGGTGAGTGCAGATCCTAAAGGAGTATAAACTAGGTATTTGGAAAAGGTAGTGATACCTGTTAAATCAGATAGATCAGCAGCCACAGAAAACACAGGCCCAACTGTACCACACTTTACCCCTACTCCAGTGGCCAAACCCCTATGAGAAGTGCTGGGAGCCCAGCGTCAGGTATTGTCTATGATATCAATTCAAAATTTGAACTCCTAAATTTCTTCTTGTGCCTTACCTTCTCTCTTGTATGAAAACTAATTTCAGATGAATCTCCTTGCTCAAAGGATCATACGATCTCAAAACAATAATGGGCTCTGCATTGCTCTTGCCAGTACCTCTCTCCCTTTTGCCTTGTAACGCTGTACTTAATTAATTGCTATTTGATTATGTATCATCATTCTGCACCTGAGCTTCATTATCCTATGTTTCTTCCAATATTATTTGATCTATATTTACTCTTTTCAAAATGTAGAATAATGGCAACGCTTATAAAGAATTTTCTTTGGGAAATTTATTGAATTATCCTTCCATCAACATGGAGAAGGGCTTTGTCCAGCCCGTGCTAACATGTAATGTAAGTTCATCCTTCTCAAGCCTTCAAACTTTGTTCTAGTATAGATTTGGATAGGCATCATTTCCTCCACTGCTGTTTGCTTTGCTATTTACATCTGACTGGATGTTTGCAACAACTACCAGTTTCAAATTGCAGTTGTAAAAACATGTTCCTTATGCAGAACAGATCCATTTATTTGCTTATATAATTGTGAAACCTGTTACGTGTCTCCTTGTTTCTCCTTCAGACTCGTATCTCTTACGCCAGGCAGAACTTTAGGGAAGATAGTGAGCCAAACCATCTTGAGGACAGTGAGATGACCCCAAGGTCTTGTCTTGATGAAGACAATGAGTTGAAGCTACTCACCAGTAGGTGTAAGACAACCTCTGTGAAGTCACTGCCTCATTCAGTTCGACTTCTTCAGTCTCAACTTATAGCGGAAAGGCTTCCTTCAGCTCAGCTCTGACTTGAAGTCAAAGATGCAATGAAGATGTCAGAGGACTGCCGTGCGCACCATCATGCCTTAAATCTAGTGTTGATGCATCTATCATTGCAAAAACTGAGGTCTACTCAGCTTCTTCAGCTGTTTGGGGGGGGGGGCCGACCTGGCCAGGCCTAGTGCCTTCTGAAGTGCTCTCAGTTTTGTATATTCTTTTGTCGGCGCGTTTATTTGCACCGGTGGCAAACTTTGATGCCCAGTGGATGTAATATGAGTGATAGCCGTGATAGCCTAGCGTAAGTTGCCTCCTTATTTATTTCCTTGTTGTCTTGTTTATTTGTTTGCTTGTAGTCATTGCAGTTCTTTTTCCGCGGTTTGCTAGTGGCTGCAATAACCTATTTTTAAAACTAGGCCACAATAATCATGGGCTAATATTTACTGTAGTGACACTGGGCCTCCTACGGGCCGTAGAAACAGTGGGCCTTCTACGGGCTGTAGAAACAGTGGGCCTTCTACGGGCCGTAGAAACAATGGGCCTTCTACAAGCCGTAGAAATAATGGGCCTTCTACGGGTCGTATCATCAATGGGCCTTATCTGAGGCAAGATGACCGATTACAAACATGGGCCAATAACGAGCGCATTATGGCCGTAAGCGGGCTAGAGTTGGAATCGTCCGTTCATGGGCCGACCATAACGGGCCATCGTTAATAGGCTGTATTTGATGGCGCTATGAAAACGCCCAACATATTAACGGACCACAAGCGGGACGACTATAACCATGGGCTGAATTTGGCCCACAAGCGTAAAATGGCGATAACGGGCCGTAAGTAAGCGAATCTTTGAAATGAGCTCAAGAATAAATGGGCTCGAGAAGGCGAAAGATAACATGTCTGGAAGCCCAACGGAATAACGGGCCGTTAATGGGTGTAAAGTGATACCTTTTTTACGGGCCGTTTCACCACGGGTCGTTAATGGGTGTAAAGTGATACCTTTGTTCATTACGGGCCAGTTTCACCACGGGCCGTTAATAGGCCAAGAGTTACATAGGGCCTCATATGGGCCGAAAGACGTCACGGGCCATACATGGGCCAGAAGTGAAAACAGGCTGGAATCATATTGTATGGCCCAGATGACGCTACTGGGCCTAATTCAAATAGGGCGTAACGGGCCTCGGGTTAGCGGGCTGTAAATGGGCTATATGCGAACAGGCCGTTAACAAGCTTTCCATGGGCCGGCCCACCACCTTTTGACCAAGAAAAACGTGCCGGCCTTTTCACATGAATGGGCATCTGTTGAGCCGTGCCACGTGTTGACGTATCATAGGCGCCTATCTGACCCACTGACGAGCTGCCACGTGTTTCGTCCAGCCAATAAGAATTTTACATGTGGAAATTTCCCATTGGTCGGGGCTATTAACGGGTTATCGGATCCAAAACCCGACCCGATAGCTTAACGACGTTCCTTTACGGTGGATGCCACGTGTTGGTCACCCTTGACGAAAGCACTTCTGTGATGCGCGATTTATCGTTATGGAAGTGGACACTTCCATGATGATAATTTTGGTAATGTCATGGAACACTTCTAGGACAGCACAGGTATGACTATCTTGATTCTGTCATAAATTTGTCATGGATGTACATGCATGACAAAAAACGCGACCTATTGTGACAAACACGTATCATCACGGAAGTGTATTTTTTTGTAGTGTGAGGCAGGTGGTTGAGGGAGCTCCTCCCGAGGCAGCGCCCTTGAGAGCGGCGGTGTTGCTGATGGTCTGAAGATCCATTCCTCAAAGACGCCAGGTTCTTGGGGTAGCCGCTTGGTTGCCCTTCTGGCGATGTCGTCGGGTTCCTTGTTGTTGCCACGGGGCACATGTTGTAATTCCAGACCCGAGAACTGCTTCTCCATCTTGCGCACCTCCGCGAGGTATGCCTTCGTGTGCTCGTCCATTGGCTCATACACCTTGTTTGAGAAGTTGACGAGGAGCTGCGAGTCGCCCTTGATGGTGAGACGCCTCACCCCCAGGGCCACCGCAGCCCTGAGGCCAGCTATGAGGCCCATGTACTCTGCTATGTTATTAGAGACCTTCTCGCCCTGCTGGAAGCAGAGCTGCATGGCGTAGTAGAGCATGTCCTGCGTGGGTGATATGAGCACCGCTCCAGCCCCCATGCCCTAGCATGAGAACGCGCCGTCGAAGTACATGACCCAACCGTCTGGCACTTCGCTCCCTGGAGATAGGGATTGGTTCTTGACTGCTTCGAGCTCCGGGGCGTCGGTCCATTCTGCCACAAATTCTGCGAGCGCAGCCCCCTTGATTACCCTGGTCGTGCTGAACTCCAAGTCAATGCTTGCAGCTTGATGTTCCATTTAGCGACTCGCCCGACAGCATTGGGGCACCTCAGCACTCTCTCCAGCGGGTAAGCCGAGATGACCTTGATGGGATGACCTTGGAAGTAGTGTTGCAGCTTACGCGAGGCCACCAGGAGCGCGAGTAAGATCTTCTGAGGCATGGGGTATCGTGCCCTCGCATCACGCAACACTGTGCTGACGAAGTATACCGGGTGCTCGACAAGGGCGGGTAAGCTGTCAGAGTCCTTGGCTTCCGTGAGTTGAGGTGTCTCTTTGGGGTCTTCGGCTTCAGGAGCCGGGCGGCCTGCCGAAGCAGCCGCTGCATCAGGGCATGACCTTGGTGCCGTGCTGCCTCGTCCGTCCTGGAGGCTTCACTTGACGGGCCCTTGACCTGGCAGTCTTCTCGGAGAGCCACTAGCGCTGCGCTGGCAGAGTGGGGTGTGGCAGATAGGTAGAGCACCAAGGGCTCGAGGGGTCGAGGCGCCACCATCACTGGCGGGCTGGTCACGTATCTCTTGAGGTCTTGAAACGCTTGGTCAGCCTCCGGCGTCCACTCGAATGGGCCCTTCTTCTTCATCAGCTTGAAGAACGGTAGGGCACGCTCTCCCAGCTTGGAGATAAAGCGCCCCAACGCAGTCACATGGCCGGCAAGCTTCTGCATCTCTTTGAGGGTCTACGGTGGACTCATGTCTTCGATTGCCTTGACCTTTTCTGGGTTCGCCTCGATCCCTCTGTGGGACATGAGAAATCCCAGCAGCTTGCCGGAAGGGACACTGTCATGGAATTGTCACGGCAGATGTCCTTAGTGTCTGCACTTAGTCGCGAGGCCAACGCATCTATGCGGTAGCTTGAAGGGGTTGAGCGGAATCGAGAGACGCAACACATAAGACGAGGATTTAGGCAGCTTCGGGCCCCGGGAAACATCATCCGGTAATAACCCTACATGTTGTTTGAGGCTAGGTCTCATTATGATCATGAGGGAGTCGCCGTAAGCCGGCTCTCCTCCTTATGTCTAGCCCTAGATATTGTTTCTTGTTGCTTGCCCCTCTTTGGGGAACCCTGCCCCTCCTTATATAGGTTAGAGGGGCGGGTTACAAGTGGAGTCCAAATAGGATTAGGACTGGCCTATCTTGTACTACAAGCCGGATACAAGTCCGGGTCTTGATTCCTTGTAAAGGAGATATTCCTCACGCCTTTCCTCTTAAGCCGGCCAATCATAACGTAAGCCGGCCTTCTGGGCCTTGAGCCTCCTGGGCCCCCGGGCCTTGTCGCTCCTCTGATTCGCTTGCCAGGTCACCACAAGTCGCAAGGATCGGGCGGGTCACTTAATGTGTCATCCAGTCAGGGCGGGTCATTAATGAGTCGCCAAACCCAGCCGGGTTATACTTCCGGCCGGGTTACACCGCGGGATATATCCCCGACATTAGCCCCCAAGTTTAGCTTGAATTTATCCATGGTAAACTTATGCTGCAAAATAAACACAAGAACAAATTTGACAGGTTGTGCTCTGGGTTAAGAATTCTTGTAAACCAGCACCTGAACATCTTTAAGTCCTTGTCATTTCCTTCTTCTAGAAAATCCGGGTCAATAGACCAGCTTCACAATCAATTTTCTTGTAGAAGAAATATTGTAAACAAATGATCCATTTGAGTCGGCTTCCAAAGCGCCGGCTTAAAAATATAGGTCTTGATATACTCATCAGATTTTCAACCGGCTTAAAGATGTAGATCTTGCCGAGTTATAATTTCCAAAATCTCCGGGTTATAAAAGATTGATGATGTCGAGTCATAATTGTTGTTGACACCGGGTCATGTAATGGATCTTCCTGATTTACTCAAAGCTGAGAATTTTGAAGATGTTCCCTCTTTATATGCATAATACCTGTAGCCCCCAAGTCTTAAGAGGAGAACATAGTGATAACTTAAGACTTATTTCCATAAAATTACTGCCACTTTGAAGAAATCCATGTTCATCTCAGTCACTAGTAAAAACTGAATACTCCATATATGTAGCCCCCAAGTGCCGGGTTGTCATGCTTGCAGCAACCTGGGACTTGAAATTGCCTTATGCTCATAAAAACTTCAACCAGTGTAGCCCCCAAGGGTCGAGTCATTATGCAATAATGAGCAGGGACTTTGTAGATATAACCATGTAAACTTGAACAGCAATGTGTAGCCCCCAAGGGCCGGCTTAGTAAGATAATACTGAGCTGGGACTTTGTATATAATTGATAATAACATCATATAATATAATCTCCACCATAGGGCTTGAACGCACGTCCACAAGTTTAAGAGCTTTGTACTCTACCAACTGTATAGTGAACCGTTCAATATAATGGATTAATGCTTGTGTACCTTGAATTTTTTACAGGAGCAATTGGTAGCCCCCAAGGGCCGGCTCATTTAGAATATGATGAGTCGGGTCTTCAATAAGCTGAGCAAAAAATGACTTTGCATTAGCCCCCAAGTGCCATGGTGCATGTTGCCAGTGTCATGGGACTTATATATTCGATGTAATCTCGATTGAACAATGTAGCCCCCAAGTGCCTTGTCGTAAGCCTGCGCGACTCGGACTATTTCCTCCATTGTAAAATAAATCTTGCCAATTGATAAAAATAATAGCCGTTGCGCTAAAGCGACTTTGAAAACCTCAATCATAACACTGGTTATTGATAATCACAGTAGAAATCCAGCCATGTTGGCTATTGAAGATTTGAATAATATAATCCGGTATGAAAACCTCAATCATTCAATATCATCATGAAAATCCAGCCAGTTTTGGCTATTAAAGATTTGAATACCTCATCGGTTGACAAGTAAATCTAGAGTTTAAATACCTGGCGGCTCTTGGCCGATGACGACTTAATGTGCATTCATTGTAAGCCAGAATTTTTGTAACCCGGCAGCTTATAGCCTTTGAAAAAAATCCAGAACGGATAATCATTTTGAAGCGTCAATGTTGGTAATGACCCTGAACTTAATCATTGATATGTCATATTTCTGCAAATCCTACAAAGAGTTTAAAAAACATATGCCTTGGCGACTTAACGTCAAAAGCCAGGGCGGGTAACCACCCAAATGTAGTCTTATCCTGCACACAAGTAGATCACAAGATCCCTATGATCCTTTGAATGATACTGCCGCCTTATGTGACCCGGACAGTGAAGTTGATAACTCAACCCTGTAAAAAGCCGGCACATATGATACTTGTGACAACTCAAATACTTGTGATTGTATAAATCTGTAGAAGAAATAGACAAAATTTTGAGGCTTCTGATTCGAATACGATCAGTAAATCATTCCAAAGGAGTTAAGCTAAGATTCGAATACGATCATATAGCCCACAGTGGCTTTGGCGATGCCGATCAAGTGGGTATCGACAGCTATGTTCTCTTTGGTTCGAATACGACCTATGTTTGAACAGGAAGCCCCCAAGTGACCATGAGAGTTGTTTAACGACGCTGATTCGAATACGATCCACGTCGATTCCCAAAGGGGTCGAGCTATGATTCGGATACGATCAAGAAGCCCCCAAGTAGGTTCAGCAGTTTGCTAATCAAAAGGGTATCGACAGCTATGTTCTCTTTGGTTCGAATACGACCTATGTTTGAACAGGAAGCCCCCAAGTGACCATAATAAGATAAGCCATAAGGCATGATACCTATGTTTGAACCGCGCATCATGGCAGCAAGTTCTTTTTGGCACCCTTTAATCTTTTTGAGAACTCGAATTTGCGAGAGATTAATTCTTTTTGAACCGGAAGTTTAAACCAGATTTGAAAGCTTCAAACTTTGAGAGAGATAAATTTACCTTGAGCCGGATACGGTAAATAAATTTCCCTTAAACCGGTTTTTAAACCAGATATTAAGAGTGTCACTGCTTTGTGGGAGAGAGATGTCTCTTGAACCGGATTTTAAACCGGAGTCCTTCTTTTTAAGCCAGAAATTTTCTGACGGCCTTTAAATTTTTCACCAATATAGCGGTAGCCTTTGGAACCGGGTTACCTTCCCTCCAATGACCCGGAGTTCTTGAATCCATTGAAACCGACTAATTTTGCCGAGCCATACCATTGTAGCCCCCGAGTCTCAAGATGACTCGAAGAGTTGGCTTGAGATTCTCCATATTTGTCCATAGCAGAAGGTGTATATCATTGGCGCTGATAACGCAATGTGAATCCATAGAAGGTTGAGGTGACTGCTACGGGTTATAAATGATCCCGTATGAGTCGTGTCAGCAACTCGGCCATGGTTCCTTCCAACTGGCTGTTTGAAGTTAACCAAATTGTAGTGGCGGTGACTTGTGCACCTGCCATTGAACCATCCAGTGCAGACGGCGGCTGATAATATATAATAATTTGCCTCTAATTTGTTGGAAGAAAACCGGGCTTCCCAAGTAGTGACTTGCTCATACTCAATAAACAGCTCATCCAGGCAAGTGCGGCCCGGTGCGTTGATGTAGACCAGGCCGTGAGAGACGGACGGTAAAAACGACTGCAACAGCTGAGGCGGCACAGACAAATAAACCGGCCATGGCGTTGTAAGCCGGTGCGGACGGGCAAGTTGTCCACCTTGTTGTAAGTCGGTGTGGTCGCGGGAGACGGCCACGGCGTTGTAAGCCGGCGCGGTCGCGAGAGACGGCCACGGCGTTGTAAGCCGGTGCAGGAGTCCGTTGAGTAACGACGACCACCTATGCCAAAAGTACTTGGCGTGCCTCCATCTCCGTGGTATAATATCACTTTTTGTCATAAATAATTGCCTGCATAAACAATGTTGCAGACCAAGGCAAAGATAAATTGTTCTTTGATAAAAACAACATGTGCTAATAAAACAGACTTAGACGGATATCACCTGATATGTTAGGCTGGAAATAATCCTCCATGGAGTTGATGACATCTTATGATGAAACTGAAAACACTCACGGGTGAGCCGGCCGCAGTTTTTATAAGCTGGTGCGTCCGGGGAAGGTCGGCACCGGCGTCGTAAACCGGCACGGACGGGCGAGCTAATCGCGGGTGCGGTCCCGACAAGCTGATGTAAACCGGGCCACAGGGACGGAGATTTTCTCACGTTCATTCATCGGGTGGTACGGCACGGACAAGCACTGGTGCAAAAACAATATTGGCTTACGCCCCTTTGCCACACCTGTGTAATAAATAATGGTCCTGCGAAATAAAAATACCGCAGACCAGAATAATTGTTTTTCAAACAATGTAATATATACTGATAAGATTTATAGAAAGGATAACACCTGGTAACTTGTGAGACAAACGCAGGCATCGTCATTGGATGATATAGTCAGATGAAAGGAGCTCTCAGATATACTGTTAACTTTGTCCCATCTTTTAAATCGCCGGACGCATCTGACAACCTCATGGAGTAGTATTCTGCACCATGGTCTTCCCTTAGTTCAAAATATAGACTAGCAGTTGGAGTACTAGTACTGCCTCTGATCTTTTTTTTCTTGGCGTTTATGCTCATCCCGCATACCAAGGAGGTGAGGGAACAGCAAAAAGGGGTGTCGGGTTGTTGCAATAATCGGCTTAAAGCCATTGTATCCTTGTGACCATGAGTCTCCTCCCCCACCTCTTTACATGCACATAGGTTCCTTGTCCCATCCCTTTTTCTGTGGATGTGCATGTGCCTGCATGCGGGTTTTTTTAGCAGCAGGTCGACAAGGCCCCAGGCGGGTCAACAACGGAGGCGACCAGTGACTTGATCCGGAGGCGGTTTAAACACGACTCCAACCAGCGACCCAAAAAGCAAGGCTGCAAGGGCGGCTCAAGGACTCGAGCAGAAGTAGTTGATGAAGGTAACTCCAGCGGTCAACGGCCCGATGCGGCAGCCGAAGCGGCTTGCAGGCGGAGAAAAACAGAAGGCAGAACCGCGGAGGCTCAGTGGCGGCAGGGTGGCCCATCCTCGGACGCGACGTGATGAAGCGGCGACTCGGCGGCGGTTTAACACCTCAGGCAGCTCGTGCCCTTGCTTGAAATAGGCGCGTACGACAGTGGTTAAAACGCGGTGACTCAGGGTCACGGGCGCAAGCTCACGCGAGGGCGGCTCGAAGGCCAGTGGCGGTTCACCATAACGGAGGAAACACGGACGACCCCAGCTGTGAACCGGTGCGCGATTTATGGAAGGAGCACACGGCGGCCCCATCTGTGAACCGGCACGCAGTTTATGGAAGGAGCACATGGCGGTCCCAGCTGTGAACCGGCGCGCGCGCCGGTTGCTTGTAGGCGAGGGTGCGGGGCGACTCAGATGACGCGGTCAGTGTACGGGCGCCTTAGGCTGGAGCTAACTCGGAAACGGCCGGCCGTCGGAGTCGATTCGGACGGCAGAAACAAGGTCAGCACGATGGCGGCTTAGCACTGGGGGCTATTTAGACCGCAGGTGAGGGAAGTCCGCGGCCACGGCGGAGACCCCGTCACGCGAGGCGGCGACTTTAGAGGCCGTGGAAGCAGAGATGGCCGGCAATGTAGCGGCTCTCCCACTGCAGCTGAGAGGCGGACCAGCAATGACTCGTCGCGTGGACAGGCCGACCCAGAGCAATAGGGGCAGATTGAGGACGAGACCCGCTGTAATGAACCGGCGTCGGTAGACTTGAAAACACCCGGTCTGAAGCGAGCGTCACGGCGTGGCCGTGAAGACAAGATCGATTCCCATCATCTGACTTTGCTAATCCTGGTGTTTTGTATTTTCTTGCATGTTAACCCCAACCTCTAGTACCAGGAAGGATTGTCTAACCATATGAGAACTTCAGTCTTTCTTGATAGTATATATTTTCTCTATGAATTTTCCAAGGCAATTCCGATCTGGTCACTTCCCCATGTAGCAGTTTTGGCCAACAATTTTTTTGGAGTTGTAGATCAACCCGACCATCACGTGGCAGAGCACTAGTTGAAGTATGATGATTGCTACTATTGTCTTGTACGAACAGAGGTGTCTTCCCATTGTTTTGAGGACACCGCATCCAGTCTGATTCCTTAGTGTGTGTGCCTCTTGATTGGTAGACCAGAAGAAAACAAAGATTCTGATGATTCGACCACTTGGTCTCGGCGACTTGCAGTAGTAAACAAACCACAACCCAAACCCTAATTTCTCTTGAACTTTGAACCGGACTTGATCCGACCGCGCGCCTTTGAAACAATGTAAATCATTCTGCAATGATTTCTCGATCCCTGATAAAGATCCCTTCAAGAACTCAACACCACCGTGCGCGAGCCCCACGGTGGGCGCCAACTGTTGTGGAATTGTCACGGCAGATGTCCTTAGTGTCTGGACTTAATCGCGAGGCCAATGCATCTATGTGGTAGCTTGAAGGGGTTGAGCGGAATCGAGAGACGCAACACATAAGACGAGGATTTAGACAGCTTCGGGCCCCGGGAAACATCATCCGGTAATAACCCTACATGTTGTTTGAGGCTAGGTCTCATTATGATCATGAGGGAGTCGCCGTAAGCCGGCTCTCCTCCTTGTGTCTAGCCCTAGATATTTTTTCTTGTTGCTTGCCCCTCTTTGGGGAACCTTGCCCCTCCTTATATAGGTTAGAGGGGCGGGTTACAAGTGGAGTCCAAATAGGATCAGGACTAGCCTATCTTGTACTACAAGCCAGATACAAGTCCGGGTCTTGATTCCTTGTAAAGGAGATATTCCTCACGCCTTTCCTCTTAAGCCGGCCTATCATAACATAAGCCGGCCTTCTGGGCCTTGAGCCTCCTGGGCCCCCGGGCCTTGTCGCTCCTCTGATCCGCTTGCCAGGTCACCATAAGTCGCCAGGATCGGGCAGGTCACTTAATGTGTCATCCAGTCAGGGCGGGTCATTAATGAGTCGCCAAGCCCGGCCGGGTTATACTTCCGACCGGGTTACACCGTGGGGTATATCCCCGACAGACACCGAACACGCACTTCTCTGGGTTGAGCCACAAGTTCACCTAGCGTAGGCTCATGAAGGTCTCCTCCAGGTCTTGGATCAGAGTTCTCGCATCCCGAGACTTCATCACAATGTCATCGACGTAGGCCTCCACGTTTCTCCCGAGCTGCTGCGCTAAGGCGATGTGCATCAGTCGCTGCAAGGTCGCTCCCGCGTTGCATAGTCCTAAAGGCATGCAAGTATAGCAGTACACCCCACACGGGGTGAGGAAGCCGGTCTTCTCCACATCTTCCACCGCCATCTTGATCTGGTGGTAGCCTGAGAATGCATCCAGGAAGCACAGTAAATCGCACTCGGCGGTGCAGTCGACAATCTGGCCGATGCGTGGAAGCGGGAACGAATCTTGGGGGCATGCCTTGTTGAGGTTGGTGAAGTTGACGCACATGCGCTCCTTCCCACCTTTCTTCAGCACAACAACGGGGTTCGCCAGCCATTCGGGGTACCGAACCTCGCGAATGGCACCCACCGCCTCCAGCTTGCGGGTTTCTTGGACGATGAAGGCCTGCTTCTACGTGGATTGTTGTCTCGCCCGCTGCTTCACAGGGCGTACATTGGGGCACACCTTTAAGTGATGCTCAATCACCTGTCTGGGGTCCCCCACCAGTTGTTTCGGTTCCCATTCGAATATCTGCTTGTTTGCGTGCAAGAACTTCACCAACGCTTCCTCTTGGTTAGGGTCGAGGTCCGCACCTATGGTAAAGGTGGCTCCTGAGGACCCGTCCTCATCGACCGGCACCTGCTTGGTTTCTTCCTTGTCTTGGGTGAACAACTGCTTCTTCTTGGTTGGTGCGGCTCCCTTGGCCTCGTAGGCGCCTGCGCCGGCGGGCTGTGCCACCGCGGCGGTCTTGAGGGCAAGCTTGAGCGCCACCAGGGCCTCCTTGGTGTCCCCCTCGATGGTGAGGACGCCCTTGCTCCCAGGCATCTTCATGAGGTTGTAAGCCAGATGGGTTGCTGCCATAAACTGGGCCAGAGCTAGGTACCCGAGGATGGCGTTGTACGGGAGGCTGATGCGGGCGATGTCGAAGTCGACCAGCTCGGTGCGGTAATTGTCGTGCGTGCCGAAGGTGACAGGAAGGCGGATCTACCCCAGGGAGTGGGCTGTGCCGCCGCCAACTCTTGAGAAAGGCTTGCTGAGGCGGAGCCGCTCGAGTGGTATGTGAAGGAGGCTGAAGGCCTCCACGGAGAGCAAGTTGAGGCTGGCGCCGCCGTCGATGAGGGTCTTGGTGACGGCCACGTTGCAGATGGTGGGTGTGCAAAGCATTGGGAGCATACCCGAGCCGGCGGTGGAGACAGGATGATCCCCTGAGGCGAAGGTGAGGTCGGCCTCGGCGCGGCCCAGCCCGGTGGAGCCCCTAGGCGCTTGGATGTGGCGCCGATCTGGTGAAGGAACGGCTTGATGTGATGATCCGAGGGTGGTGCTTGCGAGCCGCCTAGGAGGGCCACGACCGCGTGGTGCGCCGGTGCCGCGTAGTGCGCAGCAAAGAGACCACGCAGCTCCTCCCAAGATGCCACCGTGGATCTGGGGAGGTTGAGTAGCCAGGCACGCGGTGCGCCAGTGAGGGCCCTGGGAAACCAGTTGGCCATGACCTTGTTGTCGCCACCGGCCTTAAGGACGGCCTCCTCATACGCCAGCAGGAAAGCCGACGGGTCCGCCGCGCCGTCGTAGCGTGGCGGCATCTCCGGCTTGAACTTGGGTGGCCACTGCACCCACCGCAAGGCGGGAGCAAGGGCCCAGAGCCCCCTGGCCCCGTAGCTGGCATCGGTCGCCGAAGCGGCTATGCCCGTGCAAGTGCGGAAGCGCTATGCTCCGCGCTGGTGATAAACAACTGAGGGCGACCCCACGGCCACATCAACCTCAGGGAGCCCCAGAGCTCAGTGTCCGGCCTCACCGCAACACCTCCCCTCGGGAGAGTCGCGCGAGGGGGCTGGGCACGGGAGCTGCGCTCGGGTCTGTAAGTGCATCTAGTGCCACCCCTAGTTGGTTTTTGAGTATTGATGAAAAACCTGGTTGAGGGACTAATGTGTTTGTGAGAATTGCAGGATAACACAGGTAGTAGTCCCTCATTGATTCGATTTACCTACTGGAGAAGACCCCTAAAAATGTATGAAGACATTGAACGCTATGGTCGTATGTGAAGATATTCACATTGAATACTATGACAAGAGAAGACATTGCGTGAAGACTATGGAGCGCGAAGACTTAGTTGTTTCGTTGTTTCCTTTTCTTCTTTGTTGAGTCATAGGAACCACCGTACTGTTAAGTCGGGTCCAGTGAACAAAGTCAGAGTGACTGAAGTGATGCTCAACCAAATCCTATGTCTTCGAGCGAAGACAATGAGAGCAAATCTTATCCAGAGCTGGATGAGTCAGATTTACTTGTAGCCCAAGTCAAGCTGCCACGTGTGTTTGAAATCTGACCATTGGAACACGTGTCAGTTCCTTAGTGACCCAGGGTCATTTTGGACAAATCAGGTCGGGTTGCCTAGGGGCTATAAATAGCCCACCCCCTACACCATAAATTGGTGGCTGCAAAGAGTTAGTGCACGTCTTTTGTCATTTGAGAGCAACCCACCTCTGAAGCTTTTGAGAGAGAGAAATCCTTGCGAGGACAAAGCCCAAACACCCAGAGCCAAAGAGTGTTAGGCATCTGTCGGTGTCAAAACCGGCGGATCTCGAGTAGGGGGTCCCGAACTATGCGTCTACGGTGGATGGTAATAGGAGGCGGGGGACACAATGTTTACCCAGGTTCAGGTCCTCTCGATGGAGGTAATACCCTACTTCTTGCTTGATTGATCTTGATGATATGAGTATTACAAGAGTTGATCTACCACGAGATCGTAGAGGCTAAACCCTAGAAGCTAGCCTATGGTATGATTGTTGTTGCCCTACGGACTAAACCCTCCGGTTTATATAGACACCGGAGGAGGATAGGGTTACACAGAGTCGGTTACAAGGGAGGAGATCTACATATCCGTATGGCCAAGCATGCCTTCCACGCCAAGGAGAGTCCCATCCAGACACGGGATGAAGTTTTCAATCTTGTATCTTCATAGTCCAACAGTTCGGCTAAGGGATATAGTCCGGCTGTCCAAGGACCCCCTAATCCAGACTCCCTCAGTAGCCCCTGAATCAGGCTTCAATGATGATGAGTCCGGCGCGCAGATTGTCTTCGGCATTGCAAGGCGGGTTCTTCCTCCGAATACTCCATAGAAGATTTTGAACACAAGGATAGTGTCCGGCTCTTCAAAAAAAATCCACATACCACCGTAGAGAGAATAATATTTCCACAAATCTAATCTATTGACAACTTTACATAACGTGACACCACACTACGGACTGGTCATTATTCGAACCGTTTCTCCCAGCCTGCTACTGCATGTTTCGCGAGGCGGTTTTTATTGGCATGTCTTGTCGAAGCAGAGATTGTGCTCCCCTTATCATGGGATTCTCATCAATACGGGTGTGGGTAACCGAATCGTGCTTGTTGGTATGACTCCTCGATTTTAGGCAAGTTCCAAACGGCCACGCGGAGGACGCTTAATATTCACCCTCTTTATAAAGAGGCCAAGGCCTGTCCTTTTCTTCTCGCGCTCAATCGAATCCTTCCCCCACCTCGAGTTCCAACACCCAAGGCTCAGGCTAGGCTTCGGACCTTCAATCATGTCCGGATCCAACCTTCAAGGTCGGTGGATGCCCTCCTCCGTCACAGAGGAGGACATCAAGAAGCTAAGAGAAGCCAGGTATCTGACCGCCAAAATCTCGCACAGGCTACCTGCTCGAGGGCAGGTCATTCCCACTCCCGAACCCGGCGAGAGTGTCGTATTCGTCTCCCACTTCCTCCGAGGGCTAGGCCTTAGTCTGGATCCCTTTGTTAGAGGGCTCATGTTCTATTACGGGCTTGATTTCCATGATCTGGCCCCGGATTCCATCCTTCACATCTCGTCGTTCATCGTCGTGTTTGAGGCCTTCCTCCGCGTCACCCCACACTTTGGCTTATGGCTCAAGACCTTTAACATGGAGCCGAAGATGTTCCATGACCTTTAATGATGTTCCATGGCCAAATTGTTCCTTCCCGGAGGTGTCCAACTTATGGCAACGGGAGTGGTTTTACATCACAGCTCCCTGAGGTACTAAGTGGGTTTTCGCCCCTGCCTTCCGCTCGGGCCCCCCGCCACAACTGGCGTCGTGGATCAACAAGGGGCTGGACTGGGGGCCAGTAAATGATGTGCCGACATTGCAGAGTCGCATCCGAGATCTCCTCGAGAGAGATGTCAGTCTTGTCAAGGTAATGCAAGTCATGCTAGTTCGTCGAGTCCTGCCTTGCAAACGTCGACCTCTCCGTATGTGGGAGTTCAACCCGGAAGTACCGCTAGCTATTCAGCACTTCTTCGGTATGACGCTCGAAGAGATGTACAAATTGTTCTTCGGATCATGAATAAAGTGTCCGGACAACACCGAGGATGCGGGTCTGAGCTGCAATCGTCCAGATACCCAAGTAAGTAGTTCTTCGGCCGAACATGATGTCTCTTTATTTATCACAACATTATTCTGAAAAGTCACTCTTTGACCAGGACTAGGTAAAAAAGGCGAAGATGATCAGGTGTTCGCCCCCCCCCCCCTTCCCGAAGGCTCAACAGATCCAGTACTAGCCAGAATGCTTGAGCTTGCGCCTTATCAAGCGCCCTCAGGGGAAGATAAAGGGGGGAATAAAGAAGCCGAAAGCGGACCTCACTCATTACTCACCCAGACCGGGGGAATTAGTGCCTCCACGTAGGAGGATAACCGGGGAGAAGAATCTAAAATTCCCTCTCCCCAGGGAAGGAAGAGGACCGCCTTTGAAGACTTGGAAACAATGGTTTCCAAGCGAGGGAAGAAATCTTCGCCAGAGGGTCCTGCCCCAGAGGGAATCCTAACCGCACAATGCCCGCAAGGGGATCAGCCCTCCACTGAGCTGTAAGTAAACAAAAGTTCTCTATAGTAAATATATCCTGCTTTATTTCTGAGGACGATAACCGAGACGTATGTCTTGTAGTTCGGATCGTAGCCCTTCGCAACAGAGTTCGTCTTCCGGGGATCTTCTTCTGGAGATGATGGAGAGCGAAACGCCTCCCGGTGCCTCCCCGCCTCGTGAAGCGGACGACCCTGAGGTGTCGTCATGGAGGATTTCTCCTGATCCGCCAAGGCCAGAGGGTAACCTTCGCCGCCTCAACTCCGAGTATTCGGCCCTAAGGAGAGCAATGAAAGAGTCCGGACTGTCCGGTGCGTGACTGGACGCTTGCAGCGAATCTTCTGGAGCAAGTGGCTATCTCAGAAGCGCATCGTACGCTAATGGGTATGGTGGTTGAGAGGATTTCATCTGCCGAAAGCGGGTTGCACGAAGATTTTATGAGCCTGCTGAGAGGCTTTGAAGTACGGTACCGCACACGCCAGGTGTGCCCTATGTAGATAGTAACCCCTGAGACTCTGGTTGCTGTCGAAAAAACAGCGGCAAACAGAGGATCATAGTCCCAGGTAATAATCATGCCTCCTTCATGTGCAGGTGGCTGAAGGTCCGGTGGCTAGCCGGACTAGTGAATTTACCGAACTGAAGCGGCAACTTGATGCGACAGATGCCGACATCGTGCTTGTAAATAGGCGGCTTGACGAGGCACAGGGTATGTATTCTCCGATGGTCAACATTTATTAAGAGGAGCATAATGCGAGTATCTATAATATGCTGTGACTGCAGATGGAGCTGCCGCCGTGGAGGCCCTGCGGGCGGAACTTGCCCGAGCCAAGGAACAAGCCAGGAGGAGTGATGCGGCCGCCCTAAAGGCGGTCGAACAGTTAAAATCCAAACAGGCTGCGCATTGCGAGAGCAAACAGAAAATAGCCAAGATGGCTGTTGAGCTGAAAGACGCCGCCGACCGTTATGAGCTTCTCGAAAGGGAAAGTCAAACGAAGTCGGTGGACCTGGGTAAAGTGGAACGCCCCGGATACAACTTTCCATATTCGTAACTCCAACTCTTGCTTTTTCCGGAGATGCGATATGTTATTTCCTCCGTGGTTGGGTTCTTGTCTTTTGTTTTGCATTTTGTTCATGTCATGCATGTAACACCCTGGATGTAACTTTCCATATTTTTAACTCCAACCCTTGCCATTTTCGGCATTGTGGTATGATATTCCCTCCGTGGTTGGGTTTTTGTCTTTCGTTTTGCATTTTGTTTATGTCATGCATCTCATATCATGTCATCATGTGCATCGCATTCGCATACCTATTCGTCTCATGCATCCGAGCATTTTCCCCGTTGTCCGTTTTGCAATCCGGCACTCCTATGTCCCCCGGCGTCCCCTTTTACATTTTTCCGTGAGCGGGTACTAAACTTTCTCGGAATGGACCGAGGATTGTTAAGTGGCCTTGGTACACCACCGGTAGACCACCTGTCAAGTTTCGGGTCATTTGGAGCTCGTTTGGTACTCCAACGGTTAACCGCACTCTCGCAAAGGCCTCTTTTAAGTTGCAGCCCAACACCCCTTCAAAATAGCGTAATAACCCATCTAAGTCACTTCCATGCTCTCCGTCATCGGATCACGATCGTGTGGGCGAAAACTACACTCCATTTGGAGCTTCCTAGCTCCCTCTACCTATAAATATAGATACCTTCCCCGAAATCCGGACGAAACCCTAGTCTCCCCGCTCCCTTCGCGCCGCCGGACGAGATCCGGACGGCCGGACATGTCCGCCACGCACCGGACGAACCGCAGAGCGCCACGTGGCGGGCCCGCGCCCCACGCCGCCCGGCCGCGCCAGCCCGAGAGGCCGTCCCGCCCCATGGCAGCGCCGTCGCCTCCGCGCCCGACCGGCCTGGCGCCACCGGCCGCCTCGGCCGCCGTCGCCCGCCCACCCGACCGCCTCCGCCACCTCCTCCCGCCCGCCGCCGCCTCCCATGGTCGCCGGCTCCAGCTGTTCCGCACCGCCCGGCCGCCAAGCGCCCCGGCCTTGGCGCCGCCCGGCCTCCCGCCGGCCGCCGTCTCCGTCTTCTCCACCGCCGGCGAATCTCGGCTTCCGCGCGCCCCGGATCTCAGATCCAAAATTCACCTCGGTTGACTTTCCTTCTCCCCGAAATTTCCTCCAAGTCATTGATCTGTCATTATTTTGTTGCATTTTCATCATGCCATAACTTTGCACTCGTGGCTCCGTTTCGGGCGTGTAGCATACCGAATTGTTTGCCTCGACGAGTATATCATTTCATCTCATTGCATCATTTTCATTTGAGCTCATCTTGATGCCCGAAATGCTTTTAGAAGAGGGCTATGTGATGTTAGTTTCTGTTTCTTAACAGAACATGCACTTTTGTCATTTTTGTCATGATTGATGTGTGCACCCTATGAACTTGAGTCCTACATGTGTTTTGTAATATGCCATGCCATCTTTACAGGGGTGTATGCCATGTATTTTTGTGATCTCTATGGTGACTAGCACAAGCATGCAAACTAGGCTTCATGATGTTGCTGATTTCAGCCCCTGTTTTGCTGATATTTTTATGCCATGTAAACTTGATGCTACAGAGAGATCCATGCTTATTTTGAGATACTTCAGTAAGGATGTTTTGAACATATGGTTATGCTCTATCCATCAATGCCTTTGTTTGAAATTATGGAGTGCCATAGCTTTAGTCAATCGAGCTCTACTTTTGCTATAAAATGTTTCCTGGCAGATTGTTTACATGTTATTCAATTTTGCCAAGGTTGTTGTAGTTGATCCGTGTATGCTATGATGTTGTTCTTGCCATGTATAGCTTCTATGCCATTTCTTCTTGATGGATGTATGCTTAGTTTATCATGAAATGCTCTGTAGTAAGTGCATCGAGCTCTTAAACATGCCTACTTGTTATCTGTTTTTGTCATGCCCTGTTGCTGAATCTGTTAACTAAACTTGCTATGTTTACGTGGGTGCCATCATATTTTCTGGTCCTTTTTGGCTCATGGTCTGTAAGGGACTTTTGTTATATGCGTTGACTAGATTCATGCCATGCCTTGTTTTGCTATTATAAGTTCCTGTAGCATGCTGTTTGCTTGCTCTAAACATTGCTTCCTGATGCTGATTCTGCCATGTTTAGTATTTTCACAAAGTCTGTGAAGCTGATATATTTTGCACTTTTGCCATGCTTGTTTGGACCTGTTATGGTGTGAATTAGCCATAGCTCAGTGTTCATCTTTTTACAAGAATCTTGAGTAGATCACTGCCATATGCTTTGTTGGTACGTTTGGGTGCAGTAGATTAATTTCTTGTTGCTTGATATGTGGTATCATGCTGTTAATGGCAGATTTGTGCCATTCTTGTTTTGCTTGTCATTTGCAAACCGTGCATCCGATTCCGGTGATCTTTATATCGATTTCAACCGAAATCACCTCACCTTTCCAGCGGCATACTTGGTTTGCCAAGTTGATGCCTGGTTCACCATTTTCCTTCCGGAGCACGCATATGCATTGCATCTCACATCTCGCATAACTTGCCATGTGTTGCATTATGTTGCTTGTGCATTGCACCGTGATTTATTGTGGTTCCATTGTTTGTGTTCTTGCTTTGGGTAGAGCCGGGAGACGAGTACGTGAACGAGGAACCTGTTGAGAACGCTTACGAGGATCAAGCTTTCGACAACTCTGAGAACTTTGCAGGCAAGATGACCATACCCTCGAAATCACTTCTATCTTTGCTTGCTAGATGCTCGCTCTTTTGCTATGCCTATGCTACGTTACCTACCACTTGCTATATCATGCCACCCATATTGCCATGTCAAGCCCCTAACCATCCTTTCCTAGCAAACCGTTGTTTGGCTATGTTACCGCTTTGCTCAGCCCCTCTTATAGCGTTGCTAGTTGCAGGTGAAGTTGAAGTTTGTTCCTTGTTGGAACATGGAGATGTTGTTCCTTGTTGGAAAATGTTTACTTGTTGGGATATCACAAAATCTATTGTTTAATTAATGCACCTATATACTTGGTAAAGGGTGGAAGGCTCGGCCTTATGCCTGGTGTTTTGTTCCACTCTTGCCGCCCTAGTTTCCGTCATACCGGTGTTATGTTCCTTGATTTCGCGTTCCTTACACGGTTGGGTGATTTATGGGACCCCCTTGACAGTTCGATTTGAATAAGACTCCTCATAGCTTGACTTATCCGGATGTGCCCAAAGAACGAGATATGTGCAGCTCCTATCGGGATTTGTCGGCACAATCGGGCGGCTTTGCTGGTCTTGTTTTATTGCTGTCGAAATGTCTTGTAGTCCGGGATTCCGAGACTGATCGGGTCTTCCGGTAGAAGGAATATCCTTCGTTGACCGTGAGAGCTTATAATGGGCTAAGTTGGGACACCCTGCAGGTATTATCTTTGAAAGCCGTGCCATGTTATGAGGCAGATGGGAAATTGTTAATGTCCGTTGTAGAAAACCGAAGTTGACCTTAAATAAAAACACATCAATCGCGTGTAACCGTGATGGTCTCTTCTCGGGAGTCCGGAAGTGAACACGGTGTTGGAGTTATGTTTGACGTAAGTAGTTTCAGGATCACTTCTTGATCGCTACTAGCTTCACGACCGTGCCTTGCTTCTCTTCTCGCTCTCTTTTGCGAGTGTAGCCACCATATATGCTAGTCGCTAGCTGTAGCTCCACCTCACAACTCTGTCCTTCCTATAAGCTTAAATAGTCTTGATCTCGCGGGTGTGAGATTGCTGAGTCCCCGTGACTCACAGATTCTACCAAAACAGTTGCTCGGTTGCGTCAAGTGGGAGTTCGACGAGGAACGTGGTCGTTACTATGTGTCTTTTCCTGATGATCAGTAGTGGAGCCCAGTTGGGACGATCGGGGATCTGTGTAGCATTTGGGGTAGTCTTCTTTCATTTTGGTTCCGTAGTCGGACCTTGAGTGTAATTTGGATGATGGATGTTTATTTATGTATTGTGTGAAGTGGCGACTGTAAGCCAACTATGTATCTCTTTCCCTTATGTATTACATGGGTTGTGTGAAGATTACCTCACTTGCGACATTGCTTTCAATGCGGTTATGCCTCTAAGTCGTGCTTCGACACGTGGCAGATATAGCCGCATCGAGGGTGTTACAATGCATCCCATCTCATAGCATCATGTGCATTGCATCTGCATGTTTTCATAAAACTCGTAGCCGTTCGTAGTTGCCCTTTCTCTCTTTGCCTCCGTTGTCACTTTGTCAGGCCCTTGTCCTCGTTGACCTCTCTCAGACCCCTCGTGTGCGTGTCCAAAACTTACGCGAACCCGAACCGGTCTGTCGTTACCGATGGATCCGGATCAACCTCAAACATCTGCAAAACATCTCCGTTTTCTTATTTGGACTCCCTATCCTATTTATTTGCGTCCGTCCGATTACGATCGGAGGGACGAGGTAACCCCTAACTTAATCCGCGATGTATATATTCATCCACCCCTACTCCATTTAGGCAAACCCTAAAAATCCTCTCCCTTGTCACGTCGCGCCGCCGCCACTAGCTCCACTTTGTCGCCTCCTTCCTCGGGATCCCACCCGATCCAAACCACCAGCCACACCCAAATCCGATCCATCCACTTGTGCGAGGAGACAGCAGCCGCATCGCTCGCGCCCGAGGCCTCATGCCTCCCCGACGCCCTCGCCTCCGCGCCGGCAAGTGGTATCGTCGGAGTGCCCCGCCGGAGTAACAACAACACCAGGACCGGCCTCGTCCCGCTCTTTTCCTTCCCTAGCTCTCTTTCTTCCTCCTTTCTCTTCGCTCACATCTCTCTCTCTCCCTAAACAGGACCGTGTCGTCGCCATGGCCTATTTCTTCCTCCCCGTCGGGCTCTGCTTCGCCACGCCGCTGCACGCAGACCCCTCTGCTCTCCCGCGCCTCTGCCTCGACCTCCTCTCGCCAAGTCCGCTTTCCATCGACCACAGCCCAGCCACTCCCAATCCACATGGCCTCCCGTCCGCACCGTCCCACGCCGGACCTCGCCGGTGAGACCCCGTCGTCGCGCGTCCCCGTCTCTCTCTCTCTCTTGCCCTCTCTGACCTCCCCTGCTCTCCCCTTCCCTGTTGAACAGGTAAGAGCAGCATCAACCACATCCATGGCGCCCCTTGCCTCGTCCCAGTCCGGTGGATCCGGCCCCCTCCGTCCAGATCCGCCGTCTCCGCCTCCCTGCCATCGTCTCCGGCGAGCAGCCGTGCCGCCGCGGCTCTGCTTCCTGTCGTGCAGAGGATGCCCGCTCGTCCCTGTCGCGTTGACCGCGCCAATCGCCAAGGCCCAACGCCCAGCTCCAGTCGGCCCGACTCCCTCCACGGATCCAGCCGGCCCAGCTTGCTCTGCCCCAGCCCAGCACCGAGCCGGCCCAAGTGCCGTGATGAGAAACCAAGCCCACTCGAGATTCAGCCCCTTGTGTTTTTTTCCTATTCAGCGATTTTCTCCATTATGCAGTTATTTACAGATTTGCAGAAAACCCTCCATGTTCATGCATTAATAACTCACAAATGGTGCATCGGATTAAAATGTTTTATATATGAAAAATGCTTGGAATTACATCTAGTTTCATATTTGGCCACTTTCATCCATGTTTGAAATGTTTAAAATGCTGTTTGGTTAAATTTGCTCAAATGCCATGTTAAAATGATTTATTTCATAACTAAATAACCGTAGCTCGGTTTTAAATAAACTTTATATGTAAATGGGGTGGAAAAATGCATAGATTAACCTGGTGCACTTCATTTTCCTGTTTAACAAATTTAAAATTATGTTATAGGAAGAACAGTACCAAATCTAAAATATGCATATGGGGATTTTCCGGAATTGTTGTTTGATTGTTCCGGCCTCATTTAAACTTGCCTTAATAGTTAGTTTACTTATGCTTCACCTCTTGTCATGTTTAACAACATTTAATATTGCTGGGTACATAACCGAGAAAGAACTAAATATGTCAATGTGGTGTTTTTTCAATATGCAACTCGTTGCATATTGCGCTCCACTTAACTTGTAGTATTGTTTGTTGCACTTTGCCATGCCATGCCTAGCTAAACCGAACATGCATCATACTTGATTGTGCATCATGCCATGTTTATGTGATGTTTGTTTACTATGTTGTTTGCTTCTTTCCGGTTTGCTTCTCTCGATAGCTTCGGTTTCGTTCCGGAGTTGTGAGGATTCGTTCGACTACGTCTGTTTTTCTTCTTCATGGACTCGTTCTTCTTTCTAGCGGGATTTCAGGCAAGATGACCGTCACCTTGGATCTCATTACTATCATTGCTATGCTAGTTGCTTCGCTCCATCGCTATGCTGAGTTACCTACCACTTGCTTATCAAGCCTCCCAAATTGACATGAACCTTTAACCTTGTCACCCTTCCTAGCAAACCGTTGTTTGGCTATGTTACCGCTTTTGCTCAGCCCCTCTTATAGCGTTGCTAGTTGCAGGTGAAGATGAAGATTGCTCCATGTTGGATTATGTTTATGTTGGGATATCACAATATCTCTTATATTATTAGTGCATCTATATACTTGGTAAAGGGTGGAAGGCTCGGCCTTATGCCTGGTGTTTTGTTCCACTCTTGCCGCCCTAGTTTCCGTCATATCGGTATTATGTTCCCGGATTTTGCGTCCCTAACGCGGTTGGGTGATTTATGGGACCCCCTTGACAGTTCGCTTTGAATAAAACTCCTCCAGCAAGGCCCAACCTTGGTTTTACCATTTGCCTCACCACCACCTATACCCTTTCCCTTGGGTCGGCCAACCCGAGGGTCATCTTTATTTTAGCCCCCCCGGCCAATGCTTCTCTAAGTGTTGGCCCGAAACAAGCAGACTGCGGGGCCACCTTGGGGAAACTTGAGGGCTGGTTTTACTCGTAGGATGTCTCATCCGGTGTTGCCCTGAGAACGAGATATGTGCAGCTCCTATCGGGATTGTCGGCGCATCGGGCGGTCTTGCTGGTCTTGTTTTACCATTGTCGAAATGTCTTGTAAACCGGGATTCCGAGACTGATCGGATCTCCCGGGAGAAGGAATATCCTTCGTTGATCGCGAGAGCTTATCATGAGCTAAGCTAGGACACCCCTGCAGGGTTTAAACTTTCGAGAGTCGTGCCCGCGGTTATGTGGCAGATGGGAATTTTTTAATGTCCAGTTGTAGATAACTTGACACCAGATACGAATTAAAACGCATCAACCGCGTGTGTAGCCGTGATGGTCTCTTTCCGGCAGAGTCCGGGAAGTGAACACGGTTTTGGGTTATGTTTGACGTAAGTAGGAGTTCGGGATCACTTCTTGATCATTGCTAGCTTCACGACCGTTCCATTTGCTTCTCTTCTCGCTCCTATTTGCGTATGTTAGCCACCATATCATGCTTAGTCGCTGCTGCAACCTCACCACTTTACCCCTTCCTTGCCCTTTAAGCTTTGCTAGTCTTGATACCCATGGTAATGGGATTGCTGTCGGATCACGGGTTCCGGCAGACCCTTAAGGTTCGAATTCTGGGGTGCGCGCGGAGATCCAACCCTCCACCGTCTCGTAACTCGCCGAATTGCAGGGATCTAAACTACTAACAAGAACAACACAAGAGACGCAAGATTTATACTAGTTCGGGCCACCGTTGTGGTGTAATACCCTACTCTAGTTTGTGGTGTGTGGATTGCCTCTGGGGCCGACGAAGAACAGTACAGGGAAGAATAGCCTCGCGAGGGTCTGTTCTTGGTGGGTGCGACTGCTTGAGGAACGGGTTTCTCTCTCTCTCTCTCTGGATTCCGACTGCCCGATCCGATCGTCCTTTCCTAAGTGTGGCTACCCCTATTTATCAGCGAAGGCCCTGGGCCTCATCCCAAATATTGAGCGTGAAGGGCGCCAACAATTGGCCATTTTGAAGGGGAACAGCGGGTACACTTATCCTGACTAAAGTTGGTCCTCGCCTGCCAAAGGCTCTGGTGATGACGCCTGCTTGGGCTCCACGATGACTGCATTCTAGCCGTTGGGGCTGGGCTTGGTCTTGTTGCACCGAAACGGATGCCTTTGCCTGATGCCCTTGCCTGCGCTTGCCCCCTTTGCACCAAAGAGGAAAGGAGGACGCTGCGCGGGCTGGTGCCCGACTGGCGCCCTTGGTCGTCATGGCTTACGTCACGGGCACCTCGCGAGGCACCCCGCCTTGAATTCTCCGCCTCCTCGTGAGCCAGCCTGACGAGGTCGTGCCTGAGGAAGCTCCTGGTCGTCCGTCCCGCGAGGCTTGGCCCCTCGCGAGGGTCTTGAGCTTGTGTTGGTGAAGATGGGCCATCCTGGGCCTCCTTTGAGCCACGCCCGCAGCCAGAGCGAGCAAGTCTGGGACCCTGTTCCCGAACGCCGACAAGAGCCCCGGGGCCACAACGCCCCGACTTGGCGGTCTGAGGCGAAAGGGCAAGTCGAGCGTCGTGGGCCCTAACAGCCCTGGCCTTAGGCGCCAGTGGCCGTTGATTGGACGTGGGCGCACCACATCCCCCACGACGCCTTGGTAACTGCCCGGATTCGACAGGTCCTTGCATGCAGAGTTTTGCATGATGACTGGTGATCGTGGAGGCTCACGGTTGGCCTCCACCGGCTATAAGTATGGAACGGCGCGTGCCCTTCAAGTCTATCCTTTCTTGTTTCTCCTTCTTCTCCATGGCTCCACCAAGGAAGTTCTCGGCTGCAGAGAAGGGGAAGGGCCGCCAGGTCGAATCTTCCTCTCCTCCGCCTAAGCGTGGTCGAGGTCGCCCTCGCAAGCACCCCGTGGCCTCCACGGCGATCTCCCGCGGTCGTGAAGGAGGCTCTCAACGTGGCGACGAGCGGCTGGCCATGGTTGGAGGGCGTGCCCCGGCCGCTCGTCCCCCGAGGCCGCGACTCCATGCTGCTGAAGCCCTGCCGGAGTTCTTGGTGAGGGTAGAGGAGCCGCTCAGCGTCCGGCTTCAGCTCCCGTGCTTCCTCCTGGGTGAGCTCCCAGATGGCGCCCTGAGTGGCCTCTGGCTCCAGGCAGACGGCTGTTGCAGTCGGGCCTCGTGGGCTTCTCTGGAGGTCTCTGCTGCAGGGAACTTGTTCTGGCCCTTGGTAGCAGACGTTCAGCAGCGTCGCGTGGCCTCCGCCGCCGGTGCTCCCTGCACTTCAAGTATGATGGCGACGCCACCCTCTATGTGAGGGTGTTTGGGGAAGACGGCCGCCGTGGGGTGCTGCCACGAGGGCGGCGACATGATCGGGACTCAGCCCAGCCATGGCGGAGGGGTGGCGCTGCTGGCGGTGGCGATGCCGTGACTCCCATGCTTTACCAGCTCTTCTTGGTGGCGATTCTTCCAGCAGACGCGCGGCCAGCCCCACCGCCCGCGCTTCTTGGGGGTGACAGCGGGTCCGCTCGTCCTACACGCCCGTGAAGCGAGGTGGAGTCCGGCCCGAGCTCGGGGCGGCTCGGGCCTCCGAGAGAGCCGACGCAGGCGTGCTTCACCTGCTTTTGTCCTTTTCTTTCCTTTTCTCCTGCGCAAAAAAGGGAACAATGTTCGGCCCCGTGGGGGCGTGTTTAGGGCAACGCCGTTAATTGATGTACTGCTTTTGTTATCCTGTTACTGTTCCCTTCTATCGTGTGCTCATTCGCGAGCGAACCCCGATCGTGACCGTGTGGGCGGCCGACCCTGGCCCTGTGTTCGCGTTGTGCTGCCCGTGAGGCATGGTCTGGAGGGGTGCTCCAGCCGTGGACCAGGGCCGTGAAACTTGAGCGATAAGGGTAGGAACACCCGCGGGGGCTCCCGAGGCTTTTGCCTCGCGAGCCCCCGCGTAAGAGAAACCGAGGCAGGAGGGCGAAAGAGATCGAAGGACCACGGACCAAAACGGGGCGATAGTTTCGATAAAAACTTCAAATGGGAATAACCAGACAACTGCAGAAAGCAAATGGAAAAGCCGCGTCCGGCACCTAGTCTAGTCTTGGACGTCTTCTCACCAGCAGGAGCTAAGTGCTGCTCTTTCAAGGAGGGAGCCCCAGGGCCTGAGGCCGGCACCCCTGAGACTCCGGGGCGTGTACAGCCCCACTCATTGTTACGTGAGAGTGTCACGGGGCGGCGAGCTTCACAGGCACTGGGCCTTCTTCACAGGCTCCGGGCCTTTCTTCTGGTAAGCAAGCTTCACGGGCGTTCGCCCTCTTCACAGGCTCTGGGCCTTTCCCAAGAGGTGAGCTTCACAGGCATTCGCCTTCTTCACAGGCTCCGGGCCTTTTCCAAAAGGATGAACTTCACAGGCATTCGCCTTCTTCACAGGCTCTGGGCCTTTCCCAAGAGGTGAGCTTCACAGGAATTCGCCTTCTTCACAGGCTCTGGGCCTTTCCCAAGAGGTGAGCTTCACAGGCATTCGCCTTCTTCACAGGCTCTGGGCCTTTCCCAAGAGGTGAGCTTCATAGGCATTCGCCTTCTTCACAGGCTCCGGGCCTTTTCCAAAAAGATGCGCTTCACAGGCATTCGCCTTCTTCACAGGCTCTGGGCCTTTTCCAAAAAGATGCGCTTCACAGGCATTCGCCTTCTTCACAGGCTCTGGGCCTTTTCCAAAAAGATGCGCTTCATAGGCATTCGCCTTCTTACGTCTCCAAGCGCACGGAGCCAGGCCTGGAAACATGAACAACCTTGAATGGGCCCTCCCACATGGGAGAGAGCTTATGCAGTCCCTCCCTGGAGAGGACCCGTCGGAGCACGAGGTCCCCTACCTCGAGAGATCTGGGGCGGATGTTGCGGCAGTGGTATCGCCGGAGTGCCTGCTGGTACCTTGCCGCTCGCAGAGCAGCTTCCCGACGGTGCTCCTCCCCCAGCACAAGAGCCGTCCCCCACATGGCGCCCTGCTGCGTTTCATCGAACGCCAGGACCCGCGCGGATCGACGCTTGACCTCGTGAGGGAGGACCGCTTCGGCTCCGTAGACCAGGAAGAAGGGGGTCTCTCCAGTTGGCTTGGTCGCAGTTGTGCGGATGGACCACAGCACGGAGGGGAGCTCGTCGTACCAGCCTCTGCCGCAGGTTTCCAGCTTCTTCTTGAACGTCCTGGTCTTGAGGCCTCTCAGGACCTCTGCATTGGCCCGCTCGGCCTGTCCATTGCTGCGGGGGTGCGCCACCGAAGCGTAGCATATCTGCGTTCCAAGGTTAGTGCGATGCGTTTTAAAAGGTTCTTGGTGAACTGCGAACCGTTGTCGGTGATGATGCGGTTCGGCACTCCGAACCGGCTCACGATGCCCTTGATGAACTTGACTGCAGAACCAGCGGGGATGGCGCGGACGGCCTCGACTTCGGCCCACCTGGTGAATTTTTCCACGGTGACGTAGAGGTAACGATAGCCCCCTGGCGCCCGATGGAAAGGGCCCAGAATGTCCAGCCCCCAAACCGCGAATGGCCAAGTGAGGGGAATGGTTTGCAGGCCTCCTGCTGGCTGGTGGATCTGCTTGGCATGGAATTGGCAAGCCTCGCAAGCCTTCACGAGGTCGATGGCGTCATTGAGCGCGGTGGGCCAATAGAAACCGCTGCGAAACGCCTTCCCGACAAGGGCCCGTGACGATGAATGGTGCCCACAATCTCCGCCATGTATATCTGCCAATAATTCCTTCCCCTGTTCACTGGTGATGCAGCGTAGGGATACGTCGTTTGGTCGTCTCCGGTAAAGCTCTCCATCCATGATACTGTATGCCGTGGCTTTCCGCGCCACACGCTCTGCTTCCTCCTCCTTCTCTGGCAAAGTCCCGCGCGTTAAGTAACTCTTGAGATCCGTGATCCAGCACTCCTCTCGAGGTTCCTTAGTTAGGAGCAGGCGTGCTCCCGAGGCCGGGCCACAGGCTGGGGCTCCCGAGGCTGGAGGCTGCGGGAGCTCCTCCCGAGGCGGTGCCGTGCTTGATAACGGCGGCAGGGCTGAGGGCTTGAAGAGCCGTTCCTCAAAGACACCCGGCTCCTGGGGTAACCTCCTAGAGGCTCGTTTGGCGATGTCGTCGGCCTCTTGATTGGTGTCGCGGGGCACGTGATATAGCTCCAACTCCCAGAACTGTTTCTCCATCCTGCGGGCCTCTGCAAGGTAGGCCTCCATGTGTTCATCCCTTGGCTCGTACACCTTGTTGGAGAAATTGACGAGGAGCTGCGAATCGCCCTTGATGGTAAGGCTCTTCACCCCCAGGGCAGCGGCGGCCCTCAGACCTGCTATCAGCCCCTCGTATTCTGCTATGTTGTTGGAGACCTTCTCGCCATGTTGGAAGCAGAGCTGCACGGCATAGTAGAGCTTGTCTTGAGAGGGGGATATGAGTACTGCCCCAGCCCCAGCGCCCTGTCTGGAGAATGCTCCGTCGAAGTACATGACCCAACCTTCTGGCGCTTCGCTCCCTGGGGAGAGGGACCGATCCTCGCCGGCCCTGAGGCCCGGCGCTTCTGTCCATTCGGCCACGAAATCTGCCAGCGCGGCCCCCTTGATGACTCTAGTCGTACTGAACTCGAGCTGGAATGCTTGCAGCTCAATGTTCCACTCGGCGACCCTTCCAGCCGAGTTGGGGCTCCTGAGCACCCTCTCCGTGGGGTATGCTGAGACAACCTTGATTGGATGACCCTGGAAGTAGTGTCGCATCTTGCGCGAAGCCACTAGGAGTGCCAGGAGGAGCTTTTGTGGCATGGGGTACCGTGCCCTCGCATCCCGTGAGCACAAGATCGAAGGCACACCGGGTGCTCGACGAGGTTATGGGCGTTGGTGCTGGTGGCGTCCTCCGGAAGCGGTGGTGCCTCCTGAGGCGTCGGCGCCTCCGGAAGCTGGGTGCTTGGACGGGAGGTCCCCGCCCAGTGCGCTCTGCTGTGGATAAATGATCTTCCTCCATTGCGGTGCTGACTTCTGCTAGTTCCTTCTGATTCGGTCTTGCCTTAGCTCGGGTGGCCGCCTTGGAATCCTAGCCAGCTGATCGGGCTCCCAGGCGAACACCTTCTTGTTCGCACGCAGGAACTTGACAAGGGCTTCCTCCTGCTCGGGCTCGAGGTTGGCGCCTATGGTGAAGGCGGCGTTTGTGGACCCATCCTCATCGACGGGTATCTGCTTGGTCTCCGTCTTGTCTTGGGTGAACAACTGCTTCTTCTTGGTCGGCGCAGCCCCCTTGGGCTTGAGGGCTTCCGCATCAGCGGGCTGTGCTGCGGCTGCCCCGAGGGTGAGCTGGCCTTCATGGCCTTCCCTCGGTTTCCCCTGGCACGGTGAGGACGCCACTGCTCCCCGGCATCTTCATGAGGTTGTACCCCGGGTGGGTTGCGGCCATGAATTTGGCCAATGCCGGATAGCCGAGGATGGCGTTATAGGGGAGGCCGATGGGGGCGATGTCGAAGTCGACCGATTCCGTGCAGAAGTTGTCGTAGGTGCCGAAGGTCACCGGAAGCCGGATTTTCCCAAGGAGCTGGATGACCCTCCTCCTATGCCTGAAAAAGGTCGGCTGGGCAGCAGCCGCTCCCTGGGTATGCAGAGGAGGTTGAAGGCATCGACCGAGAGTACATTGAGGCCGGCGCCGCCGTCGATGAGGGTCCTGGTGACGGCGACCTGGCAAATGGTAGGTGTGCAGAGCAGCGGGAGCGCGCCCGAGCCAGCCGAGTTGGCGGGGTGGTCTTGAGAGTCAAAGGTCAGCCCGGCCGACGACCCCGTCCGGCCCGGGGGAGCCCCCTGCCGCGTGGAGGCGGCGCCGACCAGCGGACGAATGTCTTGACATGGCGGCTCGGGGCGGCGCTGCGAGCCGCCGAGGAGGGCCGCGACGAGTGGAGAAGCCGCGAGGGGGCGACACAGGAGCCGCGGCCTCCGCATGAGGTCGTCGGGGAGCACAGGGCGGTGCTGCTGCCCCCCACCGGGCCGATAAGCGGGGGTTGGCGGCGGGCGACGGGAACGGCGAGGGCGCCACGACGCGAGCGGCCCGGGCGACGTGGGAGGTGAGGGCGGCTCGGCGCTCGGTGCGGGCCCGACGAGCGTCGGACATGGTTGCGGTGGCCGGGGAAGAACGAGGCAATGAATGGCAGATTCCGGCGCACATGGGATTGCTGTCGGATCACGGGTTCCGGCAGACCCTTAAGGTTCGAACTCTGGGGTGCGCGTGGAGAATCCAACCCACCACCTTCTCGTACCTCGCCGAATCGCAGGGATCTAAACTACTAACAAGAACAACACAAGAGGCGCAAGATTTATACTATGTTATTGTTCTTGCCATGTATGTCTTCTATGCCATGTCTTCTTGATGTATGTATGCTTAGATTTTCATATAAGGCTCTGTAGTGAGTGCATTGAGCTTGTAAACATGCCTACTTGTTATCAGTTTTTGACATGCCATGTTGCTGAATCATTATGAAACTTTCGATATTGACATGGGTGTTACTATATTTTCTGATCCTTTTTGACTTATGGTCACTAAAGGACTTTTGTTCTATGCAATTAGTAGATTCATTCCATGCCTTTGTTTGCCATGTTAAGTTCCTGTAACATGTTGTTTCATAGCTCTAACCATTGCAACCTGATGTTATTTTCTGCCAAGTCTGAAACTGTTATTAGTTGCAATCTTGTCATGTGTGTTTGAGCATGTTCTAATCATTTCTGGAGATAGCTCAGTGTTCATGTTTTGTAATGCTTTACCTGTACATCATGCCCATGCCTTTTGTTTTCATATTGAGGTGCTGTAGCATATTGTTTTGATGCTCGCAATATGCCTACTTGCTGTTTTGGACAGATTGTTGCTATGACTTGTATTGTGTGTATGTGTTGAATCGTTGCTCCGTTTTGAGTGTGTTCTATATGAAACTTGCTTGATTTTGCATGTAGCTTCATATTATCATGTTGCATCCATGTTTTGAGGTGTTTGCTTGATGTTTGTATGCATTTTGCACCAATGCCATGTTTAACTTGTTTTGCTCATATCTTCTAGGTCGTAGCTCCGAATTAAATGAACTTTATATGTAACTTGACTAGATTTTCGTGTAGATCATCATGGTGCATCTTAACTTGCTGTTTAACAACTTGAACTTAAGGTTTATTCAGATCTGGACCAATTTCGAAATTTGCATATGAGGACTTACCGGAATTGTTATATGTTGTTTCCGGCCTCATTTAAACTTGCCTTGATGCGTTATTCTTGTTTGCGTCATCTCTTGCCATGAGTAGCTTCATGTAGTCGTGTCATGCATCATGCTTTGTTGTGCATCATGTCTTGTTCATGTGTGGTGTGTTTACTATGTTGTGTGCTTCTTCTTGTTAGTTCCGTTTGTTATGTTCGTGAGGATTCGTTCGTCACGCTTGGTCCGGCTTCATCCGTTCGTCTTCTTCATGGACTCGTTCTTCTTCCTTGCGGGATTTCAGGCAAGATGACTGCTACCCTGGATCTCACTACTATCATTGCTATGCTAGTTGCTTCGTTCTATCGCTATGCTGCGCTACCTATTACCTGTTCCTCAAGCCATCCCAAATTGCCATGTCAGCCTCTAACCTTTTGCACCCTTCCTAGCAAACCACTGTTTGGCTATGTTACCGCTTTGCTCAGCCCCTCTTATAGCGTTGTTAGTTGCAGGTGAAGATGAAGTTTGTTCCTTGTTGGAACATGGAAATGTTGTTCCTTGTTGGAACATGTTTACTTGTTGGGATATCACAATATATCTTTTTTAATTAATGCATCTATATACTTGGTAAAGGGTGGAAGGCTCGGCCTTATGCCTGGTGTTTTGTTCCACTCTTGCCGCCCTAGTTTCCGTCATATCGGTATTATGTTCCCGGATTTTGTGTCCCTAACGCGGTCGGGTGATTTATGGGACCCCTTGACAGTTCGCTTTGAATAAGACTTTTCAGCAAGGCCCAACATTGGTTTTACATTTGCCTCACCTAGCCTTTTTTCCTTGGGAGTCGCGATCCCGAGGGTCATCTTTATTTACCCCCGGCCAATGCTTGTCTAAGTGTTGGTCCAAACTAGAGCCACTTGCGGTGCCGCCGAGGCAACTTGGGGTATCGTCGGTTGCCGTCGACGTCTGCTCATCCGGTCGTGGCTCGAGACGAGATCTGCTGCTACTATCGAGGTGTCGCACGCCGGGAGGTCTTGCTGGTCTTGTTTTATTGCTGTGAAATGTCTTGTAGCCGGATTCGAGACTGATCGGGCTTCCGGGAGAAGGTCTATTCCTTCGTTGATCGCGAGAGCTTATCATGGGCTAAGTTGGGACACCCTGCAGGTATAAACTTTCGAGAGCCGTGCCAGCGGTTATGTGGCAGATGGAATTTGTTGATGTCCGTTGTAGAAAACCGAAGTTGATCTTAATTAAAATACACCAACCGTGTGTGTAACCGTGAGTGTCTCTTTTCGGGGTTGATCGAGAGGAGAACACGGTTTCTGGGTTATGTTTGACGTAAGTAGGAGTTCAGGATCACTTCTTGATCATTACTAGTTGACGACCGTTCCTTTGTTTCTCTTCTCGCTCTCATTTGCGTTTATTAGCCACCATATATGCTTAGTCGCTGCTGCAACCTCACCACTTTACCCCTTCCTTTCCCTTTAAGCTTTGCTAGTCTTGATACCCATGGTAATGGGATTGCTGAGTCCTCGTGGCTCACAGATTACTACACCAACAGTTGGAGGTACAGATTATGCGATGCTCTTGACGCGAGAGCGATGTTTACTTGTGTTGGAGTTCTTCTTCTTCTTCTTCGTCGATCAGGGGATAGGTTCCAGGTCGGCAGCCTGGGCTAGCAGGGTGGACATTGTTTGAGTTTCTGTTTATGTTTCATCCGTAGTCAGATGTTGATCTTGTATGTTGTATTGTTGTATTCATGTGACATTGTATGTATTGGATGTATCCCCATTATTATGTAATGTTGATGTAATGATATCCACCTTGCAAAATCATCTTCAAGATGCGCTTCTATCCTTGGTGGGACCTTCAAGTTCCTTTAGGATAGGGTCGCATCTTGGGCGTGACAGAAAGCCATGGTAGCAGCTAAGGAAACGCGCTCTAAAATCAGAGCAGTGAAGGAGGAGCTACGTCAAGCCGGAAATATCACGGCTGGGAAGCCCTTTTTGTTGCGGACGAAGTTCGGAGATCCTAAGTATGCCTGTCTGGATCAATTATGGAGTTCTGCGGACACGTACCTAGATTCGGCAGCAAGTGCTGCTCATGCGACCAAGTTTTTCGAACATGAAAAAGATCACGAAGTGGAAAAGTTGTTCTGGTCCCAGTTCAATGCTCCGGCGCGTCCGCTGCTGTTAAATGAGCAAATGGCCGAGTGAGCCGAGCTCCATAGGTTGTCCGGTCTTGCCATGAGGTCTGTCGTGGATCGTCTTTGGCCGGAGGGACCAAGGCCGAATAGTTATTTTGGTCTTGTGCAACGGTTCCTTGGTGTTGTGCCGCATATCGACGCTGTAAAGAGGTCGGCGTGCATAGAGGGTGCGCGGATGGCTCTTTCCCATGTCAAGACATACTGGGTGGAGATGCAGGCCACCGCGATCGCAACCCAGAATCCGGCCATAGGCCAAGTGTCGGCCGAGCACTTTTTTGAAGAACTCCTGGAATGTGCTCATTTAATAGAGGCTCAGTGCTCGAAGAGTGTCATGTTCGAGTGACATGTATCTCGATTGTAATAACAATGTTATTTGAATTATAAAGGTTGTGTTTATACTTTTGCCTAAAAGTATTATGGTGCCTCCTTTGCAGCCGTTTATGTATATATAACCTGAAAGTTTGCAGTCGTCGGCTTCAGCCCCCACGCACATAATGCGAGGGTGTTCGCAAAAGCGCGTGTTCACACTTGATCCAACGTCTTGGTCCAGGAGGTGATAGCGCGGCGAACGAGGCAATCAGACTATATTGCTTTAACACTTTCACTTAACCATAGGAGTTTGATAGTGGGGCTACTATATAGCCCCTGGTACTTCCGCGCTCATCCGAATACGGGGCGCGTATGTACATGACCGGGAAAACCGGACCTTCATTAATGCGGAGGAATCCCGAAGATTCCGCTAAGTCATCGAGTGGTTGACCAGTCTCGCGCTTTATCATGACAGTCAGTTTTCGGCTTTCTCTACTGAGGTGCTCATCCGGATGAACAAAGGCACAATCACAGTAGTTCTCCCGGTGCCACCTTAGCCGATAGAGCGGAACGTAAGGTAGCAAAACGCGGGAGCCGGGAAAACCCAACATTTGACCAAAGACATGATTCGGAGCTGATGCATATAAGGCCAAACTCGAGACGCCGAACACTCCCTACGGTATTCAGTCTTTACAACATATACCGGGCTGAGTAACGCCCTTGATAATGAACCCCGAGTGTCGAGGTACGTACATTATTCTGACGTGGCGAAATGCCAATAACGTCAGCATCCCTCTCTGTTATACTGAGTATCCGGAGGATGTGAAGCAACAAGAGAGTAAAAAAGGTTTACACAGGGTCTTAATCTAAAAAGAAACCTTTGAGCGGGGCCCTGCTGCACGTTTGCGCCTGTGTCTTCGTTGTGCCGTATCCTGGAAGGGTGTAGCATGATTATCATCTATAAAAGAGAAAAATTTAGGTGAAAGTTGTCGTGCGAAAAATTGGTTATTCTCAATAAACCATTAAAAATCAAGATAAGTAAGGTCGAGCCGAACTAGTCCTTTTTACATGCGGGAAGCCCCTGGTACCGCCTATGGGGGTATATCCATCAAACCAATCTCAGGTTTATCTAAGATGTTACAGCTAGTGATGTGCCAGACTCGTCTAGCCGTGTCCACGGTCTTGACGACCGATCATTTATTCTGGCTGGAGAGGTCGTTTAGTGTTCGGCTGCTAAAGCCGCCACACGTTCTTCCACACGCAAGGAACGCTCAATATTTCCGCTAACTGTGATGATGCCACGTGGACCGGACATCTTAAGCTTAAGAGAAGCGTAATGTGGTACTGCGTTAAAACGAGCAAACGTTGTTCTTCCGAGTAGTGCTTGATAGCCACTTCGGAATGGAGCGATGTCAAAGGTTAATTTTTCACTCCGGAAGTTGTCGGGAGAACCTAATACAACCTCTAGTACTAGAGAACCCGTACAGCGGGCCTCTGGGCCTAGTATTACTCCTTTAATGGTAGTATTGCTTTGGCTGATTCTTGTCGGGTCTATCCCCATTTTGCGGACTGTGTCCTGATATATCAGATTAAGACTACTGCCGCCGTCCATAAGGACTCGGGTGAGATGGTATCCATCGATAATTGGGTCTAGCACCAAGGCAGCCAATCCTCCGTGCCGGATACTTGTCAGGTGATAAGGCGCATATGTCTCGGAGTGCATGCTTGCTCCTTCTTTTCGTTACGTGAATCATCCTCACTGTTTTGACCTCTGGTGGGAATTTTTTCTGTCCCCCAGTGCTTTGCTGGCGAGGCTCATCCTCGTCTTCACTTGGTGTTTCCCTCCCCTTGTGTTCGGCGTTTAACTTACCGGCCTTCTTGAAGACCCAGCATTCTTTGCGGGTGTGATTTGCAGGTTTATCGGAGGTGCCATGAATCTGACATAATTTGTCTAGAATCTTGTTTAGGCTGGACGGTCCATCTCGCCTTTGAAAGGCTTTTTCCGCTAACCGGGTCCAGAGCACCTAAATCCGGCGTTTACCACGTGTTGTCTGGGCTGTCTTCGTTATTTCGACGCTTGCTTTTACTGCGTTGTGGTTTTCCATTACCATCCCTGACTTCGGATGTGCCTGGGTCGCTGGTGCTACTACGGGCCAGCTAGCTATCTTCGCCCGCGCAAAAGCGAGTCATGAGGCTTGTTAGGGCTGCCATTGTCCTCGGTTTTTCTTGGCCGAGGTGTCTGGCGAGCCATTCGTCTCGGACGCTGTGTTTGAAAGCTGCTAAGGCTTTGGCGTCCGGGCAATCGACGATTTGATTCTTCTTAGTAAGAAATCTATTCCAAAGCTTTCGGGCTGACTCTCCGGGCTGTTGAATTATATGACTTAAATCGTACGCATCCGGAGGTCGGACATAGGTCCCTTGAAAGTTAGCCCTAAAAGCATCCTGAAGCTCCTCCCAACTTCCAATGGAATATTCGGGGAGGCTCTTCAGCCAGTGCCAAGCCGGTCCTTTCAACTTGAGGGGCAAGTATTTGATGGCGTGGAGATCGTCTCCGCGAGCCATATGGATATGGAGGATGAAGTCCTCAATCCAGACCCCAAGGTCTGTCGTTCCGTCGTATGCCTCTATGTTCACGGGTTTGAATCCCTCTGGGAATTCATGATCCAGTACCTCATCGGTGAAGCATAGGGGGTGTGCGGCACCCTTGTATTTGAATGTATCGTGGCGTTCCGACGGTTGTGGTGTTCGGTTTTGATTCTGCGTTGGAGCGCGCTTCCTAGACCCGTAGATGGATCTGGTCATGCCGGCTTTTTGGCGCAAGTCCTCACGTAAATCGTGTGTTGACTTATGTGCGGCATCGTTAGCCGCCCTATTGCGGCCACGAGGTGGTCGATCCGGCTGATCGGTCGTTTTATTCTTCGGCTGTGTAGGCTCTATGGCCTCATCATCGAACTCAGGCAACAGCTTGCGCTTTGGATAGCTCTTTGTGTGGCGACCGCCACCATACTTTTCTTCATAGTCGAGCACTTTGTTCCATCTACTGTTGAGCGTATTCTGCGCGGCCTTAAGTCTTTGCTTCTGCTTCTTCAGACTCCTCGCGGTGGCAATAAGCCTTCTATGGAGGTTCTCTTATTCCAAGTGCCTTTCCGGGATGATGTGTGCATCGTTGTCCGGACTATTATCCTCTCCGGAGACAGGTTGATTATCTTGACGCTCGGCGTCGCCGTTATTGGACAGCGGCTCCATACTATGTTCGCCGTCCACTGGCTCATCCTGCTCTATCGCTGGCTCGGTGTGGTCGTCGTTTCCTCTGGAGTCGTCCGGGGTATTATTCTTTCTTCCGCTGTTATCGATGTTTTTGCCGAGGCGGGATATGGAGCGGCGCCTACGCCGTCGCTCTGATTGCTTCTCGAGGGAACTATCCTTCGCTGCAACCTTCCGTTCCTCATCATTGTCTTCTTTGGGTGTATCCACCATGTATATATCATGTGATGAAGTGGCTGTCCAGCGCCCTGTGGGCGATGGTTCCTGTTCGTCTCCTGCATCGTCGTCCATACCGTCGATGTCCTCAGAGCCGAAATCGAGCATGTCTCTTATATCATCGACAGTGGCTACTAAGTGGGTGGTGGGTGGGGAGCGAATTTCTTCGTCGTCCGCATCCCATTCTAGCCGGACATAGTTCGGCCAAGGGTCTCCTGACAAAGAGAGAGACCTCAACGAGTTTAGCACGTCGCCAAAGGGCGAGTGCTGAAAGATATCTGCGGAGGTAAACTCCATAATCGGTGCCCAATCGGATTCGATAGGCATGGATGCAAGCGACTCGGTGCCCGTGGCCGGGGACGAATCCAACGGTTCAGCAACACAGCTCTCGTAGGAGGTGAAGTCAGTATTCGGCTCTATCGCCACTGAGAGTGCGTCCTCCGTGGCGGGGTCTATCCACCCGTCCTCAGATGGCGCAAATTATTCTGGATTGAGGGCCGGAGTAGTTGCAGGTGCGATCTCCTGAACACTGTCGGACGGCAGAGCTAAGTCATGCTTGTCGTGATTGTGCAACGCACCTGACTTGGGCTCGAATCCGTCGAAGATCAAGTCCTCGCGGATGTCGGCAGTATAGTTCAAGTTTCCAAACCTGACCTGATGGCCAGGGGCGTAGCTCTCGATCTGCTCCAGATGGCCAAGCGAGTTGGCCCGCAGTACGAAGCCGCCGAATACGAAGATCTGTCTGGGGAGGAAAACCTCACCCTATATCACATTGTCGCCGATGATCGAAGGAGCCATCCAGCCTTACAGTGACAGCACAGTGGAACTCTCAATGAAAGCACCAATGTCGATGTCAAAACCGGCGGATCTCGGGTAGGGGGTCCCGAATTGTGCGTCTACGGCGGATGGTAACAGGAGGCGGGGGACACAATGTTTACCTAGGTTCGGGCCCTCTCGATGGAGGTAATACCCTACTTCCTGCTTGATTGATCTTGATGATATGAGTATTACAAGAGTTGATCTACCACGAGATCGTAGAGGCTAAACCCTAGAAGCTAGCCTATGGTATGATTGTTGTTGTCCTAACTAAACCCTCTGGTTTATATAGACACCGGAGGGGGCTAGGGTTACACAGAGTCGGTTACAAGGGAGGAGATCTACATATCCGTATGGCCAAGCTTGCCTTCCACGCCAAGGAGAGTCCCATCCGGACACGGGACGAAGTCTTCAATCTTTTATCTTCATAGTCCAACAGTTCAGCTAAGAGATATAGTCCGGTAAAGCGAGGACCCCTAATCCAGACTCCTCGGCATCACCAAGTCTTTACATCGCGTGACTCAAGACTTGTTACACTTGAGGACTGTGAATCCTCAGCCGGTTAGGCGTCGAGTTCTGAGCATCCAAGAATCATTGTGGATCGCCGGTGAACGAAGTCTGTGAAGGTTTGGAAGTCTACCTTGAAGACTTACCAGAGTGATTGGGCGAGGATTGGGTGTCCTTAGCTCAAAGGGAATAAGGTGAAGACGTGGTCTTCTAAGTTGAATCTCAGCCTCCCTAACCAGACGTACAGTTGTCACAGCAACTAGAACTGGTCCAACAAATCATGTGTCCTCAACAAGTGACTGGTTTTATCCTCTCCCTCTCTTTACTTAAAGTTTGTCTTCGTGAAGTCATTGTCTGCTTACACTACCTGTTTGACTTCACTGTGTGACTACTATCATTGTTTGGCTTCATACTATCTTCCATCCTGATCCTTACTACCTAGTTGCTATTAGTCTTCGTGCTTTCACTTCATTGCATACTTGACTATGGCTTGCTTAGTGTAGTTTACCTTCCGTTGCATATCAATAAGTTCATTTCTATTGTTTGTCTTCAAAACTCTCATGTTTTGAAGACTTCCATAAAAATCACATATTCACCCCCTGTAGTCGATAACTAGCACTTTCAATTGGTATCAGAGCAAGGTACTCCCTTGTTCTGTGTGATTCGGTTTAACCACCTGGAGTTTTAGCTATGTCGACTGCAGGGATAATCAAAGTCTCCGCTGCTTGCCCCGTCTTCGATGCAACTGAATATCCCTACTGGAAGAATAAGATGCGCATGCATCTTGAAGCCATTGATGTCGACCTCTGGTATGTTGTCAAGAATGGTGTTCCCAAGACTGGTGAAGGTGTCACCCCTGCTGATGTCAAGAAGTTCATTCAACTGGATTCTACTGCCAAGAATATCATTTGTGGTCATCTGACCAAAGGACAGTATGGCCGTGTGAGTGCTCTGGAAACGTCCAAGCTAGTCTGGGACTGGCTCTCCAAGGTCAATGAAGGCGTCTCAACCCAGAGAGATCAAAGGATCAGTGTTCTTCACAACCTATTCAACCGCTTCAAGAGAAACGACAATGAGAATGTCCAGCTCATGTTTGATCGCCTCACTGACATCACAAATGAGCTTCGTGCTCACGGCGCCACTGAGATCACCAAGCATGAAATCGTCAAGACACTACTGAGATCTCTTGACAGCTCGTTCGACACCCTTGCCCTGATGATACAAGAACGCCCTGACTTCAAGACACTCGATCCGTCTAACATACTTGAGAGGATCAACACACATGAGTTCTAGCTATCTGAGAAAAGAGATATCTATGGTCCCAACTACGGCCGAACTCGTTCTTTGAAGGCAAAAGTTGTTACCTCATCTGAAGAAGAATCTGACTGCAGTTCTGGTGATCCTGAAGACATTGGAAAGGAGCTTGCTATGCTTGTGAAGAAGTTCCAGAATTTCACTAAGAAGAAGGGCTTCAGAAAGTCTTCACGATCCAGCTCAAGAAATGATGAAGCTTCCACTCATGATTACAAGAAGAGAACATGTCACAAGTGCAAGAAACCTGGACACTATATCTCGGAATGTCCACAGTGGGACAATGAGAACAACAAGAAGAAGAAGATCAAGGAATATGATTCTGATGACAAGAAGAAGAAGAAGAAGAAATCTTCAAAGACTTCTTCCAAGTCTTCGTCCAAGTCTTCATCACACAAGAAGAGCTCATCTGGCAAGGCTCGTGCTTTTGTTGGCAAGGAGATGGATTCAGAGGACGAGTCTACTTCTGAGGAGGCGGAGGTGGAGTCTAAGGAGGAGTCCGACTCTGGCGTTGCAAGTTTGGCTCTAGCTACAGCCTACGTTGCCAAGTCCATCTTCAACACTGAAGACAATGGCCCCGTCACCAACGCTGATGCTAATGACAAAGACGACTCTGCTCCCACCTACTGCTTCATGGCACGTGGTGCCATGGTAAAATCACGCGATGCTTACTTTCAAACATCAAGTGAAGATGACTCTGATTGTGAATCCAAACCCAGCTACAAAACACTTGCTAAAATTGCAACTGAACAACAAAAAGCTATGGAACATACTCAAAAACTGTTAGATAAAAGCGATGACATGTTGGACGCGGAAATGACCTGTTCTCAGTCCTTAATTTAAGACATAAAAAATCTTCATGTTAAGTACCAGGAACTTGAAAGTCGTCATGAAACGCTCTCAACCACTCATGAAAAGCTTTCCTATGATTATCTTCAAAGAAAGCAAGAGCTTGAGAAACTGAGAGCGGCTCATGAAGATCTTCAAAAAGAGAATGAGTCACTTCACGCTCAACAGATCAGCACCGCTCAGGAAGGATTTGAACCACCATGTCTAAAATTCCTTGAGCGTGATAACGCTACCTCTGTTGCTGAATGTTCTACTACTGCTACTGTTGCAATATCTTCAACTTTTGATGTGGTAACTAACCCCACTGCTGAGGATACCACTACTATTGCTGATGAAAATGCTAGGTTGAATACATTGCTTGAAACAGGGATGTACAAAAGTCTCAAAGGGCATCAGACACTGTGCGATGTCCTCAAAAAGCAGATTCTGAACCGAAACCCTAGGAAAGAGGGTGTTGGGTTCGAGAGGGAAATGAATGTTGATGGCTCCTACTGGAAGCCTGAGCAGTATCCCAAAACCACATGGGTTGCTGCAAAGGGACCTTCAGTGGATCCATCCACCTTATATGGCTTCACTTGTGCTAACCCTATTATCATTGATGAATCCTTTGATGCAAACTATAAACTTTTTAAGAATCAGAATGGTGAAGTGTTTGCCAGGTATATTGGTACTAACTGCAGGAATGGGCCACCTATGAAGAAGATTTGGGTTCCCAAAAGTTGTCTTGAGAATCTTCTTGTGAATGTCATCATGACACCACCTAGGAAGAAGACAAATCCCAGACCAAAGGCTTCATATGGTCCGAAGGCTTCATACAGATATGTAACGCCCCGGATTCGACGCGCCAGGTGTCCGTCAGTTATTCGCCGTCTTTGCCATGTCATGTGCTTGCGTGTCTCTCTTTTCCATGTCATCATCTGCATTTCATATCGTGTCGTCTTGTGCATTTCATTTTGCATACGTGTTCGTCTCATGCATCCGAGCATTTTCCCCGTTGTCCGTTTTGCAATCCGGCACTCCTATGTCTCCTGGCGCCCCCTTTTACCTCTTTTCATGTGCGGGTGTCAAACGGTCTCGGAATGGACCGGGGTTTGTCAAGAGGCCTTGGTATAGCACCAGTAGACCGCCTGTCAAGTTTCGGATCACTTGGAGGTCGTTTGATACTCCAACGGTTAACCGGGTAACCGCAAAGCCCTCTTTGAGTTGCGACCCAACTCCCCTTTCTAAGTGGCCCAAAACCCACCTAACTCCCCTCCATGCTCTTCGCCGTTCGATCACGATCGCGTGGCCGAAAACCGCACCTCATTTGGACTCTCCTAGCTCCCTCTACCTATATAAACACCTTCCCCTCCGAAATTCGCGGTCCAATCCACCCCTAACCCAAGCCTTCGTCCTCCTCCCGCAGCCGGACACGTCCGGAACCCGCCGGACATGTCCATTCCGCCACCCGCCGCCGCCCCGCGCCAGTGGCGCGCCGCCACCATGGCACCCGCGTCCGCCGCCCCTTGCCTTTCCTTTCGGCCAGGCGGGCCTTAAAACCCAGCCCATCCGCACCGCCTTGCCCCTCACAGACTCCGCCCGCCCGTCTCGGTCGCCGGACCTCGCCCAGCGCCGCCGCCGCCCCACCGCCCAAGGCTGTCCCGCCAGCCGCCACCTCCCTCGCCCGGCCTTGCGCCCTCAGGCGCCCGCGGCTCCAGCGCCCGGCGCGCCTCCCTGCCCGCCTCGCGCCATGGCCGCCCCGCCCTCGCTTCCTCCCGGCGCGAGTCCTCCCGTCGCCTCCCTGCCGCTCGCCGCCCGCCCAGCTCGCCCGGCCCTCACCGGCGACGAGCTCCGGCCACCTCGAACCACGCGCCGATCCGATCCAGATCTGGAGATCCCGCCGGTTGACCTTTTCCCCCTCCAAATATTGCCAAGTCCCGAGCATTTTTGTTATTTTATTGCATTTTCATTGCATCATATCTCTGTCATCGTAGCTCCGTTTTGCGCGTGTAATATGTCAAAATGTTCGCCTCGAAGATTAGATCATTTCATCTCACTGCGTCATTTTCATTTGAGCTCATATTGATGTCCGAAATGCTGTTGCAAGAGTGCTATGTGATGTTAGTTTCTGATTTTTATCAGAACATGCACTTTTGTCATTTTTGCCATGATTGATGTGTGCATCCTATGAACTTGAGTCCTACATGTGTTTTGTAATATGCCATGTCTTCTTTCCAGTGGTGCTTCCTATGTATTTTTGTGATCTATGTGGTGACTAGCACAAGCATGCAAACTAGGTGTCTTGTTGTTGCTGATTTCAGCCCTGTTTGTTGTTATTTTGATGCCATGTTCACTTGATGCTACAGAGAGATCCATGCATATTTTGAGATACTTCAGTAAGGATGTTTTGTTAAACATGTCTTCCTCTATCCATCCATGCCCTTGTTTGCAATTATGGAGTGCCATAGCTTGAGTCAATCGAGCTCTACTTTTGCTATCAAATGTTTCCTGGCAGATTGTATACATGTTATTCAATTTTGCCTAGGTTTTTGTGGTTGATCCATGTATGCTATGTTATTGTTCTTGCCATGTATGTCTTCTATGCCATGTGTTCTTGATGTATGTATGCTTAGATTTTCATATAAGGCTCTGTAGTGAGTGCATTGAGCTTGTAAACATGCCTACTTGTTATAAGTTTTTGACATGCCATGTTGCTGAATCTGTTAACGAAACTTTCGATATTGACATGGGTGTTACTATATTTTCTGATCCTTTTTGACTTATGGTCACTAAAGGACTTTTGTTCTATGCAATTAGTAGATTCATTCCATGCCTTTGTTTGCCATGTTAAGTTCTCGTAACATGTTGTTTCATAGCTCTAAACATTGCAACCTGATGTTATTTTCTGCCAAGTCTGAAACTGTTATTAGTTGCAATCTTGTCATGTGTGTTTGAGCATGTTCTAATCATTTCTGGAGATAGCTCAGTGTTCATGTTTTGTAATGCTTTACCTTTACATCATGCCCATGCCATTTGTTTTCATATTGAGGTGCTGTAGCATATTGTTTTGATGCTCGCAATATGCCTACTTGCTGTTTTGGACAGATTGTTGCTATGACTTGTATTGTGTGTATGTGTTGAACCGTTGCTCCGTTTTGAGTGTGTTCTATATGAAACTTGCTTGATTTTGCATGTAGCTTCATATTATCATGTTGCATCCATGTTTTGAGGTGTTTGCTTGATGTTTGTATGCATTTTGCACCAATGCCATGTTTAACTTGTTTTGCTCATATCTTCTAGGCCGTAGCTCCGAATTAAATGAACTTTATATGTAACTTGACTAGATTTTCGTGTAGATCATCATGGTGCATCTTAACTTGCTGTTTAACAACTTGAACTTAAGGTTTATTCAGATCTGGACCAATTTCGAAATTTGCATATGAGGACTTACCGGAATTGTTATATGTTGTTTCCAGCCTCATTTAAACTTGCCTTGATGCGTTGTTCTTGTTTGCGTCATCTCTTGCCATGAGTAGCTTCATGTAGTCGTGTCATGCATCATGCTTTGTTGTGCATCATGTCTTGTTCATGTGTGGTGTGTTTACTATGTTGTGTGCTTCTTCTTGTTAGTTCCCGTTTCGTTGCGTTCGTGAGGATTCGTTCGTCTACGCTTGGTCCGGCTTCATCCGTTCGTCTTCTTCATGGACTCGTTCTTCTTCCTTGCGGGATTTCAGGCAAGATGACCGCTACCCTGGATCTCACTACTATCATTGCTATGCTAGTTGCTTCGTTCTATCGCTATGCTGCGCTACCTATTACCTGTTCCTCAAGCCATCCCAAATTGCCATGTCAGCCTCTAACCTTTTGCACCCTTCCTAGCAAACCACTGTTTGGCTATGTTACCGCTTTGCTCAGCCCCTCTTATAGCGTTGTTAGTTGCAGGTGATGATGAAGTTTGTTCCTTGTTGGAACATGGAGATGTTGTTCCTTGTTGGAACATGTTTACTTGTTGGGATATCACAATATATCTTTTTTAATTAATGCATCTATATACTTGGTAAAGGGTGGAAGGCTCGGCCTTATGCCTGGTGTTTTGTTCCACTCTTGCCGCCCTAGTTTCCGTCATATCGGTATTATGTTCCCGGATTTTGCGTCCCTAACGCGGTCGGGTGATTTATGGGACCCCCTTGACAGTTCGCTTTGAATAAGACTTTTCCAGCAAGGCCCAACATTGGTTTTACATTTGCCTCACCTAGCCTTTTTTCCCTTGGGAGTCGCGCATCCCGAGGGTCATCTTTATTACCCCCGGCCATTGCTTGTCTAAGTGTTGGTCCAAACTAGAGCCACTTGCGGTGCCGCCCGAGGCAACTTGGGGTATCGTCGGTTGTCGTCACGTATTGCTCATCCGGTCGTGGCTCGAGGCGAGATACGCGGCTACTATCGAGGTGTCGGCACGCCGGAGGTCTTGCTGGTCTTGTTTTATTGCTGTGAAATGTCTTGTAGCCGGATTCCGAGACTGATCGGGCTTCCCGGGAGAAGGTCTATTCCTTCGTTGATCGCGAGAGCTTATCATGGGCTAAGTTGGGACACCCTGCAGGTATAAACTTTCGAGAGCCGTGCCGCGGTTATGTGGCAGATGGGAATTTGTTGATGTCCGTTGTAGAAAACCGAAGTTGATCTTAATTAAAATACACCAACCGTGTGTGTAACCGTGAGTGTCTCTTTTCGGGGTTGATCGAGAGGAGAACACGGTTTCTGGGTTATGTTTGACGTAAGTAGGAGTTCAGGATCACTTCTTGATCATTAGTAGTTGACGACCGTTCCTTTGTTTCTCTTCTCGCTCTCATTTGCGTTTGTTAGCCACCATATATGCTTAGTCGCTGCTGCAACCTCACCACTTTACCCCTTCCTTTCCCTTTAAGCTTTGCTAGTCTTGATACCCATGGTAATGGGATTGCTGAGTCCTCGTGGCTCACAGATTACTACACCACCAGTTGCAGGTACAGGTTTGCGATGATCATGACGCGAGAGCGATGTTTGCTTGAGTTGGAGTTCTTCTTACGCTTCTTCTTGATCGGGGATAGGTTCGGTCGGCAGCCCGGTTAGCGAGGTGGATGTCGTTTGAGTTTCTGTTTATGTTTCATCCGTAGTCGGATGTTGATCTTGTATATGATGTTGATGTATTCTTGTGGCATTTGTGCCTTATGTTTGTATCCCCATCTATTATGTAATGTTGATGTAATGATATCCACCTTGCAAAAGCGTTTCAATATGCGGGTCTATCCTTGGTGGGACCCTCGAGTTCCTTTTGGATAGGGTCGCATATTGGGCGTGACAAGTTGGTATCAGAGCCTCGACCGACCCTAGAAGCCCCCTTGATTGATCGTGTAGTTTGGCCGCAGTTGAGTCTAGAATAAAACTGATTTCTGAGTCTAGTTATATCGGAGAGTAGGAATTCTTTTTACTCCTCTGCCCCTTCGTCGCTCTGGTAAGGAATCTTGACGTAGGTGTTTTGAATTACTTCTCTTCCCCTTCAAAAATTTTCTTTAGGATCACGCAGTTGGTTTTCCGGTAGTTGTTCCTCAGCTCTTTTCGTCCGGTGCATTTCTCGTCAAGTTGACTCGAGCCTCTTCATCTTTGAGTTCAGTCCTCAGTTCTTCCTCCGAAGTCGTTGTTTTTCCTTGTCCGAAGTTGTCCTTGTTTTTCCCACCCGCCCACCCTTCTTCTTCTCGGAACCGGAGTCTGTAATCATGTATCCATTCTACTCGTGTGAAGTCTTTGTTTTCTTTCATCAATTATTTCAACCGGTGTTTTCTCTTCAAATTATTCGTCGGTTCCCCTTCCAAGTTGCCTTTGTTTTCCCGCCCTCCCACCCTATTATTCCCGGAGTTCTAGTTTCTTCCGACCATCAATTTCATTCATGTGGAGTCTCCCCTCAATTATTTCAACCGGTGAATTCTCGTCTTGTTCGTCATTCTTCATCCCTTTCTTTTTCCGGTGCACTCAATTCAAGTTTTTTCGTTGTCGATCGTATTCTGTCCCTCAGCTCAAATATTTCCATTTGCTCGTTCGACTCTCGCCAGTTTATCATTCCGGAGTTCCGAAGACATCTCAGAAGATTCGTGTTTGCTTTTAATTAATTCGAGGTTGTCACCTCATTCAAATATTTCAATTGTTCCGGTGCATCATCTATCTGTTCATCATCCCATTTCCAACGGTGTTTTCTTTTTAGTGGGCCCTAACCCACAGGTCTTTTCCCAGGATCTTACCTGACTCTTCTAATTTCCGGAGCTATTCCCAATTCTTTTCAAGTTTGACGTAAGTATGAATTTCATCAGTCAGATGTTTTTCCAAGATCGATTTCAAATTCTTTTCATTGTTGCCTCAACCTTTTCGGCTTTCATCCTCCCGGAGTATCTCATCAATTTTGGTGGTGTTTCTCGTCGTCAGTTGAAGTTTGAAGAGAATTTTTTTTCCTATAAATCTTGTCCGTCCTCCCGAAGATTCGTGGTTCTAGCTTCATATCATCCTCTCGAATTATCTCAGTTTGTCAGATATTCTTTTCATCCATCCGGAGTATTTCAGGAGTTGTTTTTCCGTCTCAATCATCCGAAGGCCATCTTTTCGGAAGATTTCTTCGTTCCAAGTTTTCAAATTCGTTCTCCAATTATTCCATATACGTGCCCCTTCGTTCGTCTCAATATTCTCCCGGTGCTCCGTTCAAGTGTTCTTTAATCGGATCATGATCTTTTTGTTCTTTTGCATCTAATTCCCCTCTAGCTTTTGGTTCTTCTAATTCTTCCCGGTGATTCATACTCTTTCATCAGTCATTTTCGAATTCTCACGGTGTTCGTTCAAGATTCTTTTTCCTTGATTATCATTTTAATTCATTCGTTCTTTCAATCCTACTGGTGGTTCATCAAGACCTTCTCAAGTTTGCGTTATGCCATTTCTCAATCCTTTTCCAATGAGAATAAGTATTATGCCAAATCCATTTCATGTCATCAATTTAATTTGATGAAGGATAAGCATATAATAAATCTTATTCTTATTTCTTCCAAGTGATTAATCCTTTCCTTCGGAACTTATTCTCTATGAATAAATTCTAGTTCCAAGTGTTTTCATCTATTCTTTTCCGGAGTTCAATTTCCTCGGCCTTTTCGTCGGAACCTCCATCGGAATCATCGCAATGCTCATCTTATTCTTTCGTCCTTCATCCTATCTCATCATCCTTTCCTTACCGGAGTTCTTCATGGTGGTTCTTCATGATTTAATTCATTCCTCAAGAGTTCATCAAGATTTTGTTGGTGGAGTTCAAGTATCTTTTCTTCTCGCGTCTTGAAGTGCGATTAATTCTCCGTATTATTTTGAAGTGGAGTTTTGCATTTCTTCGTTCCTCTCAGCTATTCAATCTTTTCTGCTTGTGGTTGGCTATCACCTCATAATTTCTGAGATGTTATCTATAAGTCCACAACAAGCTTATTCTTTCGTTGTTGATTTTCTCAACAACCCCGTTCAATCCTTCCTTCTAAGTTCTTTTCATTTCTATATCAATTCTTTCCGGAGGTTTTGTGTTGTTCATTTCATCAAGTATCTTTCCATCCTCTCTAGTTCATGTTCTAATCCTTCCATTTTCAGCCGGAGTGCCACCTAAATCGTTTCAGTCTTATCCGTTTCTTTTCTCATTCTAACCACTCCGGTTAGAAAGAGTGGTTTCAGAGTTTATCTTGATTCCGTGAGCTTTGATTCTCGCCATTCTCGTCGTTCCTCTCTTCTTCTCGAGTGATCTCGATTCTTTGCTTCTTCTCTTGAGTTTTTGTTTCACCTCATCCTTTTTCCCTTCCGTCTCGGTCCTAAGATCTCGGGACGAGATCTCTTGTTAGTGGAGGAGTGTTGTAACGCCCCGGATTCGATGCGCCAGGTGTCCGTCAGTTATTCGCCGTCTTTGCCATGTCATGTGCTTGCGTGTCTCTCTTTGCCATGTCATCATCTGCATTTCATCTCGTGTCGTCTTGTGCATTTCATTTTGCATACGTGTTCGTCTCATGCATCCGAGCATTTTCCCTGTTGTCCGTTTTGCAATCCGGCACTCCTATGTCTCCCGGCGCCCCCTTTTACCTCTTTTCATGTGCGGGTGTTAAACGGTCTCGGAATGGACCGAGGTTTGTCAAGCGGCCTTGGTATAGCACCGGTAGACCGCCTGTCAAGTTTCGGATCATTTAGAGGTCGTTTGATACTCCAACGGTTAACCGGGTAACCGCAAAGCCCTCTTTGAGTTGCGGCCCAACTCCCCTTTCTAAGTGGCCCAAAACCCACCTAACTCCCCACCATGCTCTTCGCCGTTCGATCACGATCGCGTGGCCGAAAACCGCACCTCATTTGGACTCTCCTAGCTCCCTCTACCTATATAAACACCTTCCCCTCTGAAATTCGCGGTCCAATCCACCCTAACCCTAGCCTTCGTCCTCCTCCTTGGCCAGGACACGTCCGAACCCGCGGACATGTCCATTCGCCACCCGCCGCCGCCCAGCGCCAGATGGCCGCCCACGTGGCGCCCGCGTCCGCCGCCGCCATGCCCGCTTTCGGCCCGGCGGGCCCTTGAGCCCATCCGGCACCGCCCGTCCCACAGCGCACTCCGCCGCCGCGCCCCCGTCTCCGGTCGCCGGACCTCGCCCGGTGCCGGCCGCCGCCCGCCGCCATGCGGCTGTCCCCGCCGGCCGCCGCCTCCTCGCCAGCCTTGCGCCCTCCCGGCGCCATGCGCTCCCAGCGCCCGGCCCTCCCTGCCCGCCTCGCGCCATGGCCGCCCGCGGCTCCCGCGCCGGCGGCGGAGTCCTCCCGGTCGCCTCCCTGCCGGCTGCCTGCCGCCCGCCCGGCTCGCCCGGCCCTCGCCCGGCGACGAGCTCCGGCCACCTCGAACCACGCGCCGATCCGATCCAGATATGGAGATCCCGTCGGTTGACCTTTTCCCCCTCCAAATATTGCCAAGTCCCGAGCATTTTTGTTATTTTATTGCATTTTCATTGCATCATATCTCCGTCATCGTAGCTCCGTTTTGCGCGTGTAATATGTAAAAATGTTCGCCTCGAAGAGTAGATCATTTCATCTCATTGCATCATTTTCATTTGAGCTCATCTTGATGTCCGAAATGCTGTTGCAAGAGTGCTATGTGATGTTAGTTTCTGATTTTTATCAGAACATGCACTTTTGTCATTTTTGCCATGATTGATGTGTGCATCCTATGAACTTGAGTCCTACATGTGTTTTGTAATATGCCATGTCTTCTTTCCAGTGGTGCTTGCTATGTATTTTTGTGATCTATGTGGTGACTAGCACAAGCATGCAAACTAGGTGTCTTGTTGTTGCTGATTTCAGCCCTGTTTGTTGTTATTTTGATGCCATGTTCACTTGATGCTACAGAGAGATCCATGCATATTTTGAGATACTTCAGTAAGGATGTTTTGTTAAACATGTCTTCCTCTATCCATCCGTGCTCTTGTTTGCAATTATGGAGTGCCATAGCTTGAGTCAATCGAGCTCTACTTTTGCTATCAAATGTTTCCTGGCAGATTGTATACATGTTATTCAATTTTGCCTAGGTTGTTGTGGTTGATCCATGTATGCTATGTTATTGTTCTTGCCATGTATGTCTTCTATGCCATGTCTTCTTGACGTATGTATGCTTAGATTTTCATATAAGGCTCGGTAGTGAGTGCATTGAGCTTGTAAACATGCCTACTTGTTATCAGTTTTTGACATGCCATGTTGCTGAATCTGTTAACGAAACTTTCGATATTGACATGGGTGTTACTATATTTTCTGATCCTTTTTGACTTATGGTCACTAAAGGACTTTTGTTCTATGCAATTAGTAGATTCATTATATGTCTTTTTTTGTCATGTTAAGTTCCTGTAACATGTTGTTTCATAGCTCTAAACATTGCAACCTGATGTCATTTTCTGCCAAGTCTGAAACTGTTATTAGTTGCAATCTTGTCATGTGTGTTTGAGCATGTTCTAATCATTTCTGGAGATAGCTCAGTGTTCATGTTTTGTAATGCTTTACCTGTACATCATGGCCATGCCTTTTGTTTTCATATTGAGGTGCTGTAGCATATTGTTTTGATGCTCGCAATATGCCTACTTGCTGTTTTGGACAGATTGTTGCTATGACTTGTATTGTGTGTATGTGTTGAACCGTTGCTCCGTTTTGAGTGTGTTCTATATGAAACTTGCTTTATTTTGCATGTAGCTTCATATTATCACGTTGCATCCATGTTTTGAGGTGTTTGCTTGATGTTTGTATGCATTTTGCACCAATGCCATGTTTAACTTGTTTTGCTCATATCTTCTAGGCCGTAGCTCCGAATTAAATGAACTTTATATGTAACTTGACTAGATTTTCGTGTAGATCATCATGGTGCATCTTAACTTGCTCTTTAACAACTTGAACTTAAGGTTTATTCAGATCTGGACCAATTTCGAAATTTGCATATGAGGACTTACCGGAATTGTTATATGTTGTTTCCGGCCTCATTTAAACTTGCCTTGATGCGTTGTTCTTGTTTGCGTCATCTCTTGCCATGAGTAGCTTCATGTAGTCGTGTCATGCATCATGCTTTGTTGTGCATCATGTCTTGTTCATGTGTGGTGTGTTTACTATGTTGTGTGCTTCTTCTTGTTAGTTCCCGTTTCGTTGCGTTCGTGAGGATTCGTTCGTCTACGCTTGGTTCGGCTTCATCCGTTCGTCTTCTTCATGGACTCGTTCTTCTTCCTTGCGGGATTTCAGGCAAGATGACCGCTACCCTGGATCTCACTACTATCATTGCTATGCTAGTTGCTTCGTTCTATCGCTATGCTGCGCTACCTATTACCTGTTCCTCAAGCCATCCCAAATTGCCATGTCAGCCTCTAACCTTTTGCACCCTTCCTAGCAAACCACTGTTTGGCTATGTTACCGCTTTGCTCAGCCCCTCTTATAGTGTTGTTAGTTGCAGGTGAAGATGAAGTTTGTCCTTGTTGGAACATGGAGATGTTGTTCCTTGTTGGAACATGTTTACTTGTTGGGATATCACAATATATCTTTTTTAATTAATGCATCTATATACTTGGTAAAGGGTGGAAGGCTCGGCCTTATGCCTGGTGTTTTGTTCCACTCTTGCCGCCCTAGTTTCCGTCATATCGGTATTATGTTCCCGGATTTTGCGTCCCTAACGCGGTCGGGTGATTTATGGGACCCCTTGACAGTTCGCTTTGAATAAGACTTTTCAAAGAAGGCCCAACATTGGTTTTACATTTGCCTCACCTAGCCTTTTTCCCTTGGGAGTCGCGCATCCCGAGGTCATCTTTATTACCCCGGGCCAATGCTTGTCAAGTGTTGGTCCAAACTAAACCACTTGCGGTGCCGCCCGAGGCAACTTGGGGTATCGTCGGTTGTCGTCGTCTGCTCATCCGGTCGTGGCTCGAGGCGAGATCTGTGGCTACTATCGAGGTGTCGGCACGCCGGGAGGTCTTCTGGTCTTGTTTTATTGCTGTGAAATGTCTTGTAGCCGGATTCCGAGACTGATCGGGCTTCCGGGGAGAAGGTCTATTCGCCGTTGATCGCGAGAGCTTATCATGGGCTAAGTTGGGACACCCCTGCAGGGTATAAACTTTCGAGAGCCGTGCCCGCGGTTATGTGGCAGATGGGAATTTGTTGATGTCCGGTTGTAGAAAACCCGAAGTTGATCTTAATTAAAATACACAACCGTGTGTGTAACCGTGAGTGTCTCTTTTCGGGGTTGATCGAGAGGAGAACACGGTTTCTGGGTTATGTTTGACGTAAGTAGGAGTTCAGGATCACTTCTTGATCATTACTAGTTGATGACCGTTCCTTTGTTTCTCTTCTCGCTCTCATTTGCGTTTGTTAGCCACCATATATGCTTAGTCGCTGCTGCAACCTCACCACTTTACCCCTTCCTTTCCCTTTAAGCTTTGCTAGTCTTGATACCCATGGTAATGGGATTGCTAAGTCCTCGTGGCTCACAGATTACTACACCACCAGTTGCAGGTACAGGTTTGCGATGATCATGACACGAGGCGATGTTTGCTTGAGTTGGAGTTCTTCTTACGCTTCTTCTTGATCGGGGATAGGTTCGGTCGGCAGCTGGGCTAGCAGGTGGATGTCGTTTGAGTTTCTGTTTATGTTTCATCCGTAGTCGGATGTTGATCTTGTATATGATGTTGATGTATTCTTGTGGCATTTGTGCCTTATGTTTGTATCCCCATCTATTATGTAATGTTGATGTAATGATATCCACCTTGCAAAAGCGTTTCAATATGCGGGTCTATCCTTGGTGGGACCCTCGAGTTCCTTTTGGATAGGGTCGCATATTTGGCGTGACAAGATACTTGACTCACCTGAGTCACCCTAACGCCAATGTTTTGCAGGGAAATTGTACTCAGACTTATGAATATGAGCGTGTTTCTATAAACCGCTATGTTCATAAAACTAAGAACTTTTTGGCTTATTCATATGAGTATCATTCATCTCCTGCAAGGCTATTTGCTAGGGCTCCAAAGCCGAAGTTCTTAGATGCTGCACTTAGACTCATTGCTTCTAAGCCACCCCTGAAGATGTGGGTGGTTAAGAAGAATTAACTTTCTTTCGCAGGGAAAGGTCTCCAGCCGGAAATCAAAGGCGTCTGATGCTATCGCTGGGGACCTAAAACATCTTGTAGGGCGCAAGATCAAATGCCCAAATGGTCTCACTATGTATTTTGTTCCTGAATCGTTTGCCAATCATCCTATCAGTCCTAATCTTGATCTGAGCTTTGATAATCCTCTTGCCCGTCAAATGTTTATGCTTCACAATACTCTTGGTGAAGCCTATCCCCCTAACTGTATTGTAGGGTATGACACCTCATGCTTCAGAATGGATTATGGACAGCGGATGCACTAATCATATGACTGGTGATCGAAGTCTTCTCATGGACTCAACCTTACGTCCATCTGACAAGAGTCACATCACATTTGCTGACACTGGTAAAAGCAAGGTATTGGGTCTAGGTAGAGTTGCAATCTCAAAGGATCAGCACATGGATAAAGTGATGCTTGTTCAATCCCTTGGTTTCAACTTAATTTCTGTCTCAATGCTTTGTGACTTGAACATGATTGTGATATTTGGAAAATATCGTTGCCTTGTACTAATGGAATCTGACAAGTCTCTAGTCTTTGAAGGGTACCGAAAAGATGATATGTACATGGTAGATTTCTCAGCAGGTCCACAACTTGCCGTATGTCTTCTAGCAAAAGCTTCAGAGTGCTGGCTCTGGCATCAGAGGCTAGGGCATGCTGGCATGAGGAACTTACACACTCTCGCAAAGAAGAAGCATGTCATAGGCATCGAGGGCGTCATGTTCAAGAAGGATCACTTGTGCGGTGCCTGCGAAGCTGGAAAGATGACTAGGGCCAAGCATCCCTCGAAGACAATCATGACGACATCCCAACCCTTCGAGCTGCTACACATGGACTTATTTGGCCCTACTCACTACTCTACTCTCACTACTACTACTTGTCTCTACAGCTTCATCATTGTTGATGATTATTCAAGATATACGTGGGTGCACATAATTCTCTACAAGACTGAAGTGCAGGATGTCTTCAGACGATTCGCCAACTCTGCCATGAACAGCAATGGCATCAAGATCAAGCATATCAGGAGTGACAACGGCACTGAATTCAAGAACACCGGCCTCGACCTTTAATTGGATACATTAGGCATCACTCATGAGTTTTCTGCTCCGTACACACCTCAGCAGAATGGCATCATGGAGCTCAAGAATAGAACGCTCATTGAGATGGCACGGACAATGCTCGATGAATACAAGACTCCAAGAAAGTTCTGGCCTGAAGCTATTGATACTGCATGTCATGTCATCAACCGTGTTTATCTTCACAAGCTTCTGAAGAAAACATCCCATGAAATCCTCACTGGTTAGAAGCCAAATGTCAGTTACTTCAGAGTATTTGGTGCTAGGTGCTGGATCAAGTGTCGACATCACACTTCAAAATTTGCACCGAAAGCACATGAAGGTTTTATGCTCGGTTACAGAAAGGATTCGCGCTCCTACATAGTCTTCCACCTCTTTCACTATAAAGTGGTTGAAACTGTGGATGTGCGGTTCGATGAGACTAACGGCTCGCAAACAGAGCACTTGCCAAATGTGCTAAATGAAGTTCCACCCAGTGAATCCATCAAGCTCATGGGAACTGGAGAAATAATACCAAATGAAGCACAGACTGAAGAGGAACTTATCATTTCTGCACCTAATCAACCTGAAGATAATGCTCAGCCTGAAGACAATCCTCCAAATGATGACAATGATCAGCAAGAGAAAAATTTTCGTTCGGTTCATCCTCGTGTTGCAAATGAAGTACATATTGAGAAGATAATTGATAGCATCAATGCGCCTGGTCCACTCACTCGTTCAAGAGCAACACAACTAGCAAATTTCTGTGGGCACTTTGCCTTGGTCTCAATATCTGAACCCAAGAAAGTTGCTGAAGCCTTCATGGAACCTGAATGGATTCAAGATATGCAAGAAGAGCTTCAACAGTTCAAACTGAACAATGTCTGGGAACTTGTCAAGCGTCCTGACCCCCGCAAGCACAACATAATAGGGAGAAAATGGATATATCGCAACAAGCAAGATGAGCATGGTCAAGTTGTCAGAAACAAGGCTTGTCTCTTTGCTCAAGGATACACTCAAGTTGAAGGGATTGACTTCGATGAAACATTTTCTCCTGTGGCTAGGCTTGAAGCTATTCGCATATTGCTTGCCTATGCAAACCATCACAACATCCTGCTGTATCAGATGGATGTGAAGAGTGCATTTCTCAACGGCAAGATTGAAGAAGAAGTGTATGTTGCACAACCTCCTGGCTTTGAAGATCCAAAACATCCTGATATGGTGTACAAGCTAAACAAGGCTCTGTATGACCTCAAACAAGCCCCTCGCGCGTGGTATGATACACTCAAAGACTTCCTGAAGAGCAAAGGCTTCAAATCTGGTTCCCTGGATCCCACACTCTTCACGAAGACATATGATGGTGAACTGTTTGTGTGCCAAATATACGTGGATGACAATATCTTCGGCTGCACCAACCAGAAATACAGTGATGAATCTGGACAGATGATACAAGAGCAATATCAAATGTGCATGATGGGTGAGCTGAAGTTCTTCCTTGGTCTTCAAATTCGTCAGCAAAGCAATGGCATCTTCATATCTCAAGAGAAATACCTCAAAGATTGCCTGAAGAAGTTTGGAATGCAAGACTGCAAAGGTTACACAACGCCAATGCCAACCAAGAGTCATCTGGGTCCTCACGCCAATGGTAAAGAGTTCGATCAAAAGGTATACCGCTCCATGATTGGTTCTTTACTTTATTTATGTGCATCTAGGCCTGATATTATGCTTAGTGTTTGCATGTGTGCTCGATTCCGAGCGGCACCAAAGGAAACGCATCACTTAGCTGTGAAGCGAATTCTTCGATATTTGGCTTACACCCCAACATTAGGATTATGGTATCCAAAGAGCTCAGAGTTTGATCTAGTTGGATTCTCGGATGCTGATTATGCTGGTGACAAGGTGGATCACAAGTCTACATCAGGCACATGTCACTTTACGGGACGATCACTTGTCTGTTGGTCTTCAAAGAAGCAGAACTGTGTATCACTCTCCACTATTGAATCTGAATACATTGTTGCAGGATCTTGCTGCACTCAGCTTCTATGGATGAAGCAAACACTCAAGGACTATGGCATCCATCTGAAACAAGTACCACTCTACTGCGACAACGAAAGTGCCATCAAGATTGCCAACAACCCAGTTCAGCACTCGAAGACAAAGCACATTGAAATTCGTCATCACTTTCTCAGAGATCATGTCATGAAGGAAGATATTGATATCATACACGTCAACACTGAAGAGCAACTGGCAGATATCTTCGCAAAGACCTTGGATGTGAAAAGGTTTTGCAAGTTGCGGTGTGAGCTAAATATCTTGAAATCCTCAAATGTCCTGTGATCAGGCACACATCCTAACACTTATGCATGTTGATGACTTAGATGTGCAACACACGAAGTAAAGTATATCTTCAATCAATCAAGACTTACACTCTAAGTGTGACTACATTAACACGGAATTTGACTTCGGAGCGCCACGATAATTGTGCGCCGTGTCTGGGTCTAATACTTCCTATACGGTGGGTAGCGCCACCACCAAATTCTTCTATTTGAAGTGTTTTGCTCATAGCGTTACATTTGCTATGTCTTCGCATTTGGTTTGTCTTCAATTTCAACATGTCTTCATGATTATCTTCACTATGTTGATTTGGTTGTATTCTGATATATACGTATATTAGTGTTCTGTCCTCTACAGCATTCACTTATAGCTATGTCTTCACGTTTGAATCTTTTGAACTAAGTGAATGTGATCAGACCCTAACCTCTCTATGCTTTCTACCTCAAACTCTATCTATCCAAATCATATGCATTCTGTTGAAACCGTCAAATGTCTTCTCTGCATCCTTGTCAGCAGAAGATACCGAGACAAACATTAAATCTTTTTTAAATGCTCAATTCTTATTGCCCAAAACCTGGAGAAGCCGGAACGACCATTCAACAGTCCAGGCGGGCGTGGGAACGTGGGACAACTCCCAATATGTTCGCCACGTGTCCCTCAGATGTGAACCGCGAGGGGCACCTGCGTAATTGTGTTGTGTTGTCCCTTTCCTTATATATACACATCCAATCGCGGTCAAAATATTTCTTCCACCTCTCCACCTCGACAAACCCTAGCGCCACCGCTAGCTCTTGACGACGCCAGCGACGAAGCGCTTAGCTGCCGCGACATCTCCGATGTCGTCTTCATGCTGTCTGCGGACATCGTCTTCTCCGCCGCCGCCGCAGGTGTCCTCCGTCGCCAAGTTAGGGCACGGAAGATCGAACTGCTCGGCCTCATCTTCTACTCCGTCTAGCAATTCATCGTATGGTAAATTAAAACCCTCTTTTTACCGTCTTTTTGATCCTATAGATTCATCCTTTCTACCAAAATTGGTTTCTGCCTCCACAAATTTGGATCTATCCTGTCTGCATCTCATATGATGCCTAGTATATTCACTTATGCTTCACAAGTAGTTTGATTCCTCACTTGTACTTATTCTTGGATTCGTACAAATCTGGAACCAACTCTCAACATATAAGTGAATGTCTTCGCGCTATGAGGTCAATGTCTTCTAAACTGATTTATCTTCAAAATCTTCTAAGAATGCATATGACCTCTTCCCCTTGCCTCCGATCTCTAATGTTGTCATAGGTACATGTCTGTGAGAGAATCCCTTGGTTCTCATAGTCTGCATTAATTTGCAGAATTCTTACAGCATCACATCAACTCTCCCGAAGCCAGTTCCTGTCTGACCAGCAGATGGAAGCCTTTGACAATGTTGAAGCCATTCAGTCTGAACCTCATGGCAACAGAGAAGTCTGCAAGGAAGGGTGGCAGACAGCGCCGTGGGAACACATCAAGAGATTTGCCTCCTGACCTCTATGAGCTGTACAAGACAGATCCAGAGGAGAACTACAATAAGCGAAAAACCCGAATCCAATGGATTCAAAGATATTGGGCAGAACAATGGTACAGGTACAGGTTCGTGACCCAGGAATATGCTGAGAAGAATGCCATCAAGCGACCCTGGGGAGACATCTTGTACAAAAATCATAATCCTAGGTCCAGAGCTCAAGCCATTGAACAAGGCTTCTACCCTTGCATGGTTCGTGGACCACAGCCTGCAGATGCAGACCCATCTTCATTGCTATGGTGTCGTGATGACAATCTGTTCAAGCGCAACTTCCAGTTAGCCAAGAACTCGGCCAAAGAAAACAAGAAGTCGCGGGGATTAGACTTCAACCCCGGTCCCTCTGCTCCTCGTGTCGATGGCACATGCGAAGCTGAACCCAATCTTGTTGGGACCTCCTACAACCTGGAAGGTCTCATCACTCATATTATGGTTCCAGGAACAACCGTGGATGAACACGCAAGCAACGCTGGTTACGACGGTTACTGCACCACCGAAGCCTAAGAAGCTGAAGAAACCCAAGGCTTCGAAGCCTTCCACTGCACCAAAAGCTTCACAAGTGAAGCCTCTGTCCACTGCTCCTCCTGCACCAAGTGTGCAGTCTGAAGATCTCTCACGCATCTCCAAGTCTGAGAAGAAGAAAAAGAAGCCCATGCACACCACTGGTCCAGCTCTAACCCCTGCTGCTGTTCTGAGGAATGAGAATGACGCCATTGATCTGTCAAGTGACAACGATCTTGCTGATGACGCTCTTGAGCAGCTGATAAAGAGCAAGCAAGAGGCAGAAATCTTCAATGATTTGCCTCTCTTTGACGTGGAAGTATTGAACAACTTCATTGATGAGTGGTTTGATACCCCCAATCTCAGCTTTGATGATCTGCAACTTCCTGTCGGCCTAAGCGTCTCCTTTCATTGAGCCATTGCTCCTGAGCTGGCTCTTGCTCAGAAAATTGTTGAGCTGAAGCACAAGATTGATTATGAAAAGGCTCAGTTCAAGAAGCATGTGGCCAAGCTCAGCGTAACAGATGTCCAGAACTTCAAGGTCATGCTGCATGAGCTCAAGGAAGCGTTTCATAAGAAACGTGAAGAAACCAAAGGTTCTCGAGAGCGCATGAAGCTTCTGGCTGCAAAGTGTGTTCAAGCTTACAATGAAGCTGAGAAGCGCAAGGCACTTGGGCGTCCTGGCATCGACCCTAAGATGGCTGCCAAGCAGAAGAAGAAGCCTGCTGTGGACCAAGCTGAACCATCCAGGCGGGAAGAACCTCGCATTGTCTTCCCTACTAGTATGACAGGCGTGAAGCCTAAGGTCCCCACGGTGGCTTCAGAGCTTCAGAAGACAAGGGTAGACGAAGCCAAAGCCAGAAAGCGCAAGACCAAGAACACCACTGTCGATGCTCCAGCCACCAAGAAGCGCAAGACCAAGAAGAAAGATCAGGCTACTCCTACAGAGCCCCTTGTCGTCGAGCCAATTTCTGTTGCTCGTCCTCAATCTGCACAACAAGAATGCCGTTTGATAGTTCACGAGCCTGCTTCCCCAAAGGCTCCTGAAGCTGAAGACATTCTAGCTATTGACCCCACCGCACCTGAAGACATTGGTCATCAAGACAATGTTGAAGATGGTGAAGTCCTTCCTCAGATCGAGCACAATGTGGTATCATCGCCTGTTCTTACGAACAGCGAACTCATCAGCATTGGTCGTCCTTTGACGCCAATTGGTCGGGATGACTCATGGGCTGATCACCCACAAGACTCCCCCGTCAAGAAGAAACACCAGTTACTCCCCCAACTCAAGTCACCACTCCGGTGATTGAAGATGAAGACTTTTTGGCCGAACCAACTCCATCTCCACAAGCGTCGCCAGCATTCCGCAGGCTTCGCAAAGGACCAATGCCATAGGTCACTCTGTCAAGTGTTCCAGAAGGAGAAGAGCGCCAATCGGTTTCAAGCCAAGTCTTTCCTGAAGCCTCTCCAACTTGAACAACCCCGAGACTGAAGCCAACATGGCTGAAGATATTCTGGCTGCATCAGCCGATGACCAAGAAGAACCAAGAGGAGAAGAAGAACGGGTTGCTACACCCCCAACCAACCAAGTTGTTCTCCAGGAGAACGTGTCCGACCCTCCAGCTACTTGAGTGGAGGTTAACAACATTGAGGCGACCACCAACACCAACACTAAAGCCAGTGACGTTGTCATGGCTGAAGCTAATGTGGTGCCTGAAGTCAATGTGGTGCCCGAAGTGATAGCACCTGAAGTCAATGCTGCACCTGATGCAAATCTGCATCCTGAAGTCACTACCACTGCCACTGCCACTGCTCATATACCGCCTCCCAAGTCACATACTATTGAACAAGCATATAGCTATGGTCAGCTGGTCATTGTCACATGGCCTATTCTGGTTCCTCCACCTGCTGCTGGTCCGCAATTTGATTATCATGTCGAGCACAGGCCTCAGGTCCAGAAGCCAAAGCCAAGATTTCCCAAGTTTCCAGGTACTGCCACCTCACTAGGGTCCTTCAATGCAAATGGCTTCATTGCGCACAACACTTCCTTTGATAGCGCCAAGAACCCCTATTCCAAGCCAAGGATTTTATCAGATCGGTTCTAGAGCTATCAGCAACACATTTATTATTCTTGTGTTCTTTATGATCAAGGGCGCATCTTCCCTCATCTGCGTCTTGACTGTGAAGCCATTGCTGGATTGTCATGCCTTGAAGAAGCCCTTGACTGCTTCCATGATGCTGGATTGCTGAATTTTGTGACTGATAAGGAGCATTGGAATGAAGAGCTTCTGCTGCAATTCTATGCCACCCTCCACATTCGCAGCTACAACAGGGATCCGAAGACATGGGTCCTTGAGTGGATGACAGGCAACGTACACCATGAAGCTAAAGCTTTTGACATTATTGAGCTCACTGGTCTGCCCACTCCAGGTGAACTATATGAACCTGGTTGTCAGCTTCACCGCAGTGCTTTGGAGAGCATCTTTCAGAAGCTAGAGCCCAACATGAGCCAAATGTTGAGCATGATGAAGCCTTTGCCACATGACGCTGATTACCCAAAGGAGTTCTTTGTCGAAGACCTAGAGTATCTGCCCCGCACTATTTATCATATCATCAGGCGAACTCTATGGCCTGTCAAAGGACATTCTTCAGCAGCAAAACTTGAAGGAGCAATGAAGACTTTGGTCTTTATATCTTCAACGGCATCAACTTCAATGCTCAAGACTTCTTTATCAGGCAGTTGGTTGCATCAGGCTCTGATCTCTTTGGACTGAAGTTCTACGCTCCATGGGTTATGCGCCTCATCAAGCTACATTCAGCTGTCAACTATCAGCCCTCTGCTCGCAACCATCCGATCTTCCTGCCAGAGGTTGATATGTCAGTTGAAGCCATATACCCAGAGCCTGCCAAGGAGCCTGTTTGTCTTCACAATGCTGATCACCAGAGCTTCACGCAACCCATTGAAGGAGTCCAGGCAGTCACTCGTGTTTATCCTTTGGCTGGCAATACACGCTTACCTCACCGTGCTCAAACTGAAGCCACTGAAAGCACTATTGCTCAAACGCCTCGGAAGCGATCTCGTGTTCTCAATGACCGAGAACTTCTTGTTGCCCTACATCAGAAATAGGATAAGCATCACTACTGGCTGAAGTGGCAGATGCAAAGCCTCCTGGTGGACGTCAATCGCATTCGCAGTCTTGCCACCAAGAATGCCTTTGTCACTCATGAAACCTATTGGAGGTCTTGGAAGAGTTTGACATTGCTGAGTGCTGAAGCAGATCTTCAAGACGATGGCTTCACTGAAAGATTCAAGTTTGACTCCACTCCTCCAAGGAATGTTGTCTTGCGTTGAACTCCGTCTCTTGAAGCTCTGATTATTCCTCCTCAGCTGCAATGGTGAATGCCAGAGTGATAGATGATCAAGATGATGCTACTTCACCACCTCCAACTTCAGTGGGTATCGACACTGCACCAAGTTCTTCTGCACCGCCAAACCCGGCCTTGACCTGCAGCTTCTCCTACTCATACGGGAGCGAGTAGAGTCTCTATGTCTTAAAACCTTTTGGTCCTTCTTGACAAAGGGGGAGAAGCATATGAGTTGATAGTCTTCAAGCGGGTCCATATGGGCGGTTGCTTTATATTTTGCCTAGTGTTTACAACTCTAAGCTTCGATACATTTGGTTCTTTGAGTTGTAACACTTAAACTTGATGGTAAATACGCTACTTGTTTGCTATTCTGTAATGCGATGATAAATTCCGCATGTGCGATAATAAATCCTGCACGAAGTCATATTGCAGACGTCCATTTTTCATTATGCATGTCATTATCTTTGTTATATCAAATCATGCATGATGAATTGTCTTCATAAGTTGAAGAGGATCTCCACAAGTACAACCTGCCATGTGCATTTGCATTCCAAAAGCAAATTACTTATATGCACATCTTCAGGGGAGACTTTTGCTACTTATGAAGACAATACCTAAATCCTTTACAATTTCACATACTTTGAAAACTTCAACCAGTTTGTCATCAATCACCAAAAAGGGGGAGATTGTAAGTGCATCTAGTGCCACCCCTAGTTGATTTTGGAGTATTGACGACAAACCTGGTTGAGGGACTAATGTGTTTGTGATAATTGCAGGATAACACAGGTAGTAGTCCATCATTAATTCGGTTTACCTACCGGAGATGACCCCTAAAAAGGTATGAAGAGATTGAAGGCAATGGTGGTATGTGAAGATATTCACATTGAAGACTATGACAATAGAAGACATTGCGTGAAGACTATGGAGTGCGAGGACTTAGTTGTTTCGTTGTTTCCTTTTCTTCTTTGTTGAGTCATAGGAACCACCGTACTGTTAAGTGGGGTCCCAGTGAACAAAGTCAGAGTGACTGAAGTGATTCTCAACCAAATCCTATGTCTTCGAGCGAAGACAATGAGACAAAATCTTATCCAGAGCTGGATGAGTCAGCTTTACTTGTAGCCCAAGTCAAGCTGCCGCGTGTGTTTGAAGAACACGTGTCAGTTCCTTAGTGACCCAGGGTCATTTCGGACAAATCAGGTCGGGTTGCCTAGGGGCTATAAATAGCCCACCCCCTACACCATAAATTGGTGGCTGCACAGAGTTAGTGCACGGCTTTTGTCGTTTGAGAGCAACCCACCTCCGAAGCTTTTGAGAGGGAGAAATCCTTGCGAGGACAAAGCCCAAACACCCAGAGCCAAACAGTGTTAGGCATCACTAAAGTATTTCTGTCCGCGTGATCTGAAGACTTGTTACACTTGAGGACTGTGAATCCTCCAGCCGGTTAGGCGTCGCGTTCTGAGCATCCAAGAGTCATTGTAAATCACCGATGAACGAAGTCTGTGAAGGTTTGGAAGTCTACCTTGAAGACTTACCAGAGTGATTGGGCGAGGACTGGGTGTCCTTAGCTCAAGGGGAATAAGGTGAAGACGTGGTCTTCTGAGTTGAATCTCAGCCTCCCTAACCAGACGTACAGTTGTCACAGCAACTGGAGCTGGTCCAGCAAATCATGTGTCCTCAACAAGTGACTGGTTCTATCCTCTCCCTCTCTTTACTTACATGTCACACCCTAATTTTCATGCCACAACACTTAAGCTAATATATCATGATAAAGTGTGGTTTGACAAAAACTCTTGCATTATTTGGCTTTTATTTGGAGTTGGTTTTCTCTTTGTGTTTTTCTAGTGCTCTTTAAAGTCAACACAACTCCACCTTCTATACTTCATCTCTTTGCCCCAAACTTATGCCCAATGATCATGCCATGTGTATAGAGCAATATAGTATTTTCTTACAAAAATAATTTGGCCAAAAAGTATTTTCTAAATTTAGTTTTCCAAAATCCCCTGAATTGAGGTTTGCACTGCAAGTACTTGATTTGGGGTACGAAAAATCTTTCAAAGAGTATGTTTGATTCCTATTAGGTATAGGACTCGCAAAAACCACAAAAGTGTAATTTTAAAAGTCATTTTTCTATTTTATTTAAAGGCTTTTTCTTTAGGCCAGAAATGGTCTTTAATAGGGAAAAATTATTTTATTGTTTTAAAAATATTTGACAAAAATCAGGGAAACTCAGTGGGCATATATTTCCCATATATAAGAGTTTCAACACATGGTCATGTTCAAAATATTGGACAAAACCTCCCAAAACCATTTCTGCCCATTTCAAGGATTTGAAATATTTCTACAGGAAATATTTTCATAAAAATCCAAGGAAAATCCAGCAAGTCACAAATGCATATTGTGATCACCTTGCAAGCCTCATGTCAATCAAGGTCATTTTGGTTCACCAAAATGCCCCAAAACCCTCTCTGACCAAAATCAAATTTGAACAACTTTGTACTACCAACTTTCTCTCCTTGACCCCAACTTTTGTGAGCATGTTCACATGACCAAATGAGGCCACTACACCAAGTGGTTCATCAAGGGGAAGTGATTTGCTCAACTAGATCTACACAAGTTCATTTCTGCTAATTTCTAGGGTTTACAAAAGTTGCATTGGAAACTTTGCCCAAATGGACTCAACCTTGGTGGAATCTATTATTATCTCATGCCATTTGACCCTGTCAAGCCTCATGACAAGAGGAGTTCATCTTCTTGCCCAAACCAGCAACAAACACCTTCTGCCATTTTACTAAAACCCCTGTTTTGACCACTTCCACTCTTCTCCATGGCCTCAACTTTTTACCACAGCCCGTCTTAGACCTCTTCTACCTCCAGTAGCAATGGATGCATCTCAGATCAATAATTGATGGGTGAAACCACCTCTTTTACCTCTCTGGACAGCCCTTGCACCCCTCTTCCTCACCTCCCTCCTCACTCCACTGGCCACCCAAGGCATCAAAGGCTTTCCCCCACATTCTTTACTCCTCCCTAGAGCTACCAAACATGCTTGGCCGTGCCCACTTTGCCAAAAAAATGGCATGTCGGCCATTTGCACGCTCTGGAGCGTGCTACAGTACGCTCCCGCACTATAGCCGCCCCCTGCCAAGCACCTCCGGCCACCTCGGCTCTCCCCCTCACGCCAGCCGATGCTCCTCGACGTCCGCAGCACGCCACGCCTCTGCCCCCCTCCTCCTTATCCCTCCTGCTGCCCTTGCTCGCACGCGCGCCGGCCGCCCGAGAGCTCCAATGAGCGGCCTCACATGCGCGGCGCCTCTGGCCCCTCCTGCTTCCTCTCTCTTCTTTCCCTCGCCCTAGACCAACCCCACAAACGCCTCAGACACGCCCCGACGAGCCCCCGTGACCCGCTTCGACCGCAACAGGCTCGCCGGTGCACGGGTCCACGGCACCCCGCCGTTCACCTATTTAAGGGCCTCCCCGAGCCCTCCTCCCCTCATCACTCGCTCTCTCACTCCCCTAATCATCCCCCTGCACCCCCAGTTCCTTTCCAGAGCCGCCCGAGCTCGAGATCAAGCTCGAGCTCCGCCGCTTCGGCTCGCCGGAGTTCGCGAGGTACAGGCCGTCCCCGGCCCTCTTTCCTCTCGATCTGGAACCCCTGCAGCTCTCTGATCCTTTCCCCCTTGTTTCCCCTCTCTGTAGCTGCCGGAAATGGCCGGAACCGCCGCCGCCCGAAGCCCCTCTGCCGCATGACCTCGTCGCCGGCAAACCAGGCCACCCCGGCGACCGGTTCCACCTCCACCCGAACGGCGACACGACGAGGAGTCCAACGGTGTCATCAGCTCACCCTGCCGTGCCCGAAAATGTCGCCGGTGAGCCCGCCGGCCCTCTGTCGCAGGGTTAGGGATGACAGGCGGGCCCCGCCTGTCAGCCTCTCCTCTCCATCGCCCCTCTCTCTCGTGATGCAGGCCCCGCCCGTCAGGTTTAAACCTAAGCAGCGTGCACCGATCTTGTTGGGCAGCCTCTCTGGTGGGCTCTGCTGCTTATTCTTGGCTGTTCTGCCCAAAGAGAGCAGAGCCCTTCTCCTTTTTCTTTTCTGCCAAAATTGTAAAAATTCCACAGGATTAAATATTCATCCAAATGTAATAATTCAAACTCCCATATTTTTATAAAAATCCCACCTATTTAATGGTATAACTTTCATTCATGTCCAGCCTACTTTTTTGTACTGTTCATATTCAAATCCAAATTTGAATATATTTAAACCCCTCTAAAAATCCATTTCTTCTATTCTACTACTCCAAATCCAAAACTAGGAATTTTCCCCTTCTTAGTTTTCACCCTAGTATTTAACAAAAATGAGTTGACATTTTTCTGAGCACTTTGGTTTTTCTGTTTTATTATTGCCTTATTTTTCTCGTTATTATTTCACGACGATAGATTGCGTTGCCGACGAAGGAGTTGGACCAGAAAACCTTGAAGACCCAAGAAGACTTTGCTAAGCCAGGCAAGCAGCCCTTTGACCATGTCTATGAAACCGTTTTTATGCATGTCATATAGCACTTTTATTGCTTGCATCAGAGACCTGATGATGAGGTGACCACATGGGGTGGTTTGCCACCATTACTTCCTCGTTGATACTTGCATTGTGCATGCCGGTGGGAGTAGATAGGATGCTAAAGTATATGCTACGCAAAAAGGGACGGGTATATGCATGGTGAAGGAGACAAAGTATTTTCAAAAGACTTTTCAAAAATCCCGTCGGGTGCCACTTATGCCCGAGGGAGATAATGAGATGGGTAACCACTTGATGACGTAGTGGTGTACCGAGGCAAGTGTGTGTGTTGTTTTCGAAAACGGGTTAGATTTAAGATTTGTCGACTGTCCCAACCTTACATGCGCAACCACTCTACCCTTGTATGGGAAAGGGCATTATTGATTACCTAGGCCGATACTAGCTTGGAGCCCGCATTACTAGTGACGGGGGAGAGTTGGTGCTCTCTCTCGGGACGGGGTCGTGCCAAGTAGGGCGGCCATGACTGTTTTTACAGGGCACCTGATACACCGTTGCGTCCCCTCTCGGATGTTACGATCTCGAGTGAGCCTCGTATGATTTACATCGTGAGGATACGGAACAACGAGTGGACTCTTTGTTAGTGTCGTCTAGGGAAAGATAGTGATCGGGTGCTTACCCCGGGTACTTGAGGTACCGCGGGTCGTGGATGACACGGAAGTTCCCCGGATCTTGTCGGTAAAGTGTGCAACCTCTGCAGAGTGTAAAACTATTCGAATAGCCGTGTCCACGGTCAAGGACAGTTGGGCGGTGCTGCTTAAACTACGTCCAGAGTTTTACAAACCGCGTGTGTGTGTGTTGATAAAACTATTTGGGTTAGATCAAATGGCTTGACATGATGATCAAGTTGGATTGGTGTCCAACTCCGCTTATGTTGATATCTGTAACTTGTTCATACGGATGTCTGTACTCTCATGATGCATACTTTACATGTTGGCAGATCATGTCATTGCACGCAAAACTAGCTTTCTGCAAACTACCTACTTAGTGCTATATCTTTGCATTATTGTGCCTTGTTCCAATCATGGGTTGCTTGCGAGTACATTCAAAGTACTCATTGGCTTGCCACTGGTTATTTAATTGGCCAGGCATGGAAGAACCGGAGTTCGAAGAAGAGTTCTTTGGAGACGAACATGCAAACTAGGACGTTTCCCAGTCAGAATGCCTGTAGGGTTAAGTCAGATGGCATGGGTTCTACTTATCAACGAAGAATTTCCGTTGCTTAAGTTTATTTGGTATTCAGCCCCTATGGCTTTATCTATCTAAGACTTGACCATAATGGTCATAATTTGTGTAAGACGGTATGTATGGATGTAAGAATCTTGTTATTCAGCTTCTGTGTGTTCAGTGAGCATTGATCTCTGGGATCACTGTACACGTGCATTCGGTGATCACGACTTATGAGTCGGGGTCCCCACATTACAGTTTGTCTTCGTGAAGTCATTGCCTGCTTACACTATCTGTTTGACTTACTGTGTGACTACTATCATTGTTTGGCTTCATACCATCTTCCATCCTGATCCTTACTACCTAGCTGCTATTAGTCTTCGTGCTTTCACTTCATTGCATACTTGACTATGACTTGCTTAGTGTAGTTTACCTTCCGTTGCATATCAATAGGTTCATTTCTAATGTTTGTCTTCGAAACTCTCATGTTTTGAAGACTTTCATAAAAATCGCCTATTCACCCCCCCCCCCTCTAGTCGATAACTAGCACTTTCAGGGTCATGCCCAAGCGTACGCCGCCCAACCAGGTCCCACGGACCTAGTCGTCTCGCGTCCCTCCTGAGCCGAGCCTCGGCGAGGGCAAAGGTATGAAGGTCGTTTGCGTGTCAAGGGGGACTCCTGAGCATCGCGAATCAGGAGCCTAACTGGTCACGTAGCCCCTCACTCCTTGGTTCCGTCCTGGTCTCCGGTCAGCCCAACGGCGGTTGAGGTATGCATGGGGTCGGGCCCTGCCGACGTAGAACACTAGACCTATCCCCGCGTCTCTTTCCTATAAGTTGTTTGCGCGTCAAGGGGGACTCCTGAGCATCACGACTCCGGAGCCTACCTGGTCACGTAGCCCCTCACTCCTTGGACTCGTCCTGGTCTTCGGACGACCTAACGGCGGCTGAGGTATGTGCAGGGCTGGGCTCTGCCGACGTAGCACGTAAAGCAAATAGGAAGAAAACCGCAAAATCTCAAGCAAATATTACAAGTCATGTTGTTCTCCCAAATATCAAACGCAAGTTTAAACGTCTCCACGAGGCATGATGCATGTTGCAGGAGTAAAACGGGAAGACAGCCGCAAGCAAGTAACCCCTGGACACCGCCGTCGCCCGCAAGAAGTGCTCCTCCCTAGGTGGCGTCACCTTCAATCGTACCGCTGGTCGAAGGCGCGAGAGCGAAGGCACGGAACTTCTTCAGCAGGGCCTCCACCTGGTCCTTCACGGCTGCGGCAGCGGCCGCACAATGCTCGTCATCCACAGGCTCTAGCAGCTCGTCAAGGCGGGCAGTGGGATCGCGAAGATGGAGGTGGCTGAAGACGCGCGTCAGCGCAGCTGAGGAAAGAACATGGGCTTCTTCCTCGGCCATGGGACCGATGCCGCTCACAACCTCCTCAAGCGCGGCAACCAAGTAGGGAAGCAGCTGAGCGGGGCCGTCCTCGTCGGTGGTCAGTGGCCTCTCCAAGCCCTTCTCTTAGAGTGCCTTCAGCGCCACGCGGGACCTTTTCTCGAGGAGCGTGAAGGCCCCGCGATCCTCGGTCAGGACCTTTGCCTTGGCGCCGAGATTGGCCTTCTCCGCCTCCACCTTCTGCTCGAGCTCCTCCAGCCGGCTGCGTTCCGTGGCCTGCGCCTTCGCCAACTCTCCCAGCTCAGCATCGCGATCCTTGATGGCGTCCTCCCGGGCCCTCATCTTCTCCTCCTCCGCCTAGCGGCCACGAGCTTCTTCCGCGTGCAGATCGCGCAGATTCTTCAGTTCGGCCTCCAGCGCCCAGCAGTGATCCTGGGCGGTCTCGGCATCCTTCAGCGCGGCTTCGCGGGCAGCTGCTGCTTGGACGGCAGCTTGCCTCTCCTTTTCAGAGGTCGCCATGTCCTGGCTCAGTGCCGCCTGAACGGACACGTTAGAATGGAGCCAGCCGGAGACCAGCTCCAGGCGTCCAGCCACCAGATGGGGGTTGGCGCTGTCGGCGTTCTGGGAACGGGGGTCCCCAGACTTGCCTGCCTGCGGCCTGCGGCGTGGCTCAAAGGAGGCCCAGGACGGCCCATCTTCATCAACGCAAGCTCAAGACCCTCGCGAGGCCAAGCCTCATGGGCGGGCGACAAGGAGCTTCCTCGAGCACGGCCTCGTCGAGGCTGGCTCATGAGGAGGCGGAGAGTTCAAGGCGGGTACCTCGCGAGGTGCCCATGGCGCAACCATTACGACCAAGGGCGCCACGGCGCCAGCCAGCAAGTGTCCTCCTTTCCTCTTTGGTGCAAAGGGAGCAAGCACAGGCGAGAGCATCAAGCAAAGGCATCCGTTTGGTGCAACAAGACCAAGACCAGCCCCAGCGGCCGGAAGGGAGTCATCGTGGAGCCCAGCGAGCATCATCACGAGCCTTAGGCGGCGAGGACCAACTTTAGTCGGGATAAGTGTACCCATTGTTCCCCTTCAAAATGGCGAGTTGTTGGCGCCCTTTCCGCTCAATATTTGGGAAGAGGCCGGGGCCTTCGCCTATAAATAGGAGTAGTCACTCACACGGGGTAGAAGGGCGGAGATCAAGATAGACAGAAAGACATAGACCCGATCCTCATGAAGGAACCCGAGCTAGGCGGCCAACACCACCTAGCAGTTCATCGCACGCGCCAAGAACAGACCCTCGCGAGGTTGTTCTGCCTTGTATTGTTCCTCATCAGCCCAAGAGGCAATCCACCACACCACACACTGGAGTAGGGTATTACACCACAATGGTGGCCCGAACCAGTATAAATCTTTTGTCTCTTGTGCTGTTTCGTTAGTAGTTTAGGTTCCTGCGATTCGGCGAAGTGCGAGATGGTGGAGGGTTGGATCTCCACGCGCACCCCAGTGTTCGAACCTCAAGGGTCTGCCGGAAACCGAAATTCGACATTTGGCGCGCCAGGTAGGGGTGCGGCGGAATCCACCTTCTGCCACCTCGTGTCCCGTCGCATCGTCATCACCATGTCCGGCGACCAAGCGGGCAACCCAGATCCTTGGGCGGCGTGGCCCGCCCACAGAGCCGCTTCGCCTCGGGCGACCCGTGCCCAGGCAGCTCACGGTCCGCAGGGCGCTGCGGGCTGCGGCGACGCGGACGAGCCTTCGGCTCTCACGCGCGGCAGGCGCGATCGGCAGCAAGGGCCTCAATCACGCCCGCGACCACGTCACCGTACACCGCCGGGAAGCAGGAGAACTTCGAGGGTCGCTCACCGTGGCCGAGCTGCTGCGATGCAGGCTCTTTGAGAGCGGCCGCGACGTGCTCTTTGGGCGAGTGGCGGAGCTCTTGAAACCGCCGCCTCGAGGCTCACCCTTACGCACCGGCTTCCATCTCAAGCCCAGGCGGCCCGCAGGGGGCTCCACAGCGTGCCGTGGGCTCCAGCTACTCCAACACCGGCAAAGCTGTCGACGATCGGGCGGCAGCGGGTTGCCCCGCCCGGCCCGCGGAGAAAGAAGGACTCGGCGTAACCCACGGCCCGGGTGGACCGCCGCACCGCCACCCACGGTGGGCGCATCAAGCGAGCCGCGCCAGCACGCTCAGCACTCTGGCGTGGCCTTCGGGATGCGGCGCCGGAAGAATCGTGCCCCACATGGTGGACCAAGGGCAGCCACATGAGGAGAACAAGGCTCGCTCCTCGGCCCGAGCTGGGAGATGAGGCGCCGAAGCCGAGCTCTACCGGGAGCCTCGAGGCGGTCCCACTGGTCACGCCGGGGTGGCGATTATCGGGTTTTGCTACTTCCTCAAGAGCAAACATCGCTAACCATAGGTCGCGGGAGGTACAGGTCGCCACGACGGCGGCTGCCCGCTCCGTAGTCTCCTACCCCTCCTCGGGGGCGCGAGGGGCTGCGGAGAGGGGCGGAGATCCGACATCACCACCGGCGTTCGAACAAAGCGTTCTCGGGAGGTAGGCCCTCTGCGGGGGCGCCTCGGGGCCTGCCTGGCGGAGGACCCGTGGTCGTCGGGGAACGGCGGCGACCGCTCTACCCCATCGGCGGCGCCTGGTTTCCGATCGTCGTTGATGGCACTAGAGTGTGGCGCAAAGCGGGGCCCTCGTCTGGCGATATAAAGCAAGGCGGTACCTGTGAAGAAGGCCCGGTGCTGTGAAGCTTCGCCGCCCGTGACACTCTCACGTAATAATGAGTGGGGCTGTACCGCCCGGAGTCTCGAGGTGCCGGCCTCGGGCCTGGGCTCCCTCCCACGCCCAGTGGCAGCACTTAGCTCCGCGCTGGTGAGAAGACGTCCAAGACTAGACTAGGTGTCGGACGCGGCTATTCTTCTGCTTTCTTCGCCTTTCCATTTGGTTGTTGCTTTCCCCCGCCGGATTTAAGTTGGATTCGAATTTGAGAATTGCGTGTGTTCGGGGAAGGGGTGCTTAGTCTCGTTCGAGCAAATCTCTCGCGTTTCGGTTACCACTCCGCCTCAGCTGCCTCCCCTCGCGAGCCCCTCGCGAGCCGGGCCAGGCCTAGCTTGCGCGCAGCCCCGCCTGCCGCCGCCGCGTCCTCTCCGAAGGGTTTTTACTGCAGATCCTACGGATTCGATCAGGAGACACTCGGGTCACCACAGCCTCCCACAGGCTATCTCAGGGCTCGTACGAGACATAGGTAAATCAGCCAACCAGCCGTCGCTTGGCCACCACTTGCTTGCAGGCGTATGGGCGATGTAACACCTGCTAATACGATGAACACAAGTTTTACATGAGGGGCTCCCCCTCCCAAAATGCTCTCACAGCCATCAGGCCAAAACCTGAGTTCTATTCATGCAGGGTAATGGAATAGGGACAATACATAATCAGTCGGATAAATCCCCCAATGCATCCTCAGGAGCACCTCCCGAGCCGTTGCTGGCGTCGCTGGCCTCGCATCCTTGTCTGCGTGGCCATCAGCGGCGTCTGGGCCGTTCCTACGCCGCCCTCGCCGGCCCACCCACCACGTCGTCGTTATGCAAGCAAAGGCCCGATGAGAGCATCCATTGTCTTCCACCGGTCGCCAGTCGCCCGGACGGCATGGGGAACTGGGGTGATGGCTGCGTCAAAGTCGAAGTGGGGGTCCATGTTCTGGAGATGGCTGAAGACACGAGAAAAGGCGGCCCAAGAAGCACGCGGCTCCTCTCCTCCACCAACCTATTGGCCCTGACCGACCGCGCCTCCAGCCGCGCCACCACGTCGGTGAAGAACTGAAGGTTGCCGGCATAGTTAATCGCGTGTGGCTCGCCAACTGCCGCCTCGCAGATATTACCCAAGGCTGCGTTGGCTCTTTCTCGGAGCGTGGCGAGCATGGGGCCGTGCTCATGCTCCAGGATTCGCCGCTGACGTATCTCGTCCGCATTCTGGCGCGCGACGGCCTCGGCCTCCTCCACCCGTTGGCGAAGAAGGAGCGCCTCGGCCTGAGAGGTGCTTGACTCCCCCTGCGCCACCTCGAGGGCGGACCGAAGAGCAACGGCCCGCCGCGTCGCCTCCTCCAGCTTGGCCCTCAAGGCAGCAGTCCTGCCCTCAGCCTCGGCATTGATCAACCCCAGCCTCTCCTCAAACTCGCGCTCGAGGTTGGCCGCCGTCGCCTCTCGGCGTCGGCCTCCTCCGGGCCAGCGGGCTTCCCGTGCAGCGACCTCATCCTCTGCCCGTGTCGCCAAGCGCTCCCTCGTCTCAAGCGCTGCGTTACTGGCAGCGCGTTGGCGGCTTCAAGCGCCGCGCCTCCTCACGCTTGGAGCTCCGCCGGGTCGCCAGAGGCCACCTTCATCGGCGAGGGCTGCCTCGCGCAGCTCCTGCTCCTCCAATGGTGACACCGGGCAGGAGTTCCCGTGCCGCTCCTCCGCCGCCTCTCGCCGCCTGTTAGCTTCCCGAGCCTCCTCGACGGCCCGAGAACATGCCTCCCCAGAGGCTGCCAACGACGCCTTGGCCTCTCCATCGTCAAGATCGCGATGGTGGCGCGCAAGGGCGACAGCGCCCTCCAGCTCACGCCTCTCCGCGGCCAGGCGCAGGCCCTCGGCCTCAAGGCGCGCGTCTTCGTTAGCGAGCTCTTCACCAAGAAAGCTCACCGCGTCAGCCGCCCTTCGAAGAAATCCTTGGCGAAGGGTGCGGCGCTCCGGGCGCGCTCGTGCACGTCCTCCACACCATCAACCGCCCGGTAGTCACCGAAACCACGAATCAGCACTCCCCTTCCGGGCGGGGCTGGGGCTGGCACCCTCGCGGCCGGGCACGCCGCGTCGAAGCCCGGCACAGGCCAGCCCACCCAGACGAGGGGCGCAGGAAGCGCCTCAGCCAATCGCCATCCACGACCAGGCGAGAAGCCCACGGCAGGCTAGCTATGCCACGAGAAGGCTCGCAAGGAAGGGTCGCGAGGCGCGCAGGGCCGCGACGCACCTCGGGACGGTTCGCCTCCCCGGTCGCCCTCACCACAAGGGCTCCACTGCTTGGAGCACTCAAGGACGGGGGAGGGGGCGAAGCCGGGGGGGCGGCTCCTTACCTGTCTCCATGAGCTCGACAGGAAGGGGCCTGCAGGGCAAGGATCAGTACAAGCAGCAGAAGAATCAGGAGCTGGAGAAGGAGAAGGCTTACTCATCGGTGGCGAAGTACTTCCCTCACGCTCCGATGGCGACAAGGGTAATCATCGCCCGGGGCCTCCCTTCTCTTCGGAGGGCCTCGAAGTCCGTCTGAGCGACCCAAGATTTGAGCACGAGGGTCAGCTGCGGCGAGGAGAAGCATCAAGGCGACTGCGTCGGGCGTCCGCTGACCTTGTTGTTGGTCGCCTCACCAAGAGAAGCAGCAGGGGCCTTGGAGGCTCCATCCGCAGGCGCTGCGGGCGGCTGCCTGGTGCCCTTAGCCGTGGCGGCATGAGCCTCAGGAGCTGTTCCCTCATGAGTGTCGCCCGGCACTGTCAGCCCGGCGGGGGTCCCTTCAGCCTCTGGCGGCTCGTGCCTCCCTGCTCCGCAGCTTGAGGAGGAGCCGCCTTGGCTGACTGGAAGGGTTGTCACCATCACTGGATTCTCGTGAGGCCCCTGGAGACCAGCGGGGCGCGGCCCCCATTCATCAAAGATAGGCATCTGGTTCACAAAATCACCCCTGTTCTGCAGAGGTACAGCAAGGCCCCTCCATGCCAGATGCCACCGGGGTTGGGGTCGCCAGTCAGGACCAGGAGCACTTTCCTTAGCGCTTCAGGCGTCAGGTCTTCTTCCTGGGCCTCATACAATCACCAGGCCAGCTGAAGGCCCACATCCGGTGGGAATGGCGTTGGAGAGAAGCAACGCGCACATCAGAACTCCTTCACCACCTTGGTATTTATCACGCCAAGCTTTCTCGGGAACTCGAGCGGTGCCATACAAAATGAGCCGAGGGCTTGAAAGCGTCTCTGCCTGACCTGAATTGGGGACAGCAGGGGGTTAGCTCCGATAGCGAGGGGCTGGGCACCCCACATCCACGTACAACCACCTCTCGCGGAACTCAGCCCAGCAGGCGGAGGCAGGCTGAAGTCAATCCACGAGGCTGTCGTCTCGGTAGCGGCTCTGAAGCTCATGCCGCCGAGCATTGGGTGGGGTCGACAAAGCGCGAGAGAATAAGTGGCGCAGCAAGGCAACGAAGGAAGGATGCCCATCATTGCTTCTACAAACGGCGAAGACCGAGAGGAGAGTGATGGACTCAGGACCCAGATGCATCATGTTGATCTGATAGTGGGAAAGCACGGCATTGAAGAAATCAGAAAAGGGGGGAACCAGCCCCGCCCACAGGGCGTCAGCAAAATACCGGACCTCAGTGACTATCTTGTCGATGGATAAGTGGGACGCGGGCCAGGCCGTCGTCCTCCTGCATTCGTTGAAGGTGGTGGCTAGAGCCGAACTAACCTTGCCCAAACCCTCTAGATTGAGTATGATCGACGGGTCGACGGCGGAGGCCGCCGGCGGCGGCGAGCGAGGCGGAGGCACAGGTTTCTTCCCTTTCCCCTTCTTCGTTAGACCATGGCGATTGAAAGGGGAAGATTGAGATTGGATTGAAAATGGAAGCTGGAGTTCGAGAGGGGAAGGGCGGGCGCCACGAGCAGCAAAGAGGGAACGGATGTGTACAGCAGCGTGTCCGCCTAGCAAGGCCGCGAAATAAGGGGCGTGGGGAACAGTGCGCCACGTCCAATCAACCGCCACGCATCGCCCAAGGCCGCGAGCTGTTAGGGCCGTGGCGCTTTGCACTTGCCCTTCGCCTCTCTGCTCGGCCAAGTTCGGGCGTGCCGTGGGCCGAGGCTCTTGTCGGCGTTCAGGGAGCAGGGGTCCCAGACTTGCCTACTGCGGCTGCGGCGTGGCTCAAAGGAGGCCCAGGCGGCCCATCTTCATCAGCGCAAGCTCAAGACCCTCGCGAGGGGCCAAGCCTCATGAGGCGGGCGACAAGGAGCTTCCTCGAGCACGGCCTCGTCGAGGCTGGCTCATGAGGAGGTGGAGAGTTCAAGGCAGGGTACCCATGAGGTGCCCATGAAGCAAGCCATGACGACCAAGGGCGCCAGCCGGGCACCAGCCGGGCGCCAGCCCGCGCAGTGTCCTCCTTTCCTCTTTGGTGCAAAGGGAGCAAGCGCAGGCGAGAGCATCAACCAAAGGCATCAGTTTTGGTGCTACAAGACCAAGACCAGCCCCAACGGCTGGAAGGGAGTCATCGTGGAGCCCAAGCAGGCGTCATCACCAGAGCCTTTGGCAGGCGAGGACCAACTTTAGTCAGGATAAGTGTACCCGCTGTTCCCCTTCAAAATGGCCAGTTGTTGGCGCCCTTCCGCTCAATATTTGGGAAGAGGCCCAGGGCCTTCGCCTATAAATAGGAGTAGTCGCTCACAGGGTAGAAGGACGGAGATCAAGATAGAGAGAAAGACAGAGACCCGATCCTCATGAAGGAACCAGTAGCTAGAGCGACTGAACACCACCTAGCAGTTCATCGCACGCGCCAAGAACAGACCCTCGCGAGGCTGTTCTTCCTTGTATTGTTCCTCATCAGCCCAAGAGGCAATCCACCACACCACACACTGGAGTAGGGTATTACACCACAATGGTGGCCCGAACCAGTATAAATCTTGTGTCTCTTGTGTTGTTTCGTTAGTAGTTTAGGTTCCTGCGATTCGGCGAAGTGCCAGACGGTGGAGGGTTGGATCTCCGCGCGCACCCCAGTGTTCAAACCTCAAGGGTCTGTCGGAACCCGAAATCCAACAGGCGCCCTGAAGATCCTCTCGCAGCCGGGTCATCTCAAGAAGAGCATGTTCCAAGACATCGGGGGAGGCAGAAGGACCTGGAATCATCGGTGAAGTGGGAGGAGGAGGAGAAGGTATCATCACCATAGCTTGGGGGACTGGGGGCTCCTGAACTTTTGGGACCCCAGCAGTCGGGCCGGACACCAACGCCTCCGGAGCCGGCGGGGCCATGGGGGTTGACCCCCCATGAGGATGCTCCTCCAGGCCTCGCGAGGGCAACTGGATCGAGGAGGTGCGAGTGACGTCGCTTCCCTTCTTCACGAAGGGGGGTGCGGCTGCTGCAGGTGGTTCGGTCCCGGGCGGGGTCGCTGCATCCTCCTTCCTCTTCTTCGTTGTAGGCGGCGGCCTAAGCAACCAACGATCAACATAAAGAAGCAGCAAAATAAGCAAGAACAAGGCAAAGCTCGAGCACTTACTGGTCCACAGCGGCGTAGTCCACCCTCCGCTTGCTGAGCTTGAAGCCTGAGAGCCTCAAAGCTTGAGGCACGGGCGCGCATGCTCCAGGAGCAGAAGACCGTCCAGCGGAGGGGCGGGAAGTAGTTCCAGGCGGCGGCGGAACGGAAGCAGCATCTCGGAGGATCAGCGCCGACCGGTCCCTCGTCGAGACCACGGGTGGCTCTCCCTTCTCATGGCGGGCGTCGGTCTCGTCGTCGTCCGGCAGGGTGCGGAGGATGTCGGCCTTGCTCAAGGGGGAGGTCTCCCCCATCCCTTTAGGGGTCACCTCTGAGTCGTCCTCCTCCTCTTCCTCCCCGCAGGACTCACCAGAAGATAGCTCCACCAGCGTCGATGACACATGGTCCCCGGTGGGCGCCAGTGGCACCAGCCCGCACCCGTCAAAGGTCGGCCTGGCAGCCACGACCTGCGCTCTGTCCTTGCGGTGGAACAAAGGAATGAAGATGCTTGGCGGGTACTCCTGGTCGTCCCCGACCAGGAGGCGGAGAGCCACAGCCAGCTCACCATCAAGCAAGCCTTCCGAGCTCAAGCGAACCATGTCCTCTTCGTCCCCAAGCCTCTAAAAAGGGCACGTACGCGCCTGAAGCGGGGTCACACATAGCATCAGGAACTCCCTCAGAAGCATGGCCCCAGTCACCTTTGTCGCCTTCGCGTTGCCCGGCTTCAGGTCGGCATTCATCTGCTCCAGCACCGACGTCGCCTGCTCATCGGTGAGCTTCACGCAAGACCACCCCTTGTCAGACTGGGGCATCTCCATTGGCAGCACCAAGCGTGGTTGGACGCACTTGGCGTCCATCATGACCCACTTGCTCCTGAGGCCGTCCGCTTTCTTCCCAGCCTTCGAGATTGAGTTGGCCTTGCCGGCCGCGATGAAGTTGGCACACCCGGAGGTTTGACCCTCTTTGACGCAGAGGAAGAAGAAGTGGTGCAGAAGAGCCACGGACGGCATCACGCCGAGGTACGCCTTGCAGTAGTAGGCCAAGATCGACAGGAGAAAGGTAGAGTTGGGATGAAGATGCAACGCCTGCAGCCCGTAGTGGCCGAGGATCTCATAGAAGAAGTCAGAAAAGGGGGAACCAACCCCGCGGCGATGCTGCTCATGAAGAAGGGGAAGAAGGTGCTTTCCTCGGGCTCCGGCATGGCGGAGCCGGCCTGGAGCTCAGTCTTCCCCCTCTCGTTGCTTTCCCCCACTATCAGCAGGCGGGTGGCAGTGAGGCTCTTCTCCAAGATGTTGGGCGCGTCGAGAGTTGGCTCGTACCAAGCCGGCGACAAGGCAAGCTTAAACTTTCGGGGCGGATCTAGAGATTTCAGAAGCAAGGAGCAAGGAAGGGGATCTGGAGCAAGGCGAAAGGAAGCAATGAAGGCAAGCGCTGTCTGCGCCAGCCTTTTTATAGTCGGGCAGTTGCCGAGGCAGCATGGGGAAGCGGAGACGCCCACATCCAATCAACCGCCACACGTTGACCAAGGCCGCAGGCTGATGGGGCCCACGGCGCTCCGCACTTGCCCTTTGGCTTCACCTCGAAGCCAAGTCCGAGCGCGCCTTGGGCCCAGGGGCTACTGTCGGTGTTCTAGGAACGGGGTCCCCAGACTTGCCTACCTGCGGCCCATGACGTGGCTCTGCGAGAGGGCCCGTACGGCCCATCTTCACCAACAAGTAATCAAGACCCTCGTGAGGGGCCAAGCCTCACGAGGCGGACGACGCAAGACCTCCTCGGGAGCGGTCTCACCAGGCTGGCTCGCGAGGGGCAGAGAGATCAAGGCAAGGCAAACCTCGCGAGGATCTCATGATGTGAGCCATGACAACAAAGGCCAGGCGGGCGCCAACGCGCACAGTGTCCTTGCTTACACCTTGGTGCTAAGGAGGCAAGCGCAGGCGAGGAGTTCCGAGGCATCGGGGAAAGGTTTCCATATCGGTGCAATACTGCGTCACCACCAGAGCCTGTGGTAGGCGAAGACTACTTTTGTCAGGATAAGCTGTACTAGCTGTCCCCGTTCAAATTGGCCGTTGTGGCATCCCTTCCCTCTCAATATTTGGGAAGAGGACCGGGGCCTCTATAAATAGGACTAGCCACCATAGTAGGAGGCATCTCGAACTCATCTTGGGGGTTCAACTTTCCATCCTCACACCCACAAATTTACCCAGCACAAGAACACCTCTCCTCAGGAGGTTGTTCTTCCCCTTGTACTGTTCATCCTAAGCCTGAGAGGAAATCCACCACCACCACCACACTGGAGTAGGGTATTACACCACAATGGTGGCCCGAACTAGTATAAATCTTGTGTCTCGTGTGTTGTGAGTTCGTCGTGCCTAGCCTAGAGATCGCAAAGTGTGTGAGGGCGTGATCGGTGAGGGGGAGATATTCGCGCGCACCCTAGTGTTCGAACCTTAAGGGTTCTGCCGGAACCTGAAATCCCACATTTGACTGTTGGCGTTCTTGGAACAGGGGTCCCCAGACTTGCCTGCCTGCGGCCCATGGCGTGGCTCCACAAGCGGGCCTGTATGGCCCGTCTTCACCAGCGAGCACTCGAGACCCTCACGAGGGGCCAAGCCTCGCGAGGCGGGCGACACAAGACCCCCTCGGGAGCGGCCTCCCCACGCTGGCTCACAAGGGGCAGAGAGATAAGGCAAGGCAAACCTCGCGAGGTTCTGATGACGCAAGCCATGACGATTGAGGCCAGGTGGGCGCCGGGCGGGCACCAGCGCGCAGTGTCCTTGCTTCCACTTTGGTGCTAAGAAGGCAAGAACAGGCGAGGAGTAACGAGGCATCAGGAAAAGGTTTCCATATCGGTGCAACGAGACCAAGACCAGTAGGACGGCAAGACGGAGGTCACCGTGGAGCCCAAGACGGCGTCACCACCAGAGCCTTTGGCAGGCGAAGACTACTTTTGTCAGGATAAGTTGTACTAGTTGTCCCCTTTCAAATTGGCCGTTGTGGCATCCCTTCCCGCTCAATATTTGGGAAGAGGACCAGGGCCTCTATAAATAGGACTAGCCACAACACTAGAGGGGGGATTCAGATCATCCTCACCCACACAAGTTCGCCAAGCACAAGAACACCTCTCCTCAAGAGGTTGTTCTTCCCCTTGTACTGTTCAAGCCCTGTTCGGATCAAAGGGAGGAAAACCAGTGGATATGGAAAAATTGAGGGAAAAGGAAAGGAAACAAGGTGTCAAACAGAGGAATACATAGACCATGTAGGAACAACGGCATAGGTGTTTGGAATCCAGGAAAAATGGAGTACAGGAAATCTACATAAGTTGGTCCCACCTAATGATTTTTCTATGTAAAACATGCTAACATGTTGGTTGAGTTCTGGTTAATGGGCCCAGCAAGCATAGATCCATCTCGTTCTAAACTTGATGTGGGTCCCAACACGTGAGGCTGTGGTGCTCTACCTCGGGCCACCGCACAGAAAATGAGCTAGGAGTGGATGCTTTGTTTCCTGCAAAAGTATAGGCATACGAAACTTTCCGAAGGATTGAAAAGCAGCGATTCCCGTGTCCTGAACGCAGTTACAGTGAGAAAACCTGTAGGAATCGATCCCTTCGAGGTTTCCTTTGCTTTTACCTTGAAGCGAACGGGCCCTCGTCCTTAGACCAAGAGGCAATCCACCACCACCACACTGGAGTAGGGTATTAAACCACAACGGTGGCCCGAACCAGTATAAATCTTGTGTCTCGTGTGTTGTGAGTTCATCATGCCTAGCCTAGAGATTGCAAAGTGTGTGAGGGCATGATCGGTGAGGGGGAGATCTTCGCACGCACCCCAGTATTCGAACCTTAAGAGTTTTGTCGGAACCCGAAATCCGACATTTTGCGCGCCAGGTAGGGGTGCGCAGGAGCCTCTCTCCCGCCAGCCGATACCGATGCTATACGGTTCCGATGTCCGGCGACTCAATCGCTGAGGGAGTCCTGGATTAGGGGGTGTCCGGATGGCCGGACTACGACCTTTGGCCGGACTCCTGGACTATGAAGATACAAGATTGAAGACTTCGTCCCTTGTCCGGATGGGACTTTCCTTGGCGTGGAAGGCAAGCTTGGAGATACGGATATGTAGATCTCCTCCCATTGTAACCGACTCTGTGTAACCCTAGCCCTCTCCGTTGTCTATATAAACCGGAGGGTTTTAGTCTGTAGGACGAACAACAATCATACCATAGGCTAGCTTCTAGGGTTTAGCCTCTCTGATCTCGTGGTAGATCTACTCTTGTACTACCCATATCATCAATATTAATCAAGCAAGAGTAGGGTTTTACCTCCATCGAGAGGGCCCGAACCTGGGTAAAAACATCGTGTCCCTTGTCTCCTGTTACCATCCGCCTAGACGCACAGTTCGGGACCCCCTACACTAGACGCACAGTCGCACAGAAGGTAATATTTTAAATTCAAAAGCGTTGCTTAGCGCATATGAACAAGTTTTCAGCGTACAGGATCACAAAGGCGAGTTTACTCAAAAAATTACATCTTTGGAGCACTCATCCGCTATACGGCGGGCACCCTTCAGGACGCCCTCATAATACATCTCGGGCTTGCGATGCTCCTTGCCCGGCGGTGGTCCGTCCATCACAAGCTTCTCAGCGTCCATCTTTCCCCAGTGCACTTTAGCATGGGCAAGGGCCCTACGGGCACCTTCGATGCATACAGAGCACTTGATGACTTCAAGCCTTGGACAGGCATCCACCAGCCGCCTTACCAGCCCGAAGTAGCTCCCAGGCATGGCTTCCCCAGGCCACAGCCGGACTACGCGACCTTTCATATCCTGTTCGGCCACCTTATGGAGCTTGACGAGCTGCTTCAGCTGATCGCTCAGGGGCACCGGGTGTCCGGCCTTAGCATACTGAGACCAGAACACCTTCTCCGTCGAGCTCCCCTCTTCGGCTCGGTAGAATGCGGCAGCGTTAGACACACTCCGGGGAAGATCTGTGAATGCTCCTGGAGAGCTTCGGACTCGGGTAAGTAACAAGTAATTCACTTTCACGTGCTTGCTTTGCATAAAGAATGCCTTACCCGCCGCTATCTTCTTCATTGCCTCAATTTCCTGGAGGGCTTTTTGGGCTTCGGCCTTGGCAGATTTGGCGCTCTCAAGCACCGAGGCAAGCTCAGACTCTCGAGTCTTTGAGTCAAGCTCCAAACTCTCGTGTTTTTTCACGAGAGCCTGGAGCTCTTGCTGCACCTCCGCCACCCGCGCCTCCTGTTTTTCCTGCTGGGTACGCTCCACGACCGCATTTTCTTCGGCCTTGGACAGCGCTTCCTTCAAGGTCGCCACCTCATTCATGGCCCTTGCATACTCACGTTGGTCCTGTCATTTTTTCCAACCACATCTTTTTTATATACTTACATAAGGTATTACTTACCTTCCTTGTCCTCGAGCTGCTTCTTGGCAACGCCGAGCTCGTTCTCGGACCGCCGAGGCTCGCTTCAATGCATTGACCTCCATGATCGGTCTTGGCAGAGGTCAGCAGTGCAGCCTGCATTCCCATATTGATCCTCAGTTCGGCTTTTCTTTCCGAACACCAAACTGAGCATCAGGGGCTACTGTCTATGCGGTAATATTTTTACAAATCTTAAATACATACCTCAAAGCCTGTTAGAAGGCTGGCACGAGCTTCAGTCAGCCCGCTCTTGGCGGATGAACATACGGATCACCACACTCATCATAGTGCGGTGCTCCTCGTCGATGGAGGCGCCGTTAAGCACCTCCAGCAAATTATCCGGTGCCTCTGGTTGGACGGAGGTCACCGGCGTTGTAGGCTTGCCCTTCTTGCGTAGGGGCCACCTGCCGGACTCTGGAACCACTGAAGGTTCCGGTGCGGAGTCTGGCCCAGGGCCGGACTTAGAGCCCTTTGGGGTTTTATCCCCTTTGCGCCTGGAGTCCGGGAGGTTGCCTTGCGGCGCCTCCAGGACCACCTCCTCCTGGCCTGGCCCCTTTTGGGACGCCACGTCGGCATCATCCGCAGTGCGAGGAGAGGAGGCGGCCGGAAGTGACGTACTGTTCACATCCGACGAACCCAGGGAACCGCTCGACGAAGCGTCGAGCCCGGCCTTGGGCGTACCGCATGATTATATTCGGCGTCAGAAGGTACTGTGCAACGAAGAAGCGCCATGAGTTATTATGGTATCCGGATACTTACGACTTCGCCAGGGGCTTGGCCCTAGGTGGCCACTCTTCTTCGCCGTCGTCGGCGTTGGTGGAGTAGTCCGGAGGGAGGGTCCTTCGCTTTTTGGACCCTTCGGCCCCCCCAGTTGGGGCGGCCTTCCTTTTCTTATCTCCCCCCGCTGTGGGAGAGACCTCTCTTTCCTCCTCCTCGTCTTCATGGGAGGAGTCCGCCTCAGAGTCATCGGACGATGAGTCCGACACCACCTAGCGCCAGGAACTCCTTCGAGTTCTCGTGGCCTTCTTCTTGGCCTTCTTCTCCGGCACCACGTAAGGTGCCGAAACCAGCAGCCCCGTCAAGCAGGCGTCCGCTGGGTCTTCTGGCAAGGGAGCCGGACAGCCAATCTGCCCGGACGCTAGTCATTAAGTAATTGGCAAAGCCTCCTCCAAGCTTGTGGGAGACTCTCTTCTTTAGTTTGCACAAAGTTAAATATTTCCTGTAAGGAAGCTTGTTTCTTATGAGCAGGAAAATATTTTTCAGAGAAGTAATAAATCATATCCTGGGGACTACGTGCACAACCAGGAACAAGAGTATTGTACCAAGCTTTAGCATCACCTTTTAATGAGAACATAAATAATTTGAGAATAAAGTAATAACGAGTATTCTCATCATGAGTAAAAAGGGTCGCTATGTCATTCAACTTAGAAAGATGTGCCACAACAGTTTCAGTTTCATAACCATGAAAAGGATCAGATTCAACCAAAGTAATTAACTCTGGGTCGACAGAGAATTCATAATCCATATCATCAATAAAGATCGGTGAGGTAGCAAACTTAGGATCATATTTAATTCTAGCATTTATAGATTTTTCTTTATACTTTCATAATAATTTCTCTAGATCATCTCTATCCCTACAAGCAAGAATATCTCTAGTTCTCTCCTCATTCATAACATAACCTTCCGGTACCTTATGCAATTCATATCTAGGAAGGCTAGTTCTCGAGGGTAGAGTATAGGGGATCGCAAAAGTTTTCGAGGGTAGAGTATTCAACCCAAATTTATAGATTCGACACAAGGGGAGCCAAAGAATATTTGAAGGTATTAGCAGCTGAGTTGTCAATTCAACCACACCCCGAGATTAATTATCTCCAGCAATGTGATCAGTAGCAAAGTAATATGATAATTTTGATAGTAGTGACACCAGCAATAGTAACGGTAACAGTGATAGCAGTGATTTGTAACAAGTGCAACAGTAACAATAGCATTAGTAACTTAGCAAGAACAATATAAGATAAATTCGTAGGCATTGGATCGGTTACTTGTTGGATGATATTCATCATGAGACCGTTAGAACCTAGGGCGATACGGCACTAGCTCCAGTTCATCAATATAATGTAGGCATGTATTTCGTAAATAGTCATAGATGCTTATGGAAAGAACTTGCATAACATCATTTGTCCTACCATCCCGTGGCAGCGGGGTCCATATTAGAAACTATGGGATATTAATGTAACGCCCCGGATTCGATGCGCCAGGTGTCTGCCAGTTATTCGCCGTCGTTGCCATGTCATGTGCTTGCGTGTCTCTCTTTGCCATGTCATCATCTGCATTTCCTATCATGTCATCATGTGCATTTCATTTTGCATACGTGTTCGTCTCATGCATCCGAGCATTTCCCCGTTGTCCGTTTTGCAATCCGGCACTCCTATGTCTCCGGCGCCCCCTTTTACCTCTTTTAGGTATGCGGGTGTTAAGCGGTCTCGGAATGGACGAGGTTTGTCAAGCGGCCTTGGTATAGCACCGGTAGACCGCCTGTCAAGTTTCGTGCCATTTGGAGGTCGTTTGGTTCTCCAACGGTAAACCGGGTAACCGCAAAGCCCTCTTTGAGTTGCAGCCCAACACCCCCTCCAAAGTGGCCCAAAACCCAGCAAACTCCCCTCCATGCTCTCGGTCGTTCGATCACGATCGCGTGGCCGAAAACCGCACCTCATTTGGACCCTCCTAGCTCCCTCTACCTATAAAACTAGCCCCTCCCCCGAATTCCCGCAGTCCAAACCCTAAAAATCGTCCCCGCGCTCGCCGGACATGTCCGTTTCCGGCCGGACGAAAATCGCCGCCGCCCCGCAGCCACTGGCGTCGCGCCACGTGGCCTCCCGCCGCCGTCCACCGCCCGGGCCCGCCCAGCCATCGCCAGCCCGCCACAGGCCCATGGCTGCGCCGCGCCCTCGCATGCCTCCCGCGCCAGCGCCTCGCGGAGTGCCCGCCCGACCTCGCGGGACTTCGGCTCCGTCGTCGGCGAGCCCTCACCGGGCCTTGTAGCCCGCCGACCCTCCCGGCCGCGCCTCGCCTCCACCGCCGCCCGGTGGTCGCCGCCCCCGCCGGCCCGAAGCCGCCGCCCGCCCGACAGCGCCCGGCCTCCTCGCGCCCGGCCCGCCGACCGCCGCCGCCGCCGCCGCACCCCTGCGCCGCCGCCGGGATGCCTCCGGCGCCCAAAACCACCTCCTCGCCAGGCTGTCCGCTCCGGCCCGCGTCCCGTCCCTGCCACCTCGCCGGCCTCGTCGCCGGAGGTCGCCCGCGCCTCCCCGCGACTCGCCGGAGTCGTCTCCGGCCGGATCCGGCAAGATCCGGCCCGGATCGGCCCGGGTGGATGAGATCCACACATCCCCGCAACCAAACGGGCGTCCCGCGCCCCGGATCCCTCCGTCCCGCTCGTCCTCGTCCCGTTGACTTTCGGAGGTTGTTTTTTTCACTAAGTCCCCGAAATTGTTGCATTTTGTTGCATTTTCATCGCATCATAACTCTCTGCATGTTGCTCCGTTTTGGGTGTGTAATATGTCAAATTGTTCGCCTCGATGAGTAGATCATTTTGTCTCATTGCATCATTTTCATTTGAGGTCATCTTGTTGCCCGAAATGCTGTTAGAAGAGGGCTATGTGATGTTAGTTTCAGATTCTTATCAGAACATGCACTTTTGTCATTTTGCCATGATTGATGTGTGCACCCTATGGACTTGAGTCCTACATGTGTTTTGTAATATGCCATGCCATCTTTACAGGGGTGTATGTCATGTATTTTTATGATCTATGTGGTGACTAGCACAAGCATGCAAACTAGGCTTCTTGATGTTGCTGATTTCAGCCCTGTTCTGCTGATATTTTTATGCCATGTTAACTTGATGCTACCGAGAGATCCATGCATATTTTGAGATACTTCACTAAGGATGTTTCGTTAAACATGTCTTGCTCTATCCATCCATGCCCTTGTTTGCAATTATGGAGTGCCATAGCTTGAGTAAATCGAGCTATACTTTTTCTATAAAATGTTTCCTGGCAGATTGTTTACATGTTATTCAATTTTGCCAAGGTTGTTGTAGTTGATCCTTGCATGCTATGATGTTGTTCTTTCCATTATAGTTTCTATGCCATGTCTTCTTACTGTTGGTTGCCTTGCCATGCCATGTATTGCTCTGTGGTGAGTGGTTCAAGCTCACCAACATGCCTACTTATTGGTGTTCCTGCCATGTATGAATCTGTAATATAACTTGCCATGTTTACATGGGTGCCATCATATTTTCTGATCCTTTTTGGCTTATGGTCAGTAAGGGACTTTTGTTCTATGCATTTAGTAGGTTCATGCTATGTCTTAGTTTGCCATGTTAAGTTCCTGTAACATGTTGTTTGATAACTCTAAACATTGCAACCTGATGTTAATTTCTGCAAGTCTGAAACTGTTATTATTTGCAATCTTGCCATGTGTGTTTGAGCATGTTCTAGTGATTTCTGGAGATAGCTCAGTGTTCATGTTTTGTAATGCTTTACCGGTACATCATGCCCATGTCTTTTGTTTTCATATTGAGGTTCTGTAGCATGTTGTTTTGGTGCTTGCAATATGCCTATTTGCTGTTTTGGACAGATTGTTTTCATAACTTGTATAGAGTGTATGTGATGAACCGTTGCTCCGTTTTGAGTGTGATCTATATGAAACTTGCTTGATTTTGCATATAGTTTCATATTATCATGTTGCATCCATGTTTTGAGGTGTTTGCTTGATGTTTGTATGCATTTTGCATAAATGCCATGCTTATCTTGTTTTGCTCATATCTTCTAGGCCGTAGCTCCGAATTAAATGAACTCTATATGTAACTTGACTAGAATTTCGTGTAGATCATTGTGGTGCATCTTAACTTGCTGTTTAACAACTTGAACATAAGGTTTATTCAGATCTGGACCAATTTCGAAATTTGCATATGAGGACTTACCGGAATTGTTATATGTTGTTTCCGGCCTCATTTAAACTTGCTTTGATGTGTTGCTCTTGTATGCATCATCTCTTGCCATGAGTAGCCTCATCTAGATTTGTCATGCATCATGCTTGTTGTGCATCATGCCTTGTTCATGTGTGGTGTGTTTACTATGTTGTGTGCTTCTTCTTGTTAGTTCCTGTTTCGTTGCGATCGTGAGGATTCGTTCGTCTACGCTTGGTTCGGCTTCATCCGTTCGTCTTCTTCATGGACTCGTTCTTCTTCCTTGCGGGATTTCAGGCAAGATGACCGCTACCCTGGATCTCACTACTATCATTGCTATGCTAGTTGCTTCGTTCTTTCGCTATGCTGCGCTACCTATTACCTGTTTATCAAGCCATCCCAAATTGCCATGTCAGCCTCTAACCTTTTGCACCCTTCCTAGCAAACCGTTGTTTGGCTATGTTACCGCTTTGCTCATCCCCTCTTATAGCGTTGTTAGTTGCAGGTGAAGATGAAGTTTGTTCCTTGTTGGAACATGGAGATGTTGTTCCTTGTTGGAACATGTTTACTTGTTGGGATATCACAATATATCTTATATTATTAATGCATCTATATACTTGGTAAAGGGTGGAAGGCTCGGCCTTATGCCTGGTGTTTTGTTCCACTCTTGCCGCCCTAGTTTCCGTCATATCGGTGTTATGTTCCCAGATTTTGCGTCCCTAACGCGTCGGGTGATTTATGGGACCCCTTGACATTCGCTTTGAATAAGATTTTTCCAGAAGGCCCAACATTGGTTTTACCATTTGCCTCACCTAGCCCTTTTTTTCCCTTGGGTTTCCGGAGCCCAAGGGTCATCTTTATTTTAGCCCCTCGACCAGTGCTCCTTCGAGTGTTGGTCGAACTAGAACCCTATCTGGCGCCCCTCAAGGAAACTTGAGGTCTGGTTTTAGTTATACGGACTGCTCATCGGTGTGCCACGAGAACGAGGTACGTGCGACTCCTATCGGGATTTGTCGGCACATCCGGGCGGCTTTGTTGGTCTTGTTTTATTGCTGTCGAAATGTCTTGTAGCCGAGATTCCGAGACTGATCGGGTCTTCCCGGGGAGAAGGAATATCCTTCGTTGATCGCGAGAGCTTATCATGGGCTAAGTTGGGACACCCCTGCAGGGTTTGAACTTTCGAAAGCCTTGCCCGCGGTTATGTGGCAGATGGGAATTTGTTAATGTCCGTTGTAGAAAACCCGGTTGATCTTAATTAAAATACACCAACCGTGTGCGTAACGTGAGTGTCTCTTTTCGGGTTGATCGAGAGGAGAACACGGTTTCGGGTTATGTCGGCGTAAGTAGGAGTTCAGGATCACTTCTTGATCATTACTAGTTGACGACCGTTCCTTTGTTTCTCTTCTCGCTCTCATTTGCGTTGGTTAGCCACCATATATGCTTAGTCGCTGCTGCAACCTCACCACTTTACCCCTTCCTTTCCCTTTAAGCTTTGCTAGTCTTGATACCCATGGTAATGGGATTGCTGAGTCCTCGTGGCTCACAGTTTACTACACCACCAGTTGCAGGTATAGGTTATGCGATGATCATGACGCGAGAGCGATGCTTGCTTGCGTTGAGTTCTTCTTCCGCTTCTTTGATCGGGGATAGGTTCGGTCGGCAGCTTTGGGCTAGCAGGTGGATGTCGTTTGAGTGTCTGTTTATGTTTCATCCGTAGTCGGATGTTGATCTTGTATATGATGTTGATGTGTTCTTGTGTCTTTGTATGTTATGTATGTATCCCCATCTATTATGTAATGTTGATGTAATGATATCCACCTTGCAAAAGCGTCTCAATATGCGGGTCTATCCTTGGTGGGACCGTCGAGTTCCTTTTGGATAGGGTCGCATATTGGGCGTGATAAGTTGGTATCAGAGCCTCGACCGACCTAAGGAGCCCCCTTGATTGATCGTGTAGTTTGGCCGTTGTTGAGTCTAGAAGAAAACTGATTTCTGAGTCTAGTTATATCGGAGAGTAGGAATTCTTTTTACTCCTCTGCCCCTTCGTCGCTCTGGTGAGGAGTCTTGACGTAGGTGTTTTGAATTATTCCTCTTCCCGTTCAAATTTTTTCTTTAGGATCACGCAGTTGGTTTTCCGGTAGTTGTTCCTCAGCTCTTTTCATCCGGTGCATTTCTCTTCAAGTCGACTCGACCATCTTCATCTTTGAGTTCAATCCTCAGTTCTTCCTCCGACGTCGTTGTTTTTCCTTTGTCCGAAGTTGTCCTTGTTTTTCCCGCCCGCCCACCCTTCTTCTTGTCGGAACCGGAGTCCGTAATCGAGTATCCATTCTACTCGTGCGAAGTCTTTGCTTTCTTTCCTCAATGTTTTCAACCGGTGTTTTCTCTTCAAGATATTCGTCGGTTTCCCCTTCCAAGTTGCCTTTGTTTTTCCCGCCCTCCCACCGTCTTATTCCCGGAGTTCGAGTTTCTTCCGACCATCAATTCCATTCGTGTGGACCCTCTTCAGTCTTCCCTCAATTATTTCAACCGGTGAATTCTCTTTTGTTTGACATTCCTCATCTCTTTTCCTGTGGATTCAATTCAAGTTTTGACGTTGATCATATTCTTTTCCTCGAAGTGTTTTCCCTGCTCGTTCGCCTCTCGCCAGTTTATCATTCCGGAGTTCGGAAGACATCTCAGGAAATTCGTCTGTGTTCCAATTAATTCGAGGTTGTCACCTCATTCAAATATTGCAGTTCTTCTGGTGCATCATCTATCTGTTCGTCATCCCTTTCCAACGGTGTTTTCTTTTAGTGGGCCCTAACCCACAGGTCTTTTCCCAGGATCTTTCCTGACTCTTCTAATTTCCCCGGAGTTATTCTCAATTCTTTTCGGAGTTTGACGTAAGAATGAAATTTCATCAGTCAGATGCCTTTTCCAAGATCGATTTCGAATCATTTCATTGCTGGCTCAACCTCTTCGCTTTTCATTCTCCCGGAGTATCCCAGTAATTTTTGTGGTGTTTCCCGTCGATATTTGAAGACCGAAGTAGAATTTCTCTTAAATCTTGTCCGTTCTCCCGGAGATTCATGATGCTAGCTCGATGTTATCCTATCTAATTGTTTACAGTCGTGCAATTCTTTTCATCCATCCGGAGTATTTCAGGAGTTGTTTTGCCATCTCGATCATCCGGAGGCCATCTTTTCAGAATATTGCTTCGTTCCAAGTTTTCAGATTCTTTCCCCAATTATTCTATATCCGTGCCCCTTCGTTCATCTCAATATTCTTCCGGTGCTTCGTTCAAGTATTCTTCTATTAGTTCGCGATATCTTTGTTCTCTTGCATTTTAATTCCCTCAAGTATCTCCGTGCTTCTCTAATTCTTCCCGCTGATTCATTCTCTTTCATCAGTCATTTCCAAATTCTTACGGTGGCTCGTTGAAGATTCCTTTTCCGTTCTCATCTTATATCCATTCGTTCTTTCGAATCCTACCGGTGGTTCATGAAGACCTTCTCAAGGTGGCGCTATGTCACTTCTCAATCCTTTTTCAAGAAGAATAAGTTGCATGCAAAATCCATTGCTTGTCATCAATTTGATTTGATGAAGGATAAGCATACAATAAATCTTATTCTTATTTCATCCAAGTGAGTAATCCCTTTCTTCGGAGTTTGTTCTTGAGGAATAAATTCTAGTTCCAAGTGTTTTCATCTTTTCTTTTCCGGAGTTCAAATTTACTCGGCCATTTCGTCGGAATCCTCCATCTAAATCATTGCAATGCTCATCTTATTCTTTCTTCCTTCATTCTATCTCATCATCCTTTTGTTACCGGAGTTCTTCACGGTGGATCGTCATGATTTAATTAATTCTTCAAGAGTCCATCAAGATTTTGTTGGTGGAGTTCAATTATCTTTTCTTCTTGCATCTCTAAGTGTAATTGATTCTCCGTATTCTTTTGAAGTGGAGTTTTGCATTTCTTCGTTCTTCTCAACTATTCAATCATTTCCGTTTGCGGCTGGTTATCACCTCATAATTTCTGAGATGTTCTCCATAAGTCCACAACAAGCTTATTCTTTTGTTGTTGATTTTCTCAACAACTCGAGTCAATCTTTCCTTCTAAGTTCTTTTCGTTCCATTCTTCAATTCTTCCGGAGGCTTTGCGTTGCTTATGTCGTCAAGTATCATTCCATACTCTCAAGTTGAAGTTCTATTCCTCCATGTTTTAGCCGGAGTGCTGCCTAAATCCTTTCAGTCTTATTCGTTTCTTTTCTCATTCTAACCACTCCGGTTAGAACGAGTGGTTTCATAGTCTATCTTGATTCCGTGAGTTTTCGATTCTCGTCATTCTCGTCGTTCCTCTCTTATTCTCGAGTGCTCTCGATTCTTTGCTTCTTCTCTTGAGTTCTTGCTTCACCTCATCCTTTTTCCCTTCCGTCTCGGTCCTAAGATCTCGGGACGAGATCTCTTGTTAGTGGAGGAGTGTTGTAACGCCCCGGATTCGATGCGCCAGGTGTCTGCCAGTTATTCGCCGTCGTTGCCATGTCATGTGCTTGCATGTCTCTTTTTGCCATGTCATCATCTGCATTTCATATCATGTCATCATGTGCATTTCATTTTGCATACGTGTTCGTCTCATGCATCCGAGCATTTTCCCCGTTGTCCGTTTTGCAATCCGGCACTCCTATGTCTCCCGGCGCCTTTTTACCTCTTTTAGGTATGCGGGTGTTAAGCGGTCTCGGAATGGACCGAGGTTTGTCAAGCGCCCTTGGTATAGCACCGTGAACCGCTTTGTCAAGTTTCGTGCCATTTGGATGTCGTTTGGTACTCCAACGGTAAACCGGGTAACCGCAAAGCCCTCTTTGAGTTGCAGCCCAACACCCCCTCCAAAGTGGCCCAAAACCCAGCAAACTCCCCTCCATGCTCTTGGTCGTTCGATCACGATCGCGTGGCGAAAACCGCACCTCATTTGGACTCTCCTAGCTCCCTCTACCTATAAAACTAGCCCCTCCCCCGAATTCCCGCAGTCAAACCCTAAAATCGTCCCCACTCACGGGACATGTCCGCTTCGGCGGACGAAAATCGCCGCCGCCCGCAGCCAGCGTCGCGCCCGTGGCCTCCTCGCCGTCCACCACGGCAGCCCATCGAGCCATCGCCCATCCCGCCCGGGCTGCGCCCGCCGCGCCTCAAGGCCTCAGCCTCCGCGCCGCGCCTCGCGGAGTGCCCGCCGACCTCGCGGGACTTCCGGCTCCGTCGTCGCGAGCCCTCACCGAGCGCCAGCGCCTCGCGACCCTCCCGGCCCACGCCTCGCCTCCGCCCGCCGCGGTCGCGCCGCCCCGCCCGGCTCGGCCGAGCGCCCGCCCGCCCAAGGCGCCGGCCTCCGCGCCCGGCCCCGCCGCCCGCCGCCGCCACCGCCGCACCTTGCGCCGCCGCCGGATGCCTCCGGCGCCCCGAGCCGCCTCCTCGCCCGGCTGTCCACTCCGCCCCGCGTCCGTCCCTGCCACCTCGCCCGGCCTCGTCGCCGGAGGTCGCCAGCCTCCCGCGACTCGCCGGAGTCGTCTCCGGCCGGATCCGGCGAGATCCGGCCCGGATCGGCCCGGGTGGATGAGATCCACCCATCCCCGCAACCAAACGGGCGTCCCGCGCCCCGGATCCCTCCGTCCCGCTCGTCCTCGTCCCGTTGACTTTCGGAGGTTGTTTTTTTTCACTAAGTCCCCGAAATTGTTCCATTTTGTTGCATTTTCATCGCATCATAACTCTCTGCATATTGCTCCGTTTTGGGCGTGTAATATGTCAAATAGTTCGCCTCAATGAGTATATCATTTCATCTCATTGCATCATTTTCATTTGAGGTCATCTTGTTGCCCGAAATGCTGTTAGAAGAGGGCCATGTGATGTTAGTTTCAGATTCTTATCAGAACATGCACTTTTGTCATTTTGCCATGACTGATGTGTGCACCCTATGGACTTGAGTCCTACATGTGTTTTGTAATATGCCATGCCATCTTTACAGGGGTGTATGCCATGTATTTTTATGATCTATGTGGTGACTAGCACAAGCATGCAAACTAGGCTTCTTGATGTTGCTGATTTCAGCCCTGTTCTGCTGATATTTTTATGCCATGTTAACTTGATGCTACCGAGAGATCCATGCATATTTTGAGATACTTCAGTAAGGATGTTTCGTTAAACATGTCTTGCTCTATCCATCCATTCCCTTGTTTGCAATTATGGAGTGCCATAGCTTGAGTCAATCGAGCTATACTTTTTCTATAAAATGTTTCCTGGCAGATTGTTTACATGTTATTCAATTTTGCCAAGGTTGTTGTAGTTGATCCTTGCATTCTATGATGTTGTTCTTTCCATGTATAGTTTCTATGCCATGTCTTCTTACTGTTGGTTGCCTTTCCATGCCATGTATTGCTCTGTGGTGAGTGGTTCAAGCTCACCAACATGCCTACTTATTGTTGTTCCTGCCATGTATGAATCTGATATATAACTTGCCATGTTTACATGGGTGCCATCATATTTTCTGATCCTTTTTGGCTTATGGTCAGTAAGGGACTTTTGTTCTATGCAATTAGTAGGTTCATGCCATATCTTAGTTTGCCATGTTAAGTTCCGGTAACATGTTGTTTGATAACTCTAAACATTGCAACTTTGATGTTAATTTCTCGCAAGTCTCTGGCTGTTATTATTTGCAATCTTGCCATGTGTGTTTGAGCATGTTCTAGTGATTTCTGGAGATAGCTCAGTGTTCATGTTTTGTAATGCTTTACCTGTACATCATGCCGATGTCTTTTTTTTCATATTGAGGTTCTGTAGCATGTTGTTTTGGTGCTCGCAATATGCCTAGTTGTTGTTTTGGACAGATTGTTGTCATAACTTGTATAGAGTGTATGTGTTGAACCGTTGCTCCATTTTGAGTGTGCTCTATATGAGACTTGCTTGATTTTGCATGTAGTTTCATATTATCATGTTGCATCCATGTTTTGAGGTGTTTGCTTGATGTTTGTATGCATTTTGCATCAATGCCATGCTTATCTTGTTTTGCTCATATCTTCTAGGCCGTAGCTCTGAATTAAATAAACTTTATATGTAACTTGACTAGAATTTCATGTAGATCATCGTGGTGCATCTTAACTTGCTGTTTAACAACTTGAACATAAGGTTTATTCAGATCTGGACCAATTTTGAAATTTGCATATGAGGACTTACCGGAATTGTTATATGTTGTTTCCGGCCTCATTTAAACTTGCTTTGATGTGTTGCTCTTGTATGCATCATCTCTTGCCATGAGTAGCCTCATATAGATTTGTCATGCATCATGCTTGTTGTGCATCATGCCTTGTTCATGTGTGGTGTGTTTACTATGTTGTGTGCTTCTTCTTGTTAGTTCTGTTTCGTTATGATCGTGAGGATTCGTTCATCACGCTTGGTTCGGCTTCATCCGTTCGTCTTCTTCATGGACTCGTTCTTCTTCCTTGCGGGATTTCAGGCAAGATGACCGCTACCCTGGATATCACTACTATCATTGCTATGCTAGTTGCTTCGTTCTTTCGCTATGCTGCGCTACCTATTACCTGTTTATCAAGCCATCCCAAATTGTCATGTCAGCCTCTAACCTTTTGCACCCTTCCTAGCAAACCGTTGTTTGGCTATGTTACCGCTTTGCTCAGCCCTCTTATAGCGTTGTTAGTTGCGGTGAAGATGAAGTTTGTTCCTTGTTGGAACATGGAGATGTTGTTCCTTGTTGGAACATGTTTACTTGTTGGGATATCACAATATATCTTATATTATTAATGCATCTATATACTTGGTAAAGGGTGGAAGGCTCGGCCTTATGCCTGGTGTTTTGTTCCACTCTTGCCGCCCTAGTTTCCGTCATATCGGTGTTATGTTCCCAGATTTTGCGTCCCTAACGCGGTCGGGTGATTTATGGGACCCCCTTGACAGTTCGCTTTGAATAATATTTTTCCAGCAAGGCCCAACATTGGTTTTGCCATTTGCCTCACCTAGCCCTTTTTTTCCCTTGGGTTTCTGGAGCCCAAGGGTCATCTTTATTTTACCCCCGGACGGTGCTCCTTCGAGTGCTGGTCCGAACTAGAGCCTGTGCGGCGCCCCTCAAGGAAACTTGAGGTCTGGTTTTAGTTATGCGGACTGCTCATCCGGTGTGCCACGAGAACGAGGTACGTCGACTCCTATCGGGATTTGTCGGCACATCCGGCGGCTTTGCTGGTCTTGTTTTATTGCTGTCGAAATGTCTTGTAGCCGGGATTCGAGACTGATCGGGTCTTCCGGGAGAAGGAATATCCTTCGTTGATCGCGAGAGCTTATCATGGGCTAAGTTGGGACACCCTGCAGGTTTGAACTTTCGAAAGCCGTGCTCGGTTATGTGGCAGATGGGAATTTGTTAATGTCCGGTTGTAGAAAACCCGAAGTTGATCTTAATTAAAATACACCAACCGTGTGTGTAACCGTGAGTGTCTCTTTCCGGGGTTGATCGAGAGGAGAACACGGTTTCTGGGTTATGTCTGACGTAAGTAGGAGTTCAGGATCACTTCTTGATCATTACTAGTTGACGACCGTTCCTTTGTTTCTCTTCTCGCTCTCATTTGTGTTGGTTAGCCACCATATATGCTTAGTCGCTGCTGCAACCTCACCACTTTACCCCTTCCTTTCCCTTTAAGCTTTGCTAGTCTTGATACCCATGGTAATGGGATTGCTGAGTCCTCGTGGCTCACAGTTTACTACACCACCAGTTGCAGGTACAGGTTATGCGATGATCATGACGCGAGAGCAATGCTTGCTTGCGTTGAGTTCTTCTTCTGCTTCTTCGATCAGGGGATAGGTTCCAGGTCGGCAGCCTGGGCTAGCAGGGTGGATGTCGTTTGAGTGTCTGTTTATGTTTCATCCGTAGTCGGATGTTGATCTTGTATATGATGTTGATGTGTTCTTGTGTCTTTGTATGTTATGTATGTATCCCCATCTATTATGTAATGTTGATGTAATGATATCCACCTTGCAAAAGCGTCTCAATATGCGGGTCTATCCTTGGTGGGACCGTCGAGTTCCTTTTGGATAGGGTCGCATATTGGGCGTGATAATTAAGATCTCCTTTTAATAGAGAACCGGAACAAAGCATTAACACATGGTGAATACATGAACTCCTCAAAGTGCGGTCATCACCGGTAGTGGTCCCGACTATTGTCACTCTGGGGTTGCCGGATGATAACACGTAGTAGGTGACTATAACTTGCAAGATCGGATCTAGAACATGGATATAATGGTGATAACATAAACGGTTTAGATCTTAGTTCATGGCACCCGGGCCCAAAGTGACAAGCATTAAGCAGGGCAAAGTCATAGCAACATCAATCTTAGAACATAGTGAATACTAGGGATCAAGCCCTAACAAAACTAACTCGATTACATGATGAATCTCATCCAACTCCTCATCTACCAGCGAGCCTACGAAGGAATTACTCACTCCCGGTGGGGAGCATCATGGAATTAGCGATGGAGAAGGGTTGGTGATGACAAAGAAAGAAGACCCCCCCCCCCCTCTCCGGAGCCCCAAACGGACTCCCGATCTGGCCTCCCGATGAAGAACAGGAGGAGACGACGGCTCTGTCTTGTGGAACGCAACAATTCTTTCTCCCTGATTTTTTTCTAGAAATATAGTATTTTATAGCGTAGGTTTTAGGTTCTGCAGGGCACCATGTGGGGACGACCCACCTAGGTGCGCTAGGAGGGGGGCGTGCCCTGGTGGGTTGTGCCCACCAAGGTGCCCCCCCCTTCCTGGCCCATACATCTGAATCAATATAATACCATGGTATTCATATGTAAGACATACATTAAGTGTTCTTATCCACGGCATTCCTCCAGGTGTCTGAACGGGTCCATATTGAGTTTTCATGGACATGTAACCCTGCTCCTGACACTCTCACGGGGGGAATTCATCACCGGAGGCCATCTTCATCATCCCGGCGGCCACCATGATGAGGAGGGAGTAGTTCACCCTTTGGGTTGAGGGTATGTACTAGTATCTATGCTTGATCTCTCTCTCTCTCTCTCTCATGTTCTTGATTTGGCACGATCTTGATGTACCGCGAGCTTTGTTAATATATTTGGATCTTATGGTGTTCTTCCCTCTCTACCTTTTTGTGATGAATTGAGTATTGCTCTTTGAGGTTTCGTTATGTTGGATTGAATATTGGATTTAAGAACACTTAATGTATGTCTTGCATATGAATACCCGTGGTGACAATGGGGTATTATATTGATTCACTTGATGTATGTTTTGGCACTCAACTCATGGATTCCTGAGGTGACATTGGGGTAATCTATACATAGGGGTTTGATAAGTCTCCAACGTATCTCCTTTTCCTAACTCTTTTCCTCTTGTTTTGGACTCTAATTTGCATGATTTGAATGAAACTAGCCCCGCACTGACGTTGTTTTCAGCAGAACTACCATGGTGTTGTTTTTGTGCAGAAATAAAAGTTCTCGGAATGGAACGAAACTTTGCGAGGATTTTTTATTCCATAAAACAAAATTTCTGGAGCCAAGAGCCACCGGAGGGGGCCACGTCTGGGTGGGCACAACCCACCAGGGCCCGCCAGCCCTCCCAGGTGTGCCCAGGTGGGTTGTCCCCACCTGGTGGCTCCGCAGACCCTGAAGCCGACACTATAAATTCCTATTTTTCTAGAAAAAATCAGGGAGAAAGAATTATCGCATTTGATGAGACGGAGCCGCCGTCACCTCCTGTTCTTCATCGGGAGGCCAGATCTGGAGTCCGTTTGGGGCTACGGAGAGGGGGATCTTCGTTCTTCGTCGTCACCAACCCTTCTCCATCGCCAATTGCATGATGCTCCCCACCGAGAGTGAGTAATTCCTTCATAGGCTCGCTGGTCATTGAAGAGTTGGATGAGATTCATCATGTAATCTAGTTAGTTTTGTTAGGGCTTGATCCCTAGTATCCACTATGTTCTGAGATTGATGTTGCTATGACTTTGCCATGCTTAATGCTTCTCACTTTGGGCCCAAGTGCCATGATTTCAGATCTGAACTGTTTATGTTATCATCATTATATCCATGTTCTAGATCCGATCTTGCAAGTTCTAGTCACATACTGCGTGTTATCATCCGGCAACCCTGGAGTGACAATAGTCGGGACCTCTCCCGGTGATGATCGTAGTTTGAGGAGTTCATGTATTCACCGTGTGTTAATGCTTTGTTCTGGTTCTATATTAAAAGGAGGCCTTAATATCCCTTAGTCTCCAATATGGACCCCACTGCCACGGGAGGATAGGACAAAAGATGTCATGCAAGTTATTTCCATAAGCACGTATGACTATTTACGGAATACATGCCTACATTATATTTTTGAACTGGAGCTAGTGTCGTATTGCCCTAGATTATGACTGTCACATGATGAATATCATCCAACAAATTACCGATCCAATGCCTACGAATTTATCCTATATTATTTCTGCTAAGTTACTACTCCTATCGTTACTGTTGCACTTGCTACAAAACTACTACTATCACTGTTACTATTATTACTGCTGTTGTCACTACTATCAAAACTATCATACTACTTTGCTACTAATCACTTTGTTGCAGATAATTAATCTCCAGGTGTGGTTGAATTGACAACTCAGCTGCTAATACTTATAAATATTCTTTGGCTCCCCTTGTGTCGAATCTATAAATTTGGTATGAATACTTCCACCGAAAACTGCTACATCCCCTATACTTGTGGGTTATCAAGACCTTTTTCCGCGCCGCTGTCGGGAGCACAGCCTATATTTGTTGAGTCACTTGGGATTATTATCAATTTATCACTATGAAGAATCTGAAGGATGTTGCCGGTGTTCTGGGAACGGGGTACCCAGACTTGCTCGCCCGCTGCCCGCGGCGTGGCTCAAGGGGTGGCCCAAGACGGCCCATCTTCATCAAGACAAGCTCAAGACCTCGCGAGGGGCCAAGCCTCGTGGGGCGGATGACAGAAGCTTCTCAGCGCTGCCTCACAGGCTGGCTCATGAGGAGGCCGAGATCAAGGCGAGGTACCTCACAAGGTGCCCATGACGCAAGCCATGATGACCAAGGACGCCAAGGGCTCCAGCCCGCAGCAAGTGTCCCTATTTCCTCTTTGGTGCAAGGGGGCAAGCGCAGCGAGAGCATCAAGCAAAGGCACCTGCTTCGTGCAACAAGACCAAGACTGCTGTAACGGCAGAAGGAAGTCATCGTGAGCCCAAGCTGGCCACCACCAGAGCCTTTGACAAAGAGGACCAACTTTAGTCAGATAAGTTTACTAGATGTTCCCTTCAAATGGCCAATTGTTGGCGCCTTCCCGCTAATATTTGGGAAGAGGCCCAGGCCTCGCCTATAAATAGGACTAGCCACCCACAGGGTAGAGACATCTCGAGGCATCTTAGAGAGATCCTGCATATCTCGCCTCATCTTAGCTTGATCCAATCCGATCGAGAGTTTAGCCACAAGAACACCTCACCTCATGAGGCTGTTCTTCCTTGTATTGTTCATCATCAGCCCAAGAGGCAATCCACCACACCACACACCGGAGTAGGGTGTTACACCACAATGGTGGCCCAACCAGATAAACCTTGTGTCTCTTGTGTTGTTCCTTTGGTAGTTTAGATCCCAGCGAGGCGACGTGGTACTGTAGGTAGGGGCGAGATCTCAGCACACCCCCAGTAGTTCGAACATAGAGGGTCTGCTGAACCCAAAATCCGACATTTGGCGCCGCCAGTAGGGTGCGCTGAATCCGCTTTTGCCGCTTCGCTACCGCTGCATCGCATCATCATGTCCGCGACCAAAGCGGCAACCTCGATCCTCGGGCGGCCTGGCCCGCCCCACGCAGAACCGCTGCCTCGGGCGACCCCATGCCCTGTGCATCTCGCGTCCACAGACTGCCAAGCGGCCGCGAGTGACGCGACAGGCAACGCACCGCCTCACGCTGCGGCAGCGCGCTGTCGGCGGCGAGGGCTCTCCAACCACGCCATCGCCACGACGCCAGACACCTGACGGAGGAGGCGAACATCAAGGCCGCGCCACGGTGGCCCGAGAGCTACCGCAATGCAGGCTGCCGCAGGGCGGCCGCGGACGTGCCGGCCGGAGCGGTGGCAGAGCTCCTGGATTCGCCGCCTTTGGGACTCACCCTTCGCACCCAACTCCCACTCAGTCCAGGGCGGCCACGCGAGGCCCCACGACGCTCACAGCAGCTCCAAGCGGACTCCAAGGCCACCCCAACGCCAGCCAAAGCCACAAGACTGGCCAGCAGCGCGCTGCCTCCGCCCCGCCAGCCGAAGAAGGACTCGCCATGACCCACGGCCACAAGGCACACCAAGCTACCACCCCTGTGTGGGCGCCACAAAACTGCGGGCACACAGAGCACTACGGGCAAGCATTCGGGATGGCGGTTCGAATAGTACGTGGCCCCACATGATGGATCAAGGGCACGCACAGGAGGACGAACATGGCTCGCCTCGCCCAAGCTGGGGGACGAGGCACCGAAGCTGAGCTCTTCCAAGAGTCCCGGAAAGCCCTGCCGGCCTAGCCGAAGCAACGACATCGGTACCGCTAATTCCTCAAGAGCAGGCATACGCTAACCATGGATCGCAGGAGGTACAGGTCGCCACAGCGGATGGCTGCCCCACTCCCGTAGCTTCCTACCCTCAGAGGAGGGCGCCTGGGCTGCAGGAGAGGGGCCGAGATCCGCATCACCACCGCTGGGCGTCGGAGAAAGGCGCCTCAGAGGTAGGCCTCCGCCGGGAGGTGCCTGTGGCCTACCCTCAGCAGAGGACCCGTGGTCGCTGGGAAACTGGCTGGCACTGCCTACCCCATCGGTGGCGCCCTTGGTTTCCGGTCACATCGGTGGCACTAGAGTGTGGCGCAAGGTGGGTCCCTCGTCTGGCGACATGAAGCAAGGCCGGTACTCTATGAAGAAGGCCCAAAGGTTCGTGAAGCTCGGCCACTGTGACACTCTCACGAATAATAAGTGGGCTGTACACGCCTGTAGTCTCAGGGGTGCCGCCTCAGCCCCGGGCTCCCTCCCACGCCAAGTGGCATCACTTAGCTCACAGGAGAAGACGCCCAAGACTAGACTAGGTGCCTGGACGCGCCTTTTTCTCGCTTTCCTTGCTTTTCCCTTGGCTGTCGCTTTCCCCTGCTGGATTTAAGTTGGATTTGAGCTCTAGATTTATGTGTGTTCGGGAAGGGGTGTTTAGTCTCGCTCGAGCAATCTCGTGTTCGTTACCACTTTGCTCAGCACTGCCTCCCTCGTGAGCCCTCGCGAGTCAGGCCAGCCTAGCTTATGTGCAGCCCGAACTGCTGCCGCCACGCCTCTCGTGAGGTCTTCATTACAGGTTCAATGGGCTCGCTCAGAGACCTCGACACCACGGCCCTCCGCAGTTATCTCGTGGCCCACGCTGGTCGAAGGTAAACAAACCAGCCAGCTCGCCGCAGCCAGCCACTTGGCGCAGCGATGGGTGATATAGCATCTACTAATACGTTGAATGCAAGTTTTACATGAGGGCTCCTCCCAAAATGCTCTTATAACCTTCGTGGCAAAGCCCAACTCTATCTCAAGCAGGTAAGAAAGCAGAACAACACGCCAATCGGATAAATCCCCAATGCATCCTCAAGGGCACCTCCTAAATCGTCGCTGCCGCCGCTGGCCTCGCCATCGCTTCTCCGGTTGCCGCCAGCGTGTCAGGCTGCTCACCACGCCGCCTTCATCAAGAGCCACGACCACGCCCATTGTCGGGTTAAGGCCCCGACGAGGGCATCCACGTTGTCTTCCACCCAAAGGCGCCAGTCGCCCGACAGCCTGGGTACCGGGCGATGGCGGCGCTGAAGTCAAAGTTGGGATCCATGTTTCAAGATGGCTGAAGACGCGAGAAAGGCGCGCCTGAGCAGGGCGCGCCCTCTCCTCCACCAACCTATTGGCTCTCGCCTGACCGCACCTCCAGCAAGCGCCATCACATCGCTGAAGAACCAAGGTTACCAAGATAGTTAACCTGGAGGGTCGCCAGCTGCTGCCTCACATATGTTGCCCAAGGTCAGTTAGCTTCTCCCGAGCATGGAGAGCATGGGGCCATGCTCAGTGCTCCAGATCCGCCACCGGCGATCTCGCCCTCGCTTCGCCAAGACAACGGCCTCAGCCTCGGCCCACCTGCTGACAGAGAAGAAGCGCCGGCGCTGGAGGTAGTCAGCCTCCCGCGCCACGCCGAGGGCGGCTCGAAGCGGCTGTCGGCGCTTCGGGAATGGGGTCCCAGACTTGCTCGCTGCGGCCTCGCGGGCGTGGCTCAAGGAGGCCCAAGACGCCCATCTGCATTCACGCAGCTCAAGACCTCGCGAGGGGCTGAGATCAAGGGCGGATGACAAGGAGCTTCTGCACGGCCTCACCAGTTGGCTCATGAGGAGGCGGAGAGTTCAAGGCAGGGTACTCGCGAGCTGCCCATGACGCAAGCCATGATTTACTAAGGGCGTAGCTGGCCCTCCTTTCCTCTTTGGTGCAAAGGAGCAAGCGCAAAGTAGAGCATCAAGCAAAGGCATCTGCTTTCGTGCAACAAGATCAAGACCAGCCCAACGGCCGGAAGGGATTCATTGTGGAGCCCAAGCAAAGGCCATCACCAGAGCCTTTGGCAAGCGAGGACCAACTTTAGTCAGGATAAGTGTACCCGCTGTTCCCCTTCAAAATGGCCAATTGTTGGCGCCCTTCCCGCCCAATATTTGGGAAGAGGCCCAGGGCCTTCGCCTATAAATAGGAGTAGCCGCCCCTAGGGCAGGGGGAGGGGGATCCTCATCAAGAAACCTGTAGCTAAAGCAACTGAACACCGCCTAGCAGTTCATCACACGCGCCAAGGACAGACCCTCGCGAGGTTGTTCTTCCTTGTATTGTTCCTCATCAGCCCAAGAGGCAATCCACCACACCACACACTGGAGTAGGGTATTACCCCATGATGGTGGCCCGAACCAGTATAAATCTTGTGTCTCTTGTGCTGTTCTGTTTAGTGGTTTAGGTCCCAGCGATTCGGCGAGGAGCGAGACGGTGCAGGGTTGGATCTCCGCGCGCACCCCAGTGTTCGAACCTCAAGGATCTGCCGAACCCGAATCCGACATTTGGCGCGCCAGTAGGTGCACCGAATCTGCCTTCCGCCGCTTTCGTTTTCCTCGACCACCGCGAATTCATGTTCGACGCTGCCGGGCTTCGCTAAGCGCCGAGCCGCTTCGCCCCATGTCGCCGGACGGACTTCCGACGGCAGCGCCTCGTTGCACTTCACCGCTTCGGCCAACACCGCCACTGCCCGGCGGGGACGGGCAGCAAGCATCGCCCCGCTTCCTCGGCGACCTCGGGGAGGAGCCGCGACAGCTTCGTTACCCGCCTCTGCCGCGCCGTTCTCCGGTCGCCGCGCCCTCCTGGGCGTTTCGCAGCGCCGCTTTCCAGCCGCCATGTCAAGACATTCGTTTGCCGGGTCGGCGCCGCCCACGCTGCAGGGCTCTCAGTCCGGACGGAGCTGCCGGCCGGGCTGACTTTCGACTTTCGGGAACACCTCGCCAACTCGGCCGCCTTTCGGTGCGCCCTCATGCTCGCACACCCACCATCCGCCAGTTGCCGCCACCAGATCTCATCGACGGCGCGCCGCCTCAACGTATTTCGGGCCGAGGCCTTCAACCTCCTTCTCGATATCCAGTGAGCGGCCGTAGCTCCAGCCGCCCTTTTCGGCGAGGAGGAGGGTCATCCAGCCCTTGGGGCAATCCGCTTCCGTGACCTTTCGCACCTACGACAACTTCCGCGACGGAACTGGTCGACTTCGACATCGCCCCCATCGCCTCCCTTACAATGCCATCCTTGGCTATCCAGCATTGCCAAATTCATGGCCGCAACCCACCCGGGTACAACTCATGAAGATGCCCGGAGCAGCGGCGCCCTCACCGCGTCTGGGATATCAAGGTAGCCATGGGCGCCAGCTCACTAAGACGGCGTCAGAGCGCAGCCCGCCGATGCGGAAGCCCCTAAGCCTGGCAGGCTGCGCCACCAAGAAGAAGCAGTTGTTCACTCAAGACAAGGCGGAGACCAAGCAGATACTTGCCGACGAGGACGGGTCCACAAACGCCACCTTCACCATAGGCGCCAACCTCGAACCCGAACAGAGGAAGCCCTTGTCAAGTTCCTCAAGGCGAACAAGAAGGTGTTTGCTCGGAGCCCGATCAGTCAAGGGGGATTCCACGGGCGAATCGAGCACCACCAACGTAGCCCCAACGCGTGGCCCAAAGGAAGGGAAGCGAGAAGGCAGTCCATCAAAAGCAGGCCTTCATCGTCCAAGAGACCCGCAAGCTAGAAGCCGCTGGGGTTATTCGCGAGGTCCGATACTCAGATTGGCTGGCAACCCCATGGTGGTGCCAAAGAAGGAGGAAAGGAGCGATGTGTGTCGACTTCACCAACCTCAACAAAGCATGCCCGCAAGATCCATTCCGCCCTCGTGATCGACCAGATTGTCGATTCCACCGCCGAAAAGCGACCTGTTATGCTTCTTGGACACCTTTTCCGGTATCATTAGATCAAGATGGCGGTGGAAGACGGGAAAAGACGGCCTTCTTAACCCCGCAGGAGGTACTGCTATACATGCATGCTGCCTGGCGCAGAACGCTGGGCAACCTTCCAAATGCTCATGCACATCACCTTGGGCCCACAGCTCGAAGAATGTGGAGGCTTACGCCGACGACATCGCAGTGAAGTCTCATGAGGCCAAGACCTTGATACAAGACCTGGAAGAAACCTTCACGAGCCTCAACGCAGTTGAGCCCGCGACTCAACCCGAGAAGTGTGTGTTTGGAGTTCCTCAGCAAGCTCCCGGGTTTCCTGTCCCACCGAGGCATCGAGGCCAACCTGAAAAGGTCAAGGCAGTTGAGGACATGAGCCCACCAAAGACCCTCAGGAAATGCAAAGCTCACGGGCGCTGTGAACGGTGCTGGGCTGCTTCATCTCCCGATTGGGGAGCGGGCGCTGCCTTTCTTCCAGCTAATGAAGAAAAAGGGGCCCTTCGAATGGACTGAAGAGGCCGACAAAGCATTCCAAGACCTCAAGAGGTACCTGACCAACCCTCTAGTGATGGTGGCCCCGCGCCCTCAGGAGCCCTTGGTACTCTACCTCGCCGCCACTCCCTACTCTGCTAGCGCAGCTCGTGGCAGTTAGGAGGAGCGCCAGCCAAAGACCACGGGCCACCCGAGCTAAGGCAAGGTCAATCAAGGAACTCGCAGAGGCCAAGACTGCAATGGAAGAAGATCACCGTCACAAAGAGCACACCAAGGGCGGAGAGGCCCCCATCCAAGCACCCAGCTCCGGAGGCGCTGTCCGCTTCGGGAGGCACCACGGCCCGAAGACGCCACCACGCCGATACCCCTAGCCTCATTGAGCACCCGTGTACTTCTGCTAGCACAAGTGTTACGGGATGCGAGGGCATGGTACCCATGCCGCAGAAGCTCCTCCTCACACTAAGCAGGTGGCTTCAAGCAAGCGCGGCACTACTTGCAGGGTCATCCAATCAAGGTTGTCTCGCATACCCCCGGAGAGGGTCCTCAGAGCCCCAACTCGGCCTAAGGGTCAGCCGAGTGGAACATTGAGCTGCGCATTCCAGCCGAGTTCAAGCACCACCAGAGTCATCAAGGGCTGCAGGCAGCTTTTGTGGCCGAATGGATGAAGCACTGGCCTCAGGTCCGCGAGGATCGATCCTCTCCCCTGTGAAGCTGCGCCAAGGTTGGGCATGTACTTCGATTTGAGCTGCTTCTCCAGACAGTGGCACTGTGTCGGATTTCAGGTTCCGCAGACCCTTAAGGTTCAACTCATGCCAAGGCTGAGATCCAACCTCCACCATCTCGCACTCGCCGAATCGCAGGGACCTAAACTACTAAATAGAACAGCACAAGAGACGAAGATTTATACTAGTTCGGGCCACCGCCAGGTGTAATACCCTACTCTAGTTTGTGGTGTGGTGGATTGCCTCTTGGGCTGATGAGGAACAAGACAGGAAGAACAGCCTCGCGAGGGTCTCGTTCTGGTGGGTGTGATGAACTGCTAGGTGATGTCCCGCCGCCTAGCTTGAGGATCGGGTCTATCTCTCTCGATCCGATGCGATCGCCCTTATCTCCCCGCCCCTCTACCATGGTGGCTAGCTCTACTTATATAGACGAAGGCCCTGGCCTCTTCCCAAATATTGAGCGGAAGGGCGCCAACAATTGGCCATTTTGAAGGGGAACAGCGGGTACACTTATCCCGACTAAAGTTGGTCCTCGTGAAAGTGCTGCTATATCGACTAGAGGGGGGGTGAATAGGCTATTTTATGAATTCTTCATCGAGGAATTTGCCGTGAGGAAATTCCTTAGCTAAGAAA